>JAEUYN010000868.1:0-89543 GCA_018257835.1 Euura lappo | reverse complement strand
GTTGTCGATTGAAATATGTTCCACGGATGTGAACTTGTTGTTGTCTAGGTTGAGGGTTATCAATGAACTAGAAGATGGCACAAACCCCTCGGGGATTCTCGCCAGCTGATTGTCGGCTATTGAGAGTTCTTCCAAACTGGTCAAATTAGAAAATGTCCCAGGGTTGATGGTGGATATTTTGTTATGGTTTAGCGTTAGTATTTTCAACATGGTCAGATTCTCGAATGCTCTCCCCGTGACATTCGTTATATTGTTATTTCCAAGAAATAGACTCATCAAATTGAATAGTCCTCTGAACGGATAGACTTCATCAAGTTTCGCGAGATTGTTATATTCCAAAGAGAGAGACTGCAGCATTCGTAGCTTGTCGAAGGTCCCCTGCCTTATTACCGAAATTTTATTGTGCGAGAGATCGAGTGTATTTAAACCAACGGTATGGTTGAAAGCGTCGATTTCTATTTTTGAAATTTGATTATGAGCTATGGACAACGTTTCCAGCTTACGATTTCCTCTCAGTCTCAAGGAGGAACTTTCACAGCGCTCATTGCAGATCGTATGGATATCATTTTGGTCGAGATGAAGGGAAGTTATGTTCAGAAGCTGCGATGCATCGAATTCGAGAATCCCGGAATAGTTCAAATAAAGATGCGTCAATGCTGGAGCGAATCTCTTCAACCCTAACACCGTGTCCGCGTCCATTTTGAGCTGATTATTCGCCAGGTACAAATGCGTTAACGTCGGAAGTTGGCCGGATGAGAATGATAACTTCTGAAGACTATTATCTTCGACAAAAAGATGCCTAAGACTCGGGAGATTTGAGTCTAATTGTAAACTACACAAATTTGTGCCATCGTACAGTTTCATTTTAATATACACATATTGTGGCCTATTGTAATCCGCAGGAGTTCTCGATCTGCAATTCCCATTCAAAATTAATGTTTCCAAATGATGTAACTCCGAGAAAGGCTGAAGACTGAGTGCTGCAAGTTTATTGTTCGCCAAACTCAGATACGACAATCTCGGTACGGATGAAAAAGTCTGTGATGAAACAGCAGTAATCTGATTATCGTTCAAAATCAGGCGCGTCAGGAATTCATTTTCCACAAATCCGGTTGGAAGACTTCTTAATCCGACGTCAGTAAGGTTCAGAGAGAAGTCGACGTCACCCACAGAGCAACCCTCCAGTGATAAATGTCCATCGCTGCCCTCCGTTAAGGCAATCGTTAGCCATCCAATTATTAGCAGCTTCACTAACTCCCGAAGACTCAGCATTGCTCCGTACGTCTGCGAAATGATTAATCTGAATAGTGGAAAAGTTAAAGTAGAAAAATGACCAATACATTATATTTCTACCTTGGTAACCTCGAGTTATTCGATCGAGAATGTTTGAACTGGGATAATAATGCACGGGCTTGAAATTTTATCGCAGATCTTTGGAATATAGGTTTCACGATACTTAGTTATACAGGAAATCAGTGAATTCATTATCTGGACAACTTACTGTTCGCTTGGTCTCTCACAGCAGAGGAAACTTCCCACGACTTTTGATTTTTGAGATGATGGATGTTTCCAAAATAGTTTCGGTTATTCCTGGGAAACTTTGCATTCAACAATGTAATACTGCACTAATTGTAAAAGCCGTAGTTTTATGGTTACAAGTCAAGAATTTTTCTATACCCGACTGGGCTTCTCACGACGTGTAATTTTCACTCCGAACACTCACATTTGAATACCTGTTCCACTTTTCGCTTTCTCTGAACGACTGAAAGCGGACCCACACCCGTTCTTCTATTCACACCCCTTTCTCTTCTATTCGAGCATTGTGACGATTCTTGCTTCCGGAAATCGGCCATAGATAGTCATTTGTCAACCACTTCGTATAATTTACACCTGAGCATACACTCCATACAAATACATTAATACACCGCTTTTTCCCTACCATTCGATCACTTACTTACTCGATTGCGATGCTATGGAACACAGTTCACTCTGAAATATTTGATATTTATGATTCGATATTGATAATTGGATGTATTAATTACTACGCAACTCATGTGGAATTCCACATACACAACATAGGATATTAGAAACCCAGAAGAAAATAGATTCTTCGACTGATAATAACGATATCTTTGTAATCCATTTACTCGGTACTTTTACTCTCAGACTAATTTTCCATTCATTTTCGAAATTCGCATTCCGCATCTGATAGATGCGGTATCTGCGAAAATTGTTCTGATACATTCGATATTGATTTGAGCACAGTTATTATTATTATTTTGTGTGGTGTCGTTCTTTTTTCATTAGTACGAACCGTATCCGCTTGATTGAATGCTGCGTTTATCGTTTCATTTCCTGGAAGAACGTGATTCCGTAGATTTTATAGCTTCGCTGTAGATACCACTTAATGGGGAGGAGTTGAAAATAACATTATTCACTCTGGAATGCACTTGACAGAAATGGGGCAAAAATGGCATCAAACGGATAAATAATAATAACGGGATTCTAAAACTGACAATGCACATGCTCCCATTTTTCAACCGAAAAGTCAAGTATAGAAGATTCACCAGAACTGAAGTGGGATTATATTTTTCTGATAAATAATTCCACTACCACTTGAAAAAAATGAGATCATTTTCCTCGTAAAGTCAATATTAATCGCAATTCGTAAACGTCAAGTATACGTCAAGTATATACAACATTTTCAGAATACTTCAGCCGACACGAACTATAACATACCAATCAGTAGGCGAATATGCAAACAAGATTTTTTCGATTTTCCAAACGTCTTCGGGATCTTTCCAGGTCGATTTTTGTATACTGGGTGTTTACATAATTTTCAAACAAGGAATTTGCTTCATAATCAGAATGGGTATCAGAACGGACGAAAATTTGGGAAAACTTGATGACCGGGTCGGGCGCAGGCGGTATTTGAATGCGGTTATAACCGCTTGGGAGCACCGCGTGCCGTTGGCGTCTTTTTTTTACCA
This sequence comes from Euura lappo, assembly GCA_018257835.1. Lineage (NCBI taxonomy): Eukaryota > Metazoa > Arthropoda > Insecta > Hymenoptera > Tenthredinidae > Euura > Euura lappo. Next base: position 86,553 of record JAEUYN010000868.1, on the reverse strand, counting down.
TTCAAAATCAACGTCGTTATTGATGCTTATATAATCTCTCTATCTATATAATAAAGTCGTGATCCTGTTATTTTCGTCTAAATTTTCGTCTATTATTTTCGTCGTAGATACGGTCGTCGTAGCAACGGCTCTCCTGATTGGTTTACAACCGGTAGAGACAGGTTCTGATTGGTTTACAGATCATTCCGGTGTATACAAGTATGATTGGTTTACCTTGTAACCAAGGAGGCGCGAAGCGGCGGCCCGCACGCCGGCCCGCGCCGGCCCACTGAGATACATAGGGCGCGATAACTTGGGCAATAGACCTGAACACCAGGAACTATGGCGCGGGAGACATGGACACAGTCTCCAGGTCTACCGTGCCATAGTTTTCGGTCTCGAGTCTCGCGCCATAGTTCTGGATGTCCAGGTCTATTGCGCCATAGTCCTGGATGTCCAGGTCTATTGCGCCATAGTCCTGGATGTCCAGGTCTACCGCGCCATAGTTTTCGGTCTCCAGGTCTATCGTGCCATAGTTCTGGGTCTACCGCGCCATAGTTCTGGATGTCCAGGTCTATCGCGCCATAGTTCTGGGTGTCCAGGTCTATCGCGCCATGTCCAGGTCTACCGCGCCATAGTTTTCGGTCTCCAGGTTTATCGTGCCATAGTCCTGGGTCTACCGCGCCATAGTTCTGGATGTCCAGGTCTACCGCGTCATAGTTTTTGGATGTCCAGGTCTACCGCGCCATAGTTTTTGGTCTCCAGGTCTATCGCGCCATAGTTTTTGGATGTCCAGGTCTACCGCGCCATAGTTTTTGGTCTCCAGGTCTATCGCGCCATAGTTCTGGATGTCCAGGTCTACCGCGCCATAGTCTGGATGTCCAGGTCTATCAGGCCATAGTTCTGGGTGTCCAGGTCTATCGCGGCATGTCCAGGTCTACCGCGCCATAGTTTTCGGTCTCCAAGTTTATCGTGCCATAGTCCTGGATGTCCAGGTCTACCGCGCCATAGTTTTCGGTGTCCAGGTCTATCGTGCCATAGTTCTGGGTCTACCGCGCCATAGTTCTGGATGTCCAGGTCTATCGCGCCATAGTTCTGGATGTCCAGGTCTATTGCGCCATAGTTTTTGGATGTCCAGGTCTACCGCGCCATAGTTTTTGGTCTCCAGGTCTATCGCGCCATAGTTCTGGATGTCCAGGTCTATCGCGCCATAGTTCTGGATGTCCAGGTCTACCGCGCCATAGTTTTTGGATGTCCAGGTCTACCGCGCCATAGTTTTTGGTCTCCAGGTCTATCGCGCCATAGTTTTTGGTCCCAGGTCTATCGCGCCATAGTTCTGGGTGTCCAGGTCTACCGCGCCATAGTGGATGTCCAGGTCTATCGCGCCATAGTTTTCGGTCTCCAGGTCTATCGCGCCATAGTTCCGGACGTCCAGGTCTACCGCGCCATAGTTTTCGGTCTCCAGGTCTATCGCGCCATAGTTCTGGGTCCAGGTCTACCGCGCCATAGTTTTTGGTCTCCAGGTCTATCGCGCCATAGTTCTGGATGTCCAGGTCTATCGCGCCATAGTTCTGGATGTCCAGGTCTACCGCGCCATAGTTTTTGGATGTCCAGGTCTACCGCGCCATAGTTCTGGATGTCCAGGTCTTCCGCGCCATAGTTTTCGGTCTCCAGGTCTATCGTGCCATAGTTCTGGGTGTCCAGGTTGTTCAAGTGGATGTCCAGGTCTATCTCGCCATAGTTTTCGGTCTCCAGGTCTATCGCGCCATAGTTCCGGACGTCCAGGTCTACCGCGCCATAGTTTTCGGTCTCCAGGTCTATCGCGCCCTGGGTGTCCAGGTCTATCGCGCTATAGTTCTGGGTGTCCAGGCCAGGGCATACAGGTCTTTTAACAATAATTCGTCTGTTTTTGCAAGAAGGGTTAGAAATGGTTAGAATAGCCACTGACGGCTAGAAAAAGTTAGGCCAGTCATTCCTAGGAAAAATGAGTGTCCCAAGAAGGGTTAGAAATGGGTAAAACAGCCACTGACGGTTAGAAAAAGTTAGACCAGCCATTCCTAGGAAAAATGAGTGTCCCAAGAAGGGTTAGAAATGGGTAGAACAGCCACTGACGGTTAGAAAAAGTTAGGCCAGCCATTCCTAGGAAAAGTGAGGCGCGGAGCCCCTAGTTATATAATAATAATATGTTGTGACTGATCGTGCGAAACAGAGTTATTTGCTACTAATAAAAACTTGTGTTTTTCTGTTTCAAATGAATGAGGGTTGCTTTTTTTTTGCTGGAACGAAGTAGATATTCGTCTCTTTCGGCAACGGTCATACCATGTTGAAACCATCGGTTCTCGTCCAAGTACCGAAGTTGAGTAACATTTTTTTTTACAATTCCTGAAACGTCGTTTGTGATTTTCATACGTTTTTTGTTTGTGATTTTCATACTTTTTTTGTTATACGGAAATGGCCCACTCAATTGTTTCTGAATTGATTTAAAAGAACAGATACGATTGGGTCAGCAACATTGATGATGAATAAGTAAAAAAATAAAAAAATAATTATTATTCTTACTATTACTTTTCTTATTATTATTCATATTACTATTCTTATTATTCACTTTATGAATAATTATAATTATTCATAAAGTGAATAACAGTTCGAATTAATAGCAAAAGCCTAATTCCAATGATTTTTACTGCAGCATTTATGTCTATAACATCCGCCGTATTATTTTGTTCATTGGATTCACTACTTTGACCAACAAGAACTTTGTAACAAAATGCTGGGTACATACCCTTAATGGGCTGCTCGTTATTTTGCATCAAAATCTTGCGATTACATTTACTTCTCTAGAGATGAGAAGTAATACACGGTTGAACCACTTGGTTGGGTAAAATAAATTTCATGTCACCACGATGTGTCATTGAACACTACTAAAAAAGAAGCGCTTATAACTTTTACAAATCTTCTGTAGGAATTATTTGATCTATTACGCCTGCAAAACTCTAATTGATCACTATAGATTATGCATCACTCAATTTCGACACCATCAAAGAAATTAAAAAACCAGCATATTCTCGAAGAAATTACGTATTTCACCTCCTACAAACCATGAGCAATTGATTTTCATCCTGATGATAAGATACTTAGCATTTCCTAATATCAGCGTTTGCCTCGGGAAAGCAAAAGACGTATGCTGTTTGGTATAATGGACGCATTGTGGTTGTAGGTTATTTGCAAGCGGCTGATCGCGAAATATTTTGATTGCATGCATTCGGCACACCATTTATTGCTCACAGCTTTCATCCAACTCTGATCATGTGCTTATAATTTCTGCGTGAAGCGCTCGTTTAACACTAAATGCAACGAGTCGTGGAGAAGTTCAGTGTAAATATAGTTTATGCACTGGTATATATATACCAAATTATATCGTTCCTTATTACAACTGATCTGTTCCACTTTTATACTATGTGACACAACTATTGCTTTTCCAAGTTATCGTCACACCGGAAAGAGAAATGTGAGACTACAGGTTTAAAAATGATAGCTTTTGATACAACCATTTTCATCCAACCATTTTCATCGTAGACTAAATGGCTCACCGGTGACTTGACTGCTATCTTCGTAACCTGCGATAAACCAATTGAAGCCAAGTTCAGCAGCATGAACAGCTGTGATATAAAAAAATCGATATTCTTCTTGCCTATTACCTATTTGATTTATGTATATGCAAGTCAATGTACAGGAACGACATGTGCCGCCGTATTATTTATTCAAATAAGCGGAGCAATAAGATCACCTGCTGTAACGCGATAATATTTATGGGTTGGAGTTATACGAGCATTGACGAGACAAGTCATCCGAAGTATAATTCATATCCTACTGGATCTTGACTGGTGTTGTTTTTCTCACTTCTTGCCTTCCACAAGACTGCGTGAATCTTGACCATAATTATCTTTGATGTGCATCCACAATCTCTGCAACAGTTAAAATTGTCAAAAATTCAGCCCTTCCTAACTCCCCGTAGTGTAATATGTAACATTCAAAACAGATTAAGGGACAAGCTAACCCCTTTGTTGTAATGCTCGAAGAAACTTTCGCAAAGCTGGTCGTAGACGCGTTCAAAGATAAAAGCAGAGACACATATCGTTGCAGTAAACATTGAATTCCGTTTAGCAAATATGGTATAGAACAGTCGAGCCATTTACAACCAGCCTCTAGCACAGTCTATATGTATGTAGTAAAGTCAAATACCCGCAGATCCTATGCAACCTCTGCCAAGATGTTTTCCGACACAATTTTAGACACGAAACTATGGAGACAGAGGTGTGAATCGATGTTCATACGTTTTTTTATATGTGGCTAAATTCGGGAGAGTCACTACGCGGTATACGAAAATTCCAACTTTCCCCAGCATCAAATAAGTCAGAATTCTTCGCGAGGTGTATTCGCCCCACTTGCTATTCATAGATTTTCGCAGCAAGGCCCACAGCATTCTGGAACGAATGTCTAGATAAATGTTTTACAATTTTCATGAATAGTGAAAACTCGGGTAGAACTCTCTGAATACAGTTCCGAGTCAGACGATTTAACGTCTAACTCGCGCCAAGTTCAACGATCACCTTTCTGGCCCCAAAATGCTACTAACCAACCAAAATTTCATTAAAATTCGATAAAATCTTTTACCATGTCTCCGTAGAAACTTGAAACATTATAAATCTTCAAATTATCACACATAAATTCTCACATTTTTTACAATCAATTCTCATCAAATAAATTTACACCGAACTCGATTTCCCGAAATCAAATTGACCCAATGCGTCGTACCCACAACCGCAAAGAGATGGTGGAAATACCCTCGAGTCAGAACTACGTGTGGAATGCAAATGTCACAGCGTACGGAATGGCGGGCTTTGATTACAGACAAGAATACAACGACAGGTAGGTTGACCAAGGCGGTGGCTGAAATTCAGAAACAACGTAACCTCCAAAAATCTTGACGATTTTCTCTAGAAATTCACAAGTAGTCACGGTAAACAAGAATGTCGCGAAGAATGTCTCGCGGAAGAAGAGTCAGCCCGTTATGAAGAAACCAAGTACTCAACCATGCGTGTTTTTCCCTGGATTGAAAAATACTAATATCTTCGAAGATCAGAGGTTGAACAACATCTTTCGAATGTGCTTAGAGTCGTCTTTCGGTGGCCTTGGCGAACTTCTGTCGGCCACATCTCCCAAGAACTTTGTGGTCCAGTATTTCACAGTGTCTCGAAATCAACCCGTTAAAGTTGGCTGTGGATCGCAATATCCGTCTGCTGGGCAGGGCCTGAGGTAATCATAAAGTATCTGGGGTCTAAGACAAAGTTGTAATGTATAGTCAATTCATTTTCGGTCCAAAAGTTGAGCAAACAATGAGTCATGAACCTTCGCTAGTAAATAACGTATCCTTTAGAGATTGACCCTCACTTTGAATTGTAGCATTTGACTTCAAATATACCTTTATTAGAAAGCAAGAGAGTGAACTACAACCAGTCCGTCATGAGCTCACACACTGCAAACACAATCGGATAATAAGTCCTCAATGCTCAAAGCCTCCGACTAAAATCCACGACGACCTTGCAGAATCAACACCTTACATTATTTCAACGAAGAAAGCGGGTGATTTGCATAAAGATGAAGGTAGACCTCACAGCTGTGCTGGCGAATTGTTGAAACTTAAGGACACTCTGCAGCAGACAGACCCAGAGCTGTCTTGGCAGGAAAAATGCTCGAACTTTATAATAAACTTTCCGGAAACTTTGTCAGACAAATTTTTTGGCCCGCGTATAACTTGTGACGAATCGAACGACTGTAAACGGACCGTCGTTAGTGACAATCTAAAGCTGAACCCAACTCCGCCAGTTCCGAAGAACTTTTCCAGGCTCGGTTCAACAGATCAAGGCAACGAAAAGTCTCAGGCTAACACGCCAGCAAATCATGGATGCCATACAAGCACGAGTACGAAGAGAGTTTGTCTTGAAAAGATGAAAAAAGTCGACCCTTGTCCCTTCAGGACATTTCACTCTCCCAATCAAGAAGACGTAGTACCCTGTAGAAGACCCGGACTCGGGACTGAAGATTGTGAGGTAACACATAGAAAAATGACGACCGAGTGCTGTAAATCGTGCCAAGACCGCTTTCCTCCGTTGGAAAATTCTGCGAACTGTATTCAATCTAAAGAATTAGATCCGCGTGCGCCACAAAACAAATTCGGAGCCAGCAATTCAACGAAGTCCTCATTTTTGGATCAAAATGAACGAGGCAAGGCCTCCCCCAGTTTCTCAAACTGGCCAGCGATTCTCAGCAAAAAAATGTTCGGTCCTCGGCACGAAAAAGTCTTGCAGCCTTGTATGGTAGATTATGAGGTGATCGATGCAAAGGCGAGGAAAGAGGATGTGAACAGTCCAGAAAATGTGAATGTGGCTGGCTTACCATCAGAAGAAACGAAAGGACGATTGTTGGTGAAGAAGTATACGATTTCTCAGACTCCAGATGCTATGGAAGAAACCTTGTGTTTCAAAGTTCTCAGTAAGGAGCAGCTGACCGAAACTAGAACGACAATACAGAGTAAAGTTTGTGTCAAGTTCACCAGTGACAATAAACAGAAACTTGATACAGCCCAGAAATGGAATGCCTCGAAAACATGCTCGGACATGGGTAGGTCTCACACATTGAAACGATATGTGAAGTCGAAAGCAAACTACAGCAGGTCAGGTTCGAGACGAATACAACAGCTTGAGAAGCAAACTTCTACAGGGCATATATTTTTATCTAACCTAATTCTGAAACTTCTTAATGGATGTAATGTCAACAAGGATACCATCATCGGTAAGAAATGCAACCGGGGAAGGGCGATTAGACGGAGCACTATATCGCGGCGATACGCGACCACCAGCATTCATAAAGATGGACATAAGCCCATCAAATCCTCGAGGTACGTGGTACAGGAGGGGCAAAAGAATGGAGCAGTCCCATGCTCTTTGGAACAGCAAATATCTTTAGACTATTGCACTGATCCTGATTGTGAGTTTTCTAACGTTGCTGTCAAAGACGAAATTCGGGGTGAAATCGTAAGCAATTATTCGACCGGGAGGAAGGAGGTTTCGGCAGAGGTCAGTTCAAGTACGTGTCCTTCTGCAGAAAATCTCGCAAATGTGACAGATTTATCGGAAAGAGAGACACACACAATGAGACACGACTGTAGTGATCGATCGGCAGACACGTCGAGTGAACTTATAGAGAAATATCAGAATATTCGCGACATTTGCGGGTCGTCGAAAGACCTTGTGAAATCTGGAGTCTCGCAGGTGACTGATGAAAATTGCCAGAGAGAAGCAAGGGGATTCCGTACTTCACGTAGAACAAAATGCGATGCCAAGCTCACTGTGCGAGAAAAATATTGCAAGGAGATTCCAAGTCCGAATAAATTTGCATCCAGAGTTCGGAAGCGGAACCGAATTGAAAACTACGACTCGTGTTCGGAATGTCAAGGGTGCTTTGATCGTAACCTATCGGCACAGCGAAAGGGAACCATGGAAACAGAAATTTGTGTACCAACACACTGGGATAAATCACCAGCGGAAAAAGAATTCAAAGACTGTGCTGCCGTTGCGGAATCAGAAATTCCGAGACCAGGACCAATTATTTCTCAAAGAGGGAAAGAAACAAGAAAACAGTTTTCAATTGAACGAATGACAATGGAAGAAGTTTGCGAGAGGCTAATTATTAAAGAAGATGGAATTTTTTACGCCGCAAAGGATCGAGGTCTTCAATACTTCGGGGAAAAACCGCAGCCAACGGTTGTAGTAGCCGGAGAAAATATTCGCATAAAAATTTTTTATGATCGCGAGACTCTCACCGATCATTTTCCAGAGTTAGCTTATTGCCAAAAGTCAGAATTTCTCAGAAAAGCAAAGTCGGGCCAAAAAACAGCACGTGCTCAATGTAATCCCGCCAAAAACAAAGAGAAAGTGAAAACCTTCTCAACACCGAGTCACAAACCTGGTCGAATGGGCATTGCGAAGGTACCGAAAAATTCATTTCTAGTAGAAAGTCTTGTCAGTTCGGTTCAGAAAGTTCACCCAGAACAGATTAGCAAGAGCAGTATGCAAAAGCAGCTAGAAAACTGCGTAGAAATAAGGGTAGGCTCTGAGGAATGCGTGGGGCTGCTCTGCCAAGATAACGCGTCCAGGGTAAGTCCCGGGGGAATCCCGAAGGACGATTATGCGTCGGGAGCTGAGCCAGGCATGGGGAAAGTATTTTCACCACTTTATCAGAAGGCTTCTGAGAAACGTGAGAACAAAGTCTTTGGGGGCGAAGCGTGTCCTGACAGAGCCTCGATTGATTCAGAATCGAAAGAAGCGCTACCACAAGGATATTCGAAAGATAATGATTTTCCGTCTTCGTTGGTGGCAGCCACAACTTCCAGCGCTGAGGGACAGAGTGGATCTGAGAAAGTAGGTACAGTGGATTATCGGCAATCGTTGAATGATTATCGTGAAAAAAGGGAGCGATTGATTATCGATAGCCCCGAGAAAAGGCGGAGCTGCGAAAAATCATCTGGAAAAGAGTTAAGCGTAGCAAAACCAGAATCTCGGAACATAATCAACTCGTACTACTCCCAAAGAAAGGATGGTGCCTTTTCCAGGTGTGTGGTGCGCAACGATGAACACAGTAAAGTGAAGAAGGAAGAAGAACAACGTGACGGCAGCGGAGCAGACAAAAGTATCGCAAAAGCTCGCAAGCCTCGCCAGCGGATCGAAAATGTGAGGCAGATTGGTCGCACTGCAAAAGTTGAAATCAGGAATCATACAGGCAAGAAGCCAAATTTTGGAATAGAAAATAACGTTACAAGTAAAAACGCTCCACCTAATCCCGAAGCCGGCTTTCCGAACAATGAGGCAAAGGTTTACTTGTTCAAAAATCTCACCATCGATAATTCCACTTTGCCCAACGGTTTTAACGCTGACGGTCATACTTCACCTGCACCGATGCAGAAATTGGAGCACAGGGTTTCTCGAGCGTCCCGGTCTACAGCGTCGAAGATCCCTAGAAAATCGGGGCCATTATTGAAAAGTAAATCGCCCATACGAGCTTCGTATTCCGCTGAAAAGGCTTCTGAAAGTCAAAACGCAAAGATCAAAGAGAGCTCCCGCAGGAACTGGTTGGAAAATAGGAATAGTAAAACGGCGTGTAGTGAGACTGATGCAAAAGGAACAAACAGAGAGGCTGGAAAAATTGCGGAGAGTGAATCTTCAAACAGAGTTACGGGTACGATCGATGCTCGTGAAGCGAATGGCAGCAAAACACAGAAAGAACTGCAGGCACCTGCAGTGTACGTTATCGATAAAGAAAATGTGAAGGTGATAGAAATGCCGAGAGCTGAAAAGCAGAATACTCAGGACGATAGTATCGTCAAAGGTACTGGCGAGACTGCAAATAGACGTGGAAATAGTAACTCTAGTAAATCACCAAGCCGTCAAAGGGATGGTGAACTGCAGGATGAGGATGGCAGAAGTGGCATTGCTAGAGGTGAGCAAAAACGGAGAAAAAATAAACAAGCGATGGAAAATCAATCAAAGTCGGGAACAGCGAGTAAGAAAAATGAGAAAGACAAGAAATCAACACCCCTTGCAATTTTATCGCAAAATGACTCTGCAGAAATAGATGCGGATAGCTCGACGCAGGGGCGTGTGACAACGAATGTGAATTTATTCGACGCCACTCTAATGGATGGGACACATAACGTCCAGAGTTACAGTGATTTACTGTCCGTGGATGAAGAAGATTATCGAATTCCTGTGAAGAAGGATGAGCGATTACAGAAATCACACACTGCGACGGTTCGTAGGAAACCTAAACTTTTCAGACCATCCAAAGGCCAGCGTTCTGGTAATGCCAGTACCAAAATGAATAATGCAAGGATCTCGCTAAACCCTGAAGACAGAAGCAGTAAGACCATTGAGTCTTTCAATAGCGCGGATACAGCCAAGGAAAAAGAAGATACTAACACATCTCTTGCTAACGCTCATAATCAAAACAGTGGTAAAGGGCTCAAAGCTGATGCGGAATTTGACGAGGCCGGCGTGACTCGGGACTTTTTGAGCATTAGTGTAAATAGTGCAAAAATGGGCCATTCCATCACTTGTAAAAATTATGTAAATGACGAAAAAAATCTTGAACCTGAGTCGACTATGGAATGGAATTCGAAGAAAATCGAACGTCTTGAAGTGACGAGCAAAGACGATCCGAAGCAAAACTCAATCACACTTACTGACTCCCATCTAGACGAAAGCTGCACAGCTCAAAGAGCGGAGAATCACGGTCCATCAAGAAATATTGCAACTGGACAATCCTCTGTTCGGACCCACGAGAGACTTTCGTGCGAATTCGGAGCTCCTACACATCGCACGGAAGGTGGAACATCCATGTCATCCTCTCATGCAAACTCGGATTTCAAGGAAAAAAGAAACCAAGGATCATTTTGCAGAGATATTGTTGTGCCTGGACAAAGGCACCCTCCATGCAAATTTCGTGGACATAAAGACGCGTTGGAATCGAGTTCTGGAGGCAATTCTACGAAGAATGCGAAGAACATTCAGCAACAGAAGAATTACTGCAGAAAGAACACAGACGCCGATTCGGTAGAAGTAATCTCTGATATTGGTGATTGTCAAGTACATAAATTGGATTTTGAAAAGTCTGTGGATCCACGATGTGAGGGCACAGTGTCGAGAGTATTGTGCAACGGCGTTAGTACTATAGAGGAAGAAATTGTGCAGCATGAATACGACGATGTGCCACAGAAAGAAAGAACTTTTTGTAATAGCGGAAAATCGGATGACGATCCAACGAGGAAAAATCGCAGTTTCACTGATGACCTCAAGCGACTTCAGGATCAAGAACGAGATTTGTTCACACTCAAAAAGAAAAGGAACTGTGCTGATTGTCAAAAGCTGAATGACAATGGACGAGACTCCAACAGTTCCATTTCGTTGATACAAAAAGCTTATAGTGCCCTAAAGACAATACTGAACAAATCAAAGAATATTCGCAATTAAAGGTTTAATGTATACCAAGCAAACAACAGGAACGCAAATTTATCCACGTACCCTTGACGAATCAAGCGTATTCGTAGAGGACTGTGTAGAGTCTCGCAAAAATGAAAAATATCTGGGATCAAAGATATCCGATGATAATTCATCTCTGATATTGTCGATATCCTTCTAAAGTTCCATTTTTAGCAATTCAAGCTCGCGTGCCCACAACGAGAAACACAAGAAACTGTGAATCAACGCTCATTGATATTGTTCATTAGGGGTCGGTATCTGTCAGAGAGAAAGGCGGTTTGAAGTCGATTAACAAGTTATGAACAACTATAGAATGGCCGGAGTATTTCATACTAAATAATTAGCAGATCGAATGATGAATCTTTCCCGAACATATTTCACACCCACAAGTTTCTGAAACTGTGATAATTACGTCAGTAAATCTCTGAACTGTTCAAGAACAGTCTTCAAACTTATTCCAAATGATTAAAGTTTCTCGACCTAATGACCCCCGCCTCGGTATGAAAATATAATATTATACCCATTACGTACGGAATATAATTAGGAATAATTTTTGGGACGTGGACAACTCAGAGGTGACTGAAGTTGTTACACAATCGTTAAATAACTGACTGCTGCCTCTACGTTTGGCAGAAAATGATCAGATCAAGTCCAAACGAGAATGGGATTTGAAAAACATTTCCGAAACTAATCGTGTCGATAAAAAAAAAATATATCCCCTCTCGGTCTCAAAATTAGAAGTAACATGTACAGCGGCGAAGGTGTTAAACCGCGGAGGTTTATTTAACACTCTGAACTATGTCCGGATTCAAAGACAAGACTTGGAAAAAATGGAAAGCAAATAAAACAACCTCTCCAGTAGCTGTCACCGACAAAAAGTAAGTCAATCAAAATGTAAAATATTCATTACACATCCAATCATCACATTGCGATATGAAATCTGATGCAAACGTCGTTAAAATATCAAATTTAAAGGGATAGCCCAGGCCACAATGTTCCCACACGAAGTATCCATGGCAGATAGTTGTCCATTTTTTGCTGAACACACCAATACCTCCCACAGTTTTTCACATTTTTGGCCGAGAATTGGTGTAAAAATACGGTTAACTGTCTCAATCATTTCACACTTTTGCTATCGTGATCTAAAGAACGAAGCGATTCGAATATTGGTTTTCCTGACTTGAGCTTCCTGGCTTACTCTATAGAATACTTCTTCTTGTAGCTATTTTTTGATCCGGCTCCTCAACCCTGTAAGTCTCAGGTTCCTTTCAGCAGTTTTCTCAGAAGCGAAGCGACCATTTTCCACATACGACGTAGCAATGTTTATTCGAGATTGCAGGGGCACCTCTCATGTCTTTCACGTTATTGAAAGGTTTGATTTTACCCTTGTCGATTGATGTTTATTCTACTCATCTGTTCACAGAAGCATCGAGAGTATCAGCAGCCAACAGAGCTCCTCGCTTCTCCGATCTAGGCAGCGTAGAACCAAACGAGACCCTGTAGATGATGTCGTAAGCTTGTTCTTCCTGAATTTTCTGCAGCTCAATTGAAAGTTACTCTACAGTTTGTCTGTTATTTCCATTCAATATTGATTCAATTAGTCTTCCACTACTCAGGGGTTCTTCCAATTAGCAGCTGAAAATCGAGGAAAAGCCATTCCCAGGTAAGCTGAATCGGTATCTACATGTTATTGCTCCCCATAAAACTGAAACTCGTCTTCACAATTCTTACGATCCAAACAGACCACTGGTTGAATGTAGAGAAAACAAACTGCCGACAACTAGGAATGAAGAGCACAATAACATCGAACACAGAAATGATTTGTGAGTCAGTTTATGTTGCCTTTTCTTAGATGTTGTGATACTGATGACTTCTTGAGTTCCGCTGAATAATTCAGCTTTATAGCACAGAAATTCCGAATGCGTTTTCATTTTAGTAGAGACAGAACAACTTCTCCGTTCAATACTCTCGCCCCGACGAACCAAGTTTGTCGAGAGAACACGATAATCGTCCAGTATGGGAAACTTGAAGATGGAAAGGCAAATTCAACGACTGACTCAAGTAAATCCGACGAACTCTGGGGCGAGCTTCCGTCGACGGATGTTGCGGCCAGTCCGAAACCTAAGAGAGACAAGGGGCCTAAAGGTGGAACCAAAAGGCCAGCCTCATCAAAAAAATCTCGCCATAAAACGTCGGGTCCTCCTGCAACACCGAACAACGAAAAGTCACAGCATCCTACAACTCCACAAGCACATGATGTACATCAAACGCCACCGGCTCCTCCACATCCAGATTCAGGACCGTCAGTATCTCACCAACCACCACCAGAATCTGGACAACCGCAACAGCCCCGGACGTCACCATCTTCTGCTCCAATAAATGGACTATGCGATTTCCCCGAATGTCCTGCACGCGGACCGAAACAGAAAGAGAGGCTCTGTATGGCCCCTGAGTGTCCTGTTACTATGAAAAAAGCTGTCGTCAAAGAAGCTAAGCGAGCTATGAAGAGGTCCAGTGGGAAGAAGAGAAAAAATCCTCTCACGATCCTGGGGTATGTTATCAACAGGGAGAAATTCGGACTTCCGTACACATGCCATTGTTTCGCTTACATGCATCTGCATTTTCTAGTATAATGATCGGAAAAATGTTGAATCCATATTTTATATCTTGTATTAGTTCCGCTGGGGTTGGAAAACTCTTGAATCGTTTTTTGCAATGTGCGCGAAGCAATGCGTGGTCAAAACTTCTATTCATTCAAAGGTTTAAGAATTACCTCAGAAACTCGTCCAACCATTGCAGTTTCTGATCGAAGTTGATGATGTATTTTTCAGGGCAGTTCTGATGAGCGCGTGAGTAGACCACCAGTGCTCCATGGCTCACCGGTGGTCAGGGAAATTGTAATGGTTCTTTTGATACCAGCTTCACAGGTAACGATTCAACTTGTAAATTAACGAAGGAGGAAAAAAAGGCATTGAAACGAATGAAGGCGGAAGAGGACGCTGACGACAGCGGCAATTCGACTGGAAAGACACAAAAAAAGTCAGTAGGTGTGCAATGCAAAGCGCCAAAAAACAACGACCAGCCACAGGCAAGGCCGAGTAAGGCGGACAAATCAACTTCCTGCGACATACCAGAATGTCCAGTCGTAAAAATGAAGTCCAAGATCAGGGAGTTTATGGACAAAGGACAACTCTGTGATATCCCTCGCTGCCCGGTTAAGGAACCACCACCACCACCACAGTATGAAATGTTTAACTTTAGTTTACGATTATTATTTCTCATGTTTGCAAATTGTCGATGTAGTTAGAGGGGTTAGACAGAACCTTGAACTAATTACAACTACTGTTTGTTGTGCTTTCAGGATAGAAAAGAAGTGAGTACCCATATTAAAACGTGCAGCAACCCAAGTTGAAATTGTGTGCTGTGTGCTCAAGTTATACATTCCGATTCAACGGCTGTTGAACGTGCCCTTAGATATTATCCGCAGCTATACTCTTTACTCAAACCGCATTTCCCCCCGAACTAGGTATAGAATATACCAATTCCATTTTATGTATTTCCAGGGTTGAACCAACTAAGGGATGTCCTGCCAAGCCATGCACTTTGAAAACGAAGGACGAAGAGTTTTTTAAATCGCTAGGCCCATCTGTCTACGAAAAAATACCCCGCTTGAAGATGACATGCAACGAAGCACACGCGGGCGAGAATGAGGGACAGTCGCGGCCTCATCATGCCCAACCTGCCATGAAGAGTAAAGATAGAGCACAAGCCGATAAAACTAAAGATAAGGGAGTGACAATTGTCACCGCTCACGTACACGTGCCACCACCCACGGAGAACCCTTTCCAAGCGACAATTACAAATCCTGTGGAGCTCCTTGACTCCAGCGAACCAACCAACCGTAGTCCAGATGGGAATCATGGCTCCACGGACAAAGAGTAAGTAAGCTGAGAAACTTTTCCATTCAATTTTGAATTTGTGTGTTGAACAAATACTTTAAACTGTACCAAGATCGTATGTATTGTATCGTCGATCTGTCCCAAACACAATCCTCTTTATGCACCATTGCATATGTGTTAGTCCAAATGAAAGTGAACAGCGTTGGACCTCGACCCTCACCGAATTGGTCGTCTATTTTTTTCCGTATTCTGCTCCACAAAAGGTACACTAGCTCATTTTTAAAAGATTTTTTCGACTTACCGTTCGGATGCAGCGATTTTTTCAAGTTTTTTCATCAATCGATTATAACGCGGATGCCTGCAATCTCATCGCGAAGTTATAGAGGACAAAAGTTCAATTTTTTTTTCTCTATTCTCGCAGAAATATTTTTTCACCAATTTTCAGAGCATCACGAATCGCTGATTTTGACGAAAAACGCAAAAAAAAAACGGAGTTATCTAGGAAAATTCGTTTCCAAAAATGATGAATTTTTTTCTGAATTTTCTTCGGTAAAAAATACACAACTTTTGTATCATACATAAATTAGGCATGGCCTCCGGTCGGGAGTTACGCCTTGTTTTGCGTGATAATGTCAGTCAAGTACGTAAATGAATGTTGTTGCAATATTTCATATCACCCACAAAAGTACCTCAACCAATCAAAAGTCGCCCTAAAAAAAGTATTACGTCGTCCAAAGCAATGATATCGGACACTACTGCCAAGTCGACAGCTGTCCTTCTTCAAGTAGAAATTTCTTTCCGCACGCCGTGCGTAAAGTTCGATTTTACGCACGCAAGCGTCCGTGTAATCGGACTTTACGTGCGTTTGTGATGAAAAATTTTGTTCGATGCATGTGCGAAAGTTGTTGAAATATACTATTCCAGTTCAAGTTTCACCTTGATGTTTAGTCATTTATATTAATCGCCGTTATTCTTTGACAGTCATCGACTTGGCAGTAGTGTCCGGTTTCATTGCTTTGGACGACGTAATAATTTTTGTAGGGCGACTTTTGATTGGTTGAGGTACTTTTGTGCTTTTTCCGACGAAGTCAACGATTCACGGTGCGCCGAAAATTGGTGAAAAAACATTTCTGTGAGAATAAAAAAAAAAAAAAACGAAACTTTTTTGCCTCTATGACTTTGCGATGAGATGTAAGGCTTTAGCGTTGTGAAAGAGTGATGAAAGAACTTGAAAAAAACCGCTGCATCCGAATGTCAAGTCGAAAAAATCTGTAAAAAAACACCAACAAGGTGTACCTTGTGTGGAGTAGAATACGGAAAAAAATCGGCAACCAATTCGGTGGGGGTCGGGGTCAAACTCTGTTCATTTTCATTTGGACTAACCCATATATAAGTATTCGACTATATTTTATATTATTTAAGTTTGGAATCCCCAGGATTGAAATTTGAGGAAGAAGTAGTGAAATATGTTCATAAATTAATCGTATAACTTCAGATCAGAATGTCAGAAACTAGTGAATCGACAATTGTTGGCACCAGGTTTTATGTCTGAAGTGGAAGCCGATGCGATCAAATGTAGAAAATCGAGAGCAGCTAGTATGCGACAGAAGAAAAAATCCGAGATCGGATCGGAGGGTGGATCTACTAGTAAACGATCATCAAAAATGCTTGTTTCTAACGTTTCTGTGGACCACAAAGATTCATCGAATATCACAGGCACGCCGGAAACTAACCAGCCAATTAAATCGTGCACCGCGTACTTCTTGGAAAAAAAATCTGCGGACGTGATACCCAAAGAATCACTGAGGATAACAATCGGACCGAATGATAGTATTCGCACACTCTCTAACCACAAGACTCTACTGGATGATGAAAATGTGACATCCGGACAGATGACGAAAGATCACATTGTGAAAACGTTTCCAACTCCCGTTCCTGGAGCTGAAGAGGCAAGATCAAAATACATGGAAATGCACCCCTCCGACCCAATCATTGTGGCACGACATGGAAGCGCGAAGGTTAAAGGGATGGCGCAAGACTTCCAGGCATCTGGATCTTATTCGTTGATCAAGAAGTCAGATCGTAAAATGCAAAAATCCAATTTTCCGCTGGATGCGGAAAACAGATGGCGTGTTGTTACAGTCCTGCCTGTGAAACATCCATCAGCATATAGCACGACGTCTAATCATGTCCCAAAAGATCCTTTTGATTCGCGAACCCGCAAAGAGCCTTCTGGCACCAGATTACTCCAGCGAAATTCGAATACTATAAAAAATTCAAAAGCTTCTCTTGCAGATGAGATAAATTCATTGCTGTCGATGTTTCGGAGTACAAATAATAAAACTGAAGATATTGGAAATATCTTGACGGAGGATCCAACAGACGAAAAATCCCAACAAAAAGCTGTCTGCGATCATGTTGAAAAGAGGACGTCTTCATCTGAACATCTGGCGGTGGAAAACTTCAGCAGTTTTGCATTCAGTGAAAAAATCGACGCACCATTACCTGTCGGACAAAGTGAATCTGGCAATATACCCGACAATAACAGATTTAAGAAAATGTTCGAAATTTTTGTTGCAGAGCCTGCAGGAGCCGTTCTCCCGCAGAAGGGTGAGCCAGGAAGTGACTTTGAACGCTGTCCGTCCAAAACAAAGTCGAGAGCTGAAAATGTGCCACGAATACTTCACAAGTCGAATGAAACGAGGTGTAGTTTCATAACTGCAGAACCATCGAGGAAAATCGAGTCAAAAAAACCCGCTTTGAGCCTGCACGTTCGTCAAGGCGAAAGAGCTGCTAAAAAGATTGGAAAAGAATGTATTTTGGGGCAAGGGCAAAATGTTTCGCAAACTGCGAAAACGGCCGAGAGAACATGCAAAACCTCTTTGATTGAGAAGAGTCATTTCGGCATGACTTTTAGGAAACCACTCACTGCGAGTCGAGTCTCAACATCACAAAGTAACCGGCTTGGCAACATGGAGGCATCCAATGAAACATGTAATAGAGAAATAAACTTTCCAGTTTTGCATAGGGAAAATATTACTTCGACGAAAACATTTCGCTTACACCTTGTTTACTGAATTATTTGCAGGTACTCAAACGCTGGCGACAAGTTCTCTTTCGCCGAAAAATCTGAACACGATCGGCGTTGGAAGCTGCACTACGATTATAGATCTTGGATCACAGCACTTGCTTCCCATATAAAGGTCAATTATTCAAGGGCTGATGTGTTGGCATCTGAAACAAAGCCGAGATTATGCAGCACGAATCAAGTCGGAGCAAATTAATTTACACTCGACCAGCAGCCATCAATAGTTTCTGAAACTCACCTACCTTGGAAAATATAGGAAATGTTTTTCGTCATTTCTGCATGTCTCATATACTGGAAAAACGTGTCATAACTTCGTCGCTGTAACTTAAAGTACTCCTGTTCAGAACGATAAAACATAAATTACATAATATACTCATGTCCGATCTAATCGCAGCGCGTGTAAAGAAAGAACAAGCAGGTTTGGGCTGATTATGATGCAGCCTTTGAACTTTCCATTATTTATTTTGCTTCCAGCTATTTTGAATTTTGCAAATCTGACCTCATTCCTGTTCAGTGACTCAGAAAACCTTCGAGTACCAACTTTCATGAGATTTCAAATGTTTTCAGTTTTTCTTTCCCAACGAATTGGATTCGCCATTTTTAATTTTGCAAATCTGAATAGTGACTTAAAAAAGCTTCAAGTACAAACTTTCATTGAAATCCAAAAGTTTTTAATTTTTTTTGCAGCATATGGAATACACCGAATTCAAATTTCGCAAAACTAACTTCAGATTCGATATCAGCGATCCAAAAAATCATGTTGCACCAAATTTCATTGAAATCCGTTGATCCGTTTTCAAGATATCGCAATTTTCAGAGTATTTTATAGAATTTCGTTATTCGAATAATTCGGAAAGCACTGAACTGATCAAAGCGAAAGTCCGCAATCAGTTCCAAGTTTAGAAAGGCCGCGTCGATTGAACCCAATTTTGTCCAAATCGGTGCACTCGTTCTCGAAATATTGTCCCAACAAAAATTTGGCCGCATACATACATACACACACCCAGACGTCCAACCCAAATTAGTTAGAGGTAATTGTCTGGACCTCAAAACATGGAGACCCCATGAAAAGTTTCCTCTGAAAACAGAGAAACTGGAAGTTAAAGAGGATTTTAGAGTTATTAATCTTTTGTGGTAATGACTTTACCACCAGTGCCCTTCATTACCGTTCATTTCCTAATGTGAAATCATGCCATCGCGGCTACCTTAGGTCCAAAGTAATGTACATTTTTTATTTCGTTTTGTAAAAAAAAAAATGCAACTCGTAACATGTTTTGAATTCAATGAGGTAATACTGAAGATACCACAAAGCGATGGCACTAAGGGGAAACGAAAGTCACGTGACCTCGATATGAGTGCGAGAGAGATAGCGACACTTGGCATTTTCGAACGCACTTCTAGCGGCCAAAACACATTCGATTGATGTGAAATTGATATCAGTGACGTAGGAAAACTGAATGAAGGGCCTGCCAATCGTGGATTTTCGAAAATCGAGACGTAATAACAGTTTTTTAACAATATTGTTCCGTAATCCAAGGAAGTGCTGCCTCTCTCCACGAGGGGCAGCACCTCCTTGGGTTACAGAACAATATTGTTACACAAAATTCTGATTATGTCTTTCGATATTCGAAAATCCACGATTGGCAGGCCCTTCGTTCAGTTTTTCTACGTCACTGATATCAATTTCACATCAATCGAATGTGTTTTGGATGAGAAAATAGCGTTTGAAAATTCCAAGTGTAAATCATATCGAGGTCACGTGACTTTCATCTCACCTTACGAACAACACATTTCTTCGTAATCTCTTGTTTTTATTGGCATCATACTGACACTGTCTCGTTTAACGAGTTGGTATATGTAGATGCCTGTATCTTGCATATCGATGCACCCCCTCTAGGTATTGTTAATGAAAATGTGAAATATTTAGAAATAAACGCCAAGAAAATAATTACTACGACACGAAAGAGGAATCTCCTTATTTTTTCATCCAATGGATTTTGATCAGTCTCAGGGAGGGGGCCTACCTATATTACCAAGCAAATGAGAATCACTAGAGCAACCCTACTGACAGGGATAATTCAACGCCATTGGTTCATCTAATATTCAGGAAGTATATCATTAGCTGAGTTCTCTATCAGTTAGATAAATTCGGTCAACAGAAGCTGATAAGACAATGTCATCAATCTCGTGGACAGTCTCCATACACGGCAGAGGTGATTCTTTTTTCTTTCCAGCATGGTCAGAATTCACATTGTTCTCTTTTTTCATTCAAGATTGCAGATATATTTATCTTAACTAATTAGTGCACTTGTACTTATTGCCAAATTAAGGTTACAGGAAATACAATACTTCTTGGAAAATGCAGTTTACCTTCACGACTAAAATCACTGCTAGAAGGACTATAAATCTAATAGAGAATTGAGGTACTATTTACAACGTGCAATTGATGTAACAAAGGTATAATCATCAATTATAATATACAGTATAACAAATTTTTACATTTCAGAATCGATAATAAAATTCTGTCCTTTGTTCCTGGTTTGTTATGTTCAACTGGTAATTTTCTTGTCATCCCAAGACGGTACGGTTATACGACAACATGGGCTTCCAATTTTTGTATACTAACCAATAACCATCAATCGAAAAGAGTACTTGGCGTTCATCTCTTAATTATTGAACTCCCGATCCGGTTAAATTCTTTGCTGCTCCGGCGGTACTCTGTAGAACCTTTCTCGATAATCTCATAGTTCCTGACGCAGGATCCCGCCCGAAATACTTGACGTGCAAGTCTTGTCCAACTTCGAGACCTAAAGCACTCGGATGATTCACTTTGCGTTGGTCCAACTGCGAGTTGTGCAACAATACGGGATTCATGTTCGGATAGAGTGTAACCATTACACCGATATCCCGAATTTCCACGATCCTGGCGGTATATATCGCGCCAAATTCCAAGGTCGGTTCTCGCTCAGAGATCAGAATCTCGTCGATCATTTCCCTCGCTTCGTCCATTGCCGTTTGGTTGGGAGCAAACAAAGAAAAGTAGGTATCATCCACTTGGTTTACCTAGAACCAATGTTTGTTTCGTTGAAATTTAGCTGTGGAATTCGACTTAAAAAAGCATGGCTGTTATAATCACTGGAAAAAGATAAACAACACCTGAACTCCGGTTTCGAGTAGGATCTTCTTGAGATTACACCCGGCAATTCCGACAAACTTTGCGCGCTTATGGACAGGAACTTCAAGGTTGTCTGACACAGGCATGTTTGGTTTCCTCTCGAGTCTTGGTTTCGCTATCGCAGTATTCATGATTTCAATAATTTTTGATTTTGCGTCATGTCCCCGCTGCAACGCCTCCATCACAATTTTCAATGGAAGCCCCGAGATTTTTACATCAGCTTGTACAGCCGTGATACCTTTTTTTGTACCTGCTAATTTGAAGTCCATATCTCCCATGTAGTCCTCAATTCCCTGTAAAAATATCCACTATCTTACACACAGTCTCTTCAGTCATTTACGCAAATACCATGCCTAGAGTTTTTGGTGAGACTGCACAGCCGGTGACATCAATCTGCGTACGAACACCACTGGGTGTGCAGTCTCAACAAAAAATTACGGTATCCATGCGAAGCGGGACAGGTTTCGGCCGAGGGTCGGCGAATTTGACGCCTGTCCACAATCTCGTTCATTAGTACCTCGCAAGGAGTTTTCTGAGTTCTAGACCCCGATTGATTTGTGATTTGCCGTCAGATGCAATGAAAGAAATTGTCTTAGGGTCCACTCGATTCACTTGGAAATTTTACTGAAGGTAGTTCAAGGTGTCAGCCACCCATTTTTTTCGTTCGCCAGTAATAAATTATGAAAAAAAAATCTAGAATCAATAAAATTTGTTCAATCAATAAAGAGTTCCCAAAAATGTAAAAATCTTACCATACGTTTCGACACCTTGAACTATGTTCAGTAACATTTTCAGGTGAATCGAATAGACTCTAAGAAAATTCATTCAATCGCATCTCGTGGGAAATCAAGAATCAATCAGGGTCTAAAACTCCGGAAAATTCATCACGAGGTAATAAGGAACGAGACTCTGGATGGAAGTCAAAATTGCACGGAATTCCTCCCTATAATCTGATTATTCGAAGAATTGGGTAAACAAAAAAGAGAAACAATCATCATGCACAGAGAATCTCGTACCAATAGATCTGTGAGAACTCTGTAGTCGCTAATCTGGTTCGATTCGTCATACTTTGTGATCAAACCCATGGCTACACCTGCAGCCGCTGCCTGGACTGGTACACCAGCATCCATCAAAGCTAAGCTTCCACCACAGACAGAAGCCATCGATGAAGAGCCTGAAAGATTTTGTGGATAAGTTCATCGTATTTCATTCAATCACTGTTAGCTGTGACAGCATAGACGCAACACTGCTCACCATTTGATTCCAGCACTTCACTCGTAAGTCTTATCGTGAAGGGGTAGTCTTTAGGAAGAATAGCGTGCAGGCCTCGTTCAGCGAGAGCACCGTGTCCTATCTCTCTCCGTCCGGCAGGTCCTGTTCGACCAGTTTCGTTGGTTGCAAATGGAGGAAACTCGTAATGTAGGAAGAAATTCTTTAGTTTTGTTCCGCTGAAATGAAAAAACATAATTTTCCTCAACCCAAATGAACAGGAGGTGGCCGATAGATAGTTGATTCTTTGTGATTACCTCGTTAGCATCGATACAGTGTCCATTTTCAAAGCACTTTCAGGAGAGTCGAGAGTCACTGTGCAGAATACTTGTGTTTGACCTCTTTGGAATACTGCAGACCCATGAAGAGGGTTGTGAAGATTAACTTTGCACGATATATCGCGCAGGTCTTCCAGACCCCTTCCGTCACACCTAAACAACAAAACGTTTAAGACCTCAAATACCCTGGAGAGATAATTATTATATTATTTCCTCCATCATGTGAAATAACTATATATCAAATCCGAAAAAAGGAAATTCAAGTACCTCACACCATCCTCAAAAATAAGAGACCGAAATATCTCTTTGGCGAGTATTGAAAATTCTTCCGACACCACGCCAGAGTCAACATCAGGATGGTTTTGCTTCATTTTGTCTATAACGTCAGTCCTAACGTTGGTCACTGCATTGTCTCTTGAAAGCTTGTCATGATTGTGGTCTCTGAATATTTCCCTCATTCTCATTTCAGAAAGAGATCTTATCGACTCAACGACCTCAGGGCAAGTCTCCGCAGCAGGCTCCACGGTCCTTTTAGGATTCCCATACCATTTTTGGAGCTGTGATATGCTCTGTACAATAATCTGGCATTCTTTGACCCCTGTTTTGAGTGCTTTGAAAAAATCCGGCTGCAGTATATTGTTAGCGGATCCTTCGAGCATGACGACGAGACTGCCTTTTGCCGCGGTAACAATAAGATTCAGAGAACTCTTCTGCATTTCTTTCCTTGTCGGATTTATAACAACATTTTCATCAACTAGACCGACTCTAACAGCGCCGACGGGACCGTTCCAAGGAATATCAGATAACGACAGAGCGGCAGATGCCGCGTTTATTGAAATTACATCCGGGTCGTTGACCCCGTCGATGGCTAACATGTTGCACACGACTTGAGTGTCGTAAAAATATTTATCAGGGAATAGGGGTCGTAACGATCGATCTATCAATCGACTAGTGAGAATCTCGTGTTCGCTCGGTCCCAATTCTCTGCGAAAAAAATTTGTTGGTATTCTACCGGCTGCAGCGGCCTTTTGTCTATAGTCTACGACCAGTGGGAGAAACGAGTTGTACGAGGCTCGCGTCTTACTCACAGCCGTAACCATGACGGCAGTGTCGCCTATGGTTGCCACAGCACATCCGTCGGCCAGTTTTGCATATTGGCCCGTCGAGATGCTAAGTACATTGCTGAAAATTATAAAAACCCATGATTACAGTATGTGTGAACATTTGAAACAATGAAGGATTCGGTACCACGGTAAATGCTACTTTGGAGTAACCAGACCCACATTGTGACAAGGCTTATTTTACCCAGGCCATACAAAATGAGCCTCCTTGACAATCTGGTGGAGGCTGCTCTAATATTGAACCCTTCAGAATAACAGTGTGGGGTTAGGTGAGCTAAGGTCAGATGCTGAAGCTAGGTCACAGTTGGAATACATTTTGAGTTATATTATATCGGGGCGCGTGAATGACATCAGAATGTGTGATATGTTATATTGCATCAGGTTGCATAATATTGCGTTAAATTCAGTAAACTACGGGTGGTATCACGGGTAATATACGCCGAATTTGAGGTTATCTACGCACGAAATATCGTTATTTCACTCACCCACTGCTCAACGGTACTTGCACTTCGGGCTGCTCAAGCCGTTTACATCCGGAACTGAATTTACAGTGCGATAGACTGACCGTGTAAGGGTTCCTTTTATATTTGAATAACAATTTACGCTTTGGTAATAACCTGAAAGTTATAATCGCCGCCATTTCTGAATGACACCGGCTCGTGTCACTGTTGCCTGGTGGTCAGAGTGATGATCCTCTAAACTAATCTCAATTCCCCCTAAAAATCCCCTAGACAACCCCCACCAATCAAATAGCGGTCCGAGGGACCATGATTTAAAAAAAATGGCGGTAATTTCAAGACATGTTTTTGCTTTCCGAGATCTAAAGTATTCGTACGACCAGATAAAATTTTATAAATTCCTACAGAATGACTAATTTGTTATGGTATATTCGAAATTGGTGTGTTTGAGGATGAGTTTTTCAGTTCTCATGCGATGAAAAAGCACAATTCTCGGGATATTGAAATCCCCCAAAAAATCCCCTGAACAATTCTTTCCCCTGTTTGTCCCCTAAACGTGATGAAATTCCCCTGAATCTAGGGGGAAATCCCCTAATCTGGCAACACTGTCGCGTTCCGAAACCACAGCTAAAGATAGCAAGAGGTTGCCGCAATCCGCATATCGAAATGACGGTTGGCCCCAGCGTTGCCAACTCAAAATCCCGGCGTGAAAAGGTCTGTTGTATATCTGAAGTTCTCTGCGGGTCCGTCTCTGTCCGTAGGACCGCTGAAGCGATCAGCTCCAAAGGCGCGGGAGAATTCAAATCAATGAAGGGAAAATAAAGGCGAAAAGAATGAAGGTTTACGTTGAAAACTGATGATTCTGGTATATTTTAAGGGAGTTAAGATAAAATATACAAAATTGAACTTTCTAATATGTATGAGAAAAGAAAAGATCTTCTTCCGTCTAAATCAGGAATAAGAGTGCCGTTCCTTTTCCGAATCTCTCCCGACGCGACCCGGGTGCGTG
The DNA here is from genome assembly GCA_018257835.1 of Euura lappo. Classification (NCBI taxonomy): domain Eukaryota; kingdom Metazoa; phylum Arthropoda; class Insecta; order Hymenoptera; family Tenthredinidae; genus Euura; species Euura lappo. Next base: position 61,184 of record JAEUYN010000868.1, on the reverse strand, counting down.
GGCGGCTCGGTCCCGCGAAATCATCTACAGCCAATTTTGGGCGTCAGTTTGCCTAAAAAATCCTCCTACTGACCACCCTCAACTGACTCTCCTCTTCCTCCCTTCTTAGGGGTAGTGGGGTGGGAGCCGCGTACACCGCCGGGAACGCGGAAGAGCTCGGCGCCAGAAGGGTCCGTGCACATGTGCGTGGGAAAGAAGCGACGGGTTTCTATAACAAAGGGCAACCTCTTGATATGCCTTTCCTTAAATTCCTACGTCTTTCACAATTCCTGTACCGTCCTGACAATGACCAGAACCCTCCGCACATGTGCAAGCAGTAAAAATGAAATCCTACTTCAAGAGTTTTTCTCTCTTACAATATTTATGACCTCCTGCCTTTACTCTGGCTTATTTCAAGGTATCTTGGGTGACCGTGCGTCTTATATCTATGAAACAATATTCTAAACTCTAATCTTAAAGCTATTTCAAATATTCCCTCCCTCGTTTGGTCCGCTCAGATCAATATGGCGGCGCGCGATGTTAATCCACCTACCGGGAGATTACAGGATACAACAATTCGTCGACCGAGGCGCCTCTGCCGGCAGCCTGAGTTGCCAAGGGTGCGTTCGTAAAGTCTACTCAGTCCGCGGTTCGCATTGGCAATTGGTCCATTCTTTTGAACTCAATGTCACAATTGGTTATCAAGCTACGGTCCGCGGACTGAGTAGACTTTACGAACGCGCTCATAATGTTTAGCACACGAAGCTCCGTCCACCTCCGCCAGGGGCGCCTCGATATCACATTTCGAGCGGAGAAAACGTGGACGTTTCTGCCGGAGTTCTCCATAGTTTCTGTTCTACAAGATGGTGCCGAACCATCTGTGAATGGCATAAAATTAATTGTACCAGTTTTATAAATTTTTTATCAACGTTATATTGGGTCTAGTTGATCAACGGAAAATTAGGACCACACTCAGCCATGGGTGTACCGGCATTCTTCCGATGGCTCAGCCGAAAATATGCGTCAGTAATCGTGGAGTGCATCGAGCAAAAGGTTGGTTAGAATCTCGTGTTTTCATCAAATCACTTTCAGATTCGGCATGCGATTACTACCGTTCTACGCGGCGCATGGAATATTTAGTTAAGTAAGTTGCGATATAAATTCCCTCACCAATGCTTGCCCACTTTCAGCCGACTTCGACGGATGGGGTTCGCGTACCAGTAAACTCCGCCGATCCTAACCCCAATGGGGTAGAATTTGACAATTTATATCTCGACATGAACGGAATTATACATCCCTGTACGCATCCTGAAGACAAGTAAGTCACTATCGATCTATAAAAGCATATTTCCTATGTAAACAATCCACGAGACCGTATATATTCTAATAAAATTAGGACTCGGTCTATCTTCCTACGAAGCGTTTGAATTTGCTCCGTCTCTGTACGACGAGTGATGTTATTTTCATTAATTCACAGACCAGCCCCTAAAAATGAAGACGAGATGATGGAAGCTATATTCGAATGCATAGACAGGTTATTCGCGATCGTGAGACCGAGGAAATTACTGTACATGGCAATCGATGGAGTTGTGAGTATGACTTTCATAGCTTCTTCGTACAGAGTCAATAAAAATTGAATACTAGCTGTATTAATTTGTGCTTTATTTTATATTTACTCGTCGAGTCTGAATCGCTCGTTATCTCGAGAGAATAAAAAGTTTGATTCATCTATGAGGCTTGTTATCAGAGATATAAGATGACACAGCGTTGATTCACCTCTCAACGATTGTGAGCCTTAATTTAATCCCCAATTTCAAGGCACCCAGAGCCAAGATGAATCAGCAAAGATCGAGGCGTTTCAGAGCGTCTAAGGAAACGACGGAGAAGATAACCGAAATCAGTAGAATACGTTCGGAATTGGCTCTAAAAGGCGCTTTTCTGCCTCCCGAAAAACCCAAAGGAGATCATTTCGACAGTAACTGTATCACCCCGGTGAGTCGAGCGCTCAGCAATTCAATCAGGACGATATAGTGTTCAAATCACATTCAAAACTGTCTAATATTCCTATCTTCACAGGGCACACCATTTATGGCAAGATTATCAGCTTGTTTACATTACTACATTCACGAACGATTAAACACTGATCCTGGGTGGCGTGGGATTAAGGTCATTCTCAGCGACGCTAACGTACCCGGTGAAGGAGAGCACAAGATCATGGATTACATCCGCAAACAGAGAGGTGATCATTTTCAATCTGCTCTGCCTTCCGAATATCTACCACTCTTATATAAAAGTTAAAAATGAGTGATATAACTCAGATAATAACTTATTGCAGAATTTGATCAAATGATATTCGAATGAGTCTAATATTGTTGATTGATTTCATTTGGATAGGCCAACCTGACCATGATCCGAACACGCAGCATGTGTTATGTGGAGCCGATGCAGATCTGATTATGTTGGGATTAGCGACGCATGAGCCAAACTTTACGATTATCAGAGAAGAATTTAAGCCGAACAAGCCAAGACCCTGCGACATCTGTGGCCAATTGGGTCACGAGATGAAAGATTGTACAGGCTCTGAGCCTGTGCCAAAGGAAGAGGAAAATGCGTTCGGATCCGAATGCGAATTCATATTCGTTAGACTCAACGTGCTTCGAGAATATCTCGAACGAGAATTGCAAATGCCAAATTTGCCGTTCAAGTACGACTTTGAACGTGCCATTGACGATTGGGTGTTCATGTGCTTTTTCGTCGGGAATGATTTTCTACCGCATCTTCCGTCCTTGGAGATCAGAGAGGGCGCTATCGACAGATTAGTCAATTTGTACAAGAAGACTGTGTACAAAACGGGCGTAAGTTTCTACGTCCTTTCTTCGCCGCGTAATGTGTTCAGAATTGTATAAACTCTTTTTCTTCTGTACAGGGTTTCCTCACCGACAGCGGTGACGTTAATCTTGACAGAGTACAAATGATAATGTCCGATCTCGGAGACGTTGAGGACGAGATTTTTAAAAAACGACAACAGAACGAACTGGCTTTCAAACAACGAGAAAAAAGCAAAAAGAGAAGGATGGAGACTATCAGCAATTACAAACCCAACTGGGTACCTGCTGGCCAGTTTGCTCCGACGGTAAGAATTCCCGATGGCATTTCTAATCTCAATAATTCCATGAGAGTACGACTATTGTTTTTAACTTCAGCCTTTAGGCCAATCCACAAAACCAGTCCAGAATGCTAGACAGGAAGCCTTCCAAATGCGGATGCAGGGTAGAAACTTCAGCAACAGTGCAACTGACAGAGCCCTGGCAGGAACAAACGCGAGTAACGCGTTGGAGAGTATGCTGGTGCCAGAGGTAAGTTTTCCTCGTTTCAGGTCCATTTACGGATTTGTCTGAAGCTATTTTCCTTGTCTCAGCAATGTGACTGAACGAGATCTTCATGTGTGATTAATGTAAACAAACGTAGGGATCAGGGAACGGTAACAATTCGCAGAAGCGTAAAGCCGAGGACAAAATACCTGAGGAACCCGAAGACGATCAAGCTCACGACGAAGTGAGGCTCTGGGAAGATGGCTTCAAAGATCGATACTACGAATCAAAGTTCGATGTCTCTGCCGATAACATGGCCTTCAGGTATTCCAGCTCATTCGTGCCTCCGAAAAAACACATCGGGCGATAGACAATCTTATACCTCTGAATTATTATATCACAGGAACAACGTAGCTCTGCAATATGTGCGTGGACTGTGCTGGGTACTGCGATACTATTATCAAGGTTGCGCTTCGTGGAAATGGTACTTTCCCTATCATTATGCGCCATTCGCGAGCGACTTTATCAACATTGGTGGATTGTCGACCGAATTTGAAAAAGACACTGTTCCAGTAAGTATTCTGCAGCAAGAGTTATCACATTTATGCAGATACTTGGACTGAGATGAAACGATACATTATTAAATTTTCTTTCGTATCCACAGTTCCGACCGCTGGAACAACTCATGGGGGTATTTCCAGCTGCGAGTAGCTCACATGTGCCTGAACCTTGGGCAGTATTGATGAGCGATCCGGTGAGTTTGCGATACGTTCAGACTTAACTACGCTCGACTTCAATATTTTGATAGATTCGTTTAAAGATATAGAATAGTGAACCGTAATTCATGCCATGTTGGCCCGAATATAAGTCCACCCCAATTTCTGACCTCTTTATTTTGGAACCTGATTATGAGTCGAAGTTCAGCGAAGATCATAACTATGACGACTTTTGTATTTACTTGAATTGTATGAGAACCGCTCAACTCCGCCCGATCTGCACTGAAAATTCTCTGATTATCCATTTCAACAACAATTCTCAAGTATTGAATTGGTGTTGCAACTGAAAATGTCGATGAGAATTGGTTGAAAGTATAGTGTCACTCGTTATCGTAGCTGACTTTATACATCTGACAATGATTCCGCTGCAATAAGAACTCTTTGTGCCTTAGACGTAGCCATATTTCATATTGGAGCTTCACCAGCTCCCTACACTTTCCGCACCGAGTATAAAACTATCGCACTCACTGCCAGTCAAACACCTACAATAGAGCGATGTGAACTATCCACCATGAAAACGATATTATAAGAGGATCCGGCATGCCACTTTTCTCCGCTAGGAGCGGCTCTCCGATAGTGACAAACCTTTAATTGGCCAAATGATTCCGAGGCGCTTTTAATGGCAAAAACTGGGTGGGATCTTCAATGTTCAGATGACAGCTTTTCCAAGTCATTGTTATTAATTGAACAATCATGGATTTGAATTAATCATTTTTTCTATAACTGAGGAACAGTTTGCTAATTTGGCATTGCTTTCCTGCGCTCACGAGTTTTGAATTATATTTACAGAAATCAACGATCATAGATTTTTATCCTGAAGATTTCAAGATAGACTTGAATGGAAAGAAATTTGCTTGGCAAGGAGTAGCGCTATTGCCATTCGTCGACGAGAAGAGACTGTTCAAAGCCCTGGAGCCTTACTATTCGTGTTTAACAGAAGCAGAAAGTGAGTTTAATCAACTTGACCTCGACCAGTTCTCTGCAGTTACATTTTCGCCTTTTTTCATCACAGAAAAACGTAACGTGAAAGGCGATGACCGACTGTACGTCGGTTTAGAAAACAAATGCTACGATTTCATAACTGGATTGTACAAGAACAAGGTGGACTCGAATGCAGAGACAGAAGTAAGCGCGGACGGTATGCGAGGGACCGTTTTGCTGGCTGAAGATTGCGTCGGCGAGGGAGCCACATTGAGTTCTCCGATCGGTGGAATGCCTATCCGAGACAACCGAGTTTACTGGTAAGTTTACTATCCATTAGGATCTGGCTGAAAACTAGCTATTCCCATTTTCCCATCCCTAAAATGTTTTTCAATTTTTAGCGTACGATTCCGCGACCCAAAGTATGATCAGAACTTCATATTCCCTGCCAAGAGACTCAAAGGCGCCACCGAACCCCCGAAGGTTTTGAAGCCTCAGGACTTTGAGCAGATGAACCGAAGCGGTGGTGGAGGTGGCAATCAGTGGCGTCCACAGATTGGCTTCACACGCTCAAATCAAAGGGCTACTCTGGGAGATGCCGGTCATCGAATGCTGGGGTGAACAGATGCAATTCAATTAGACTTTTAAATCCGCCTGGTTTCTTCTCTGAATATTCTGTGACATCGAACCTAGATATTTGATCGGTGAAAGCCAACACAGAATGAATACTATTAGCTTCTTCTGCTGGTTTTTGAGCGAGTTCAGGTTGAGAACCACCAGGGAAGCAGTCGACTATTATTTGATTATCAATAACATTGTTATTATTTTTTCTCTCGTCGCACAGGCATCACAGAAATAACAATGGACCTGGACAGTACGCTTACGTTCCACCTCCTCAGAATGCACATCACCATAATCGTGGTAAGTCTAATGTAAAATTCTCAATTCTTTAACGAAGGAAACTGAAAAAACAGATATTTATGTGGCATGCGCGTTGAATAACTGTTTTTTAGTACGAGATATTGGCAAGGTGAAGCAAACGTAGAGTACTAGTTGTATAATCAGCGCCGAACAGTTCCTATCGAGTCTCATAGAATATTTTAGATATTCATGAGGATTTGATACCTCCAATTTCTTGAGGTCTTGGGTTCGATTCGCTGCCATCGAAGTACACTAAAATTTTCTTAATTTTTATCTTGCAATTGATCGTTAGATTCACATTTCTATTCACTTCCGGTCCACAACTTCGGAAGAATCGGTCAAACGGTTTATCAGAGGCATGAACAAAATCGTGTACATATTTCTGAAGTTTGTGCGCGATTCATATTTTCAAATAATTTTTATGTCGGATTTCAAAATGACGCCAGGAATGACTCCGATAGTACTTTACAAATCAAACTACAATGTTTCTACAGAATCGTCGAATTTAATGAAATTCCGAAATAGTATGCACCAACGGCCACGTGGAAAACTCGCTATGTCAAGATATGCTTGAAAAACCGGCTATCTCGGGGCTCATTAGCTTATATCAGATTGTAACGCCTGAGATAACCGGTTGTTCGAGCGAAATCCGAGATATTCGGTTTTTCAGGCAAATCCAGAGATAGCCAATTTCTCCACGTGACCGCCGGTAGCACCGTCATTACGATTGTTATTTTAGTTCGAGGGGTCAATCACTCGTCGATTTGGTGTACACTAGATTACAACATTTCAAGGATTACAAAGATTACAAAAGATTTCAAAAGATTACAAAGATTATAAAAAATTTCAAAAGATTACTAAAGATTACAAATGATTTCATGAGATTATAAAAGATTTCACGGGATTCCAAATATTTCAAAAGATTACACGGATGACAAAAGATTTCAAGAGATTACAGAGGATTGCAAAAGATTACAGAAGTTCCAGACAAGGATTACAAAGTTGATTTCGAAAGATTACAAAAGATTACAGAAGATTACTAATGATTACAAAAGATTACAGAAGATTACTAAAGATTACATAGGATTTCATAAGATTACAAAAGATGACAAGGATTACAAAAGATTTCAATAGATTACAAAAGATTTCAAGAGATTTCAAAAGATTACATGAGATTTCACGAGATTACAAAAGATTTCAAAGATTTCTGAGATTACAAAAGATTTCAAAGATTTCTGAGATTACAAAAGATTACAAAGATTACAAGAGATTAATTACACAAGATTCTCGAAGGGGTGTACACCAGATTACACGAGTGATTAAGTTTCAGTTCATTAGATATTGCCTTTGATAAGAAATGTGATATCCAATTTTCTCCCCAAAACTGAAATTGGATTACTGGTCAATATGAAATGCGTCGATTGGAAAGAAAGTACGGCAGAAGATCGGGGTGAGATGCGTATCATGATGTCGGTGTTACCAACTGGCTGACTTAGAGGGCCATCGAAGCACGTGTTCGTATGTCTCGTGTTTAGATGGCGCCACGTGACGCTAATAGTTAACCCTAAGCCCTAACTTATGCGTTATGCTGTACGGATGATTGTATATGGGGCATTCCACGCCAACTCGACCAGTGTTAAACCCCGACCGTCTCAAAATCGTTCCATGTTTTTTTATCAAACATTCTAATCAGTAAAAAACGCGTTCTGAATTTTTTTTTTTTTTTTCAATCAAACCGTCAATTTGTTATAAATTTTTGAAGTTGATTAACAATGCCCTTCTTCAAAAATCTGAAAAAATGAAATGTAAGCTTCAATAAAAAAAAATAAATAAAAAAACAGAACAAAAATCTGAACATCGTAACTCAAAAATTGTTGCTGTTATGGCCACTAAGGTATGGGATCGATTTCTGATAACTTGAAATTTGTCAGAGTTATGATTTTTTTTACTTGCTGATTGAAAATAATCACAGGATGCAAGTGTCAACGCCGCATTCATGGCCATAACATTTACAATTTTTTATTAAGAATCTTCCCGGTTTTTTAAATTAAAGCTGATATTTCAATCTTCGAAGTCATATTTTCCATTTTTTTACCACCCCAACGACCCCCACGCTGAAGCTTTTTGAAATTCATCCAAGTTTCATGGCGATTGAGACTTTGTTACCCCATCAATACCAAGTTTACGTAGGAGAGACTGAATCTGTTCGAGTAATCCTTTCATGTGTGGAAAAGCGATGGGATCACTATAACTGGAAGAGTTATTTTTTAACCGTTCCTAATGAGCCTAGCTACCGTATAAAGTTTGTCACAGCCCACAGGCTTGAAAATGATTGTTCTTGATTCAATCGAAACGTTGGGAATAGAAATTTGAATCCTGAAATGTGATTGTTACACCGATGATCTACTCTCCTGAAATCCGACCAAACGTGAATTGATCGTAGTTCGTGATCGTTTGTTAACGATACGTCAAAGCCCTGAACAACATCCACTCGAACGTGAAAAGTCAAAAGCTTAATTGTGGACGCACGATTGAATTTATTGATTACCAGCAGTGACTTAAAAATGCATGGGCGGGCATTGGCTGCCGCCTCTGTACGTATGTATGTACATACAAACAAATTGTAGGGTGATTTAGATGGGGTTCGGCGATCTCACCGGGCAAACCCTTCGGTTCCTCGCCCCCGACAACTACCAGTCAGTCACTCCCATAAGGATTAAGAAACTTGAATTAAAACGCACGCGTGCCTTCCTGACTCCCGACGCACGCGTACCTATATCCTTACGCAGATATAACTGCCGGGGAAACTCATAGCCCTCATTGTTTTCTGTTCGAGAAAAAAAAAAACAATCAAGTTTCATCGATAATAACCACTGAACGATACTCGAAATCTTTTTCCTCCAGATTCCCAAGTCTCACAAATCGGAATAGTCCACGATAATTTATTTATGGTTGCAAAGACGGCAAAGCAATAGAAATTTTTCAACTATCGTGGAATTTGACGTTTGGGACGTCGTCTGCAGCACAGCTAGGCTGCTGGCTGGAGAGTTTGCGAAATGAGCTCCAAGGGTAGATTGTCACGTACCGCGTGACTCGGGACGTCGACGTTTCGTCACGTCGGGCGGTCTGGCGAGCCCCGTGCGCTCCCAATTATAAAACAAGCACGCCGCACTCCGTAATTATCCAATTAGCGGATGTACCTCGTTCCCCACCCCCCCTCTCCCTCTTTTTTTCCCGCAGTGCGTGGCCAGGACCGCGAGGCGACCAGCTATCGAAAGAATAGAAAAAGCCAAACCCTCGTACCCCCATGCAAACAAGAACCCTCGAAATGGCGCTGGAGACACCGAGCACAAACAATAGCGACACTTCTATTGACAAATAATCGTGAAATTCATTTTCATCATAGGACACGTTTTACAAAAAGATTTAAAACACTTTTTTTAAAATCCCTTTTCACCGACTGCAATCAAAATCTTTTTACGGAATCATCATTGTGTTCAAAGAATGTGATATGGAAATCAAGTTTTCAATCCTTTCGGTAGCAAGCAAAGTGAATGGTTTTTACCTGTTATTGCCAATATCTCACTTGCAGATGCTCCTCGGCGAAAAATGATTTTGTGTGATTCTGAAAGTTCATAAGAAGATCACAAATATTTTCCGAATTGAAAAACGAGGGTTATAGCAATACACAAATGTTCTCGTGCTTGAAATTATGTGCAAGGGATGATCATAGGTCGAAACTCAGAATATGCGAATCGTCGATTTTCATCAGTTTTGAAACGTGAAAATTTGGTACGTAGTCGATACTTTATTTCCTGAATATTTTATAATTATCTTGATCAGATTGTAGAATATTTCTAGCACGGACACATCTATCTGCGACCAGCCTTTGACTTTTAATTCTACACACAGTATACTAACCAATTATGTGCAATTTTAACGTCTTCCGAAGGCAGTGATCGGTATAGGACTTGTCTGTATGTCAGACCTGTGTTCAACAATCGTTTTTTCCACAAGAAAACATCCTGAAAGCAATGGTAATAACTGCAATGTCGTGGGGATTGAACAATACCTACTTTGATTTCTGGATCAACCCTGGTTGATCTTCTCCAGAATCAAACTACCACTGCTGTCGTCAGTGGTTTAGTTGCTGATTCACCCCAGTAGTAGTCTAAATTGGGGTTTTCGTTTTTGTTACTAATTTCTTGAATGATGGTATGAGGTCGCGATTTTCAAGCTTGTAGCAAAGCTTTCGATCGGTCGAGCTTACGCGAAAAACTGTCACGATTCTTCTTTGCACACATTTTTGTGAACTTTAAAATTCTTTGGAATCATTTTCTACCTAAGGCCAAACGGAAATGAGATATTAGCAGAATAGAAATGAGACCATTTGTTTGCTTGACGCTTTGAAGTATAAATGCGTCGATGGTCTGACTATACAATTTTGATTGCGATAGTATAATTATACCTGTACCTTAGAAGATCGTAGGAAATAGGAGCTATCAATGATGTTTATGCACACAGGTAACCCAATGATGAAGCTGAAGTATTTTGAGACTTCATTTGCACACGTCAAATGGATGGACTCGACTGTTCATAGGCTCGCTAGTTAGGTGGAGTAGATTACAATAAAGAGGAAAAGGATATAGAGAAAGAGAAAAAGAGACAGATATCTTGTCCAAACAGACGGCTTGCTACCTTACGGATCAATATCAATAAAAAATTAATCTTCATGCACACGTTACTGAAAAGCGTGATTTTAATCGTCAACGATATAGTGTCCATGTCGCGAATGAAGCAAAGCAAATCTTTGAAAACTTTTTTCAACGTGATTCAGTGAATATTTTGTACCATAAGGAGGAATGGAGGGAACGTTCGATGGATTTGAAGTGAACAAGGGAGGTCCAACCAGCTAGTGGTGATTGATTTATAACGAGAGTAAACGCCAATGCCAGATCCTGACCTCTCGAATTTCGCGCCCGAACTTATTCTAAAGAGTGTAAATTGCGACACTTTATCTTATCGGCAAAACGGGCGAAACGTGTGATATGTTGAACATTGGCGATTTATGTGGAATTGACAAAGGCACAAATGAGCGTGAATCAATAGCAGTAGGATCTCCATCAGCATCCGGCATTAGATATAGCAATTTGAAATCTGTCCAACTTTCTTTGGTTCACCCCATTCGCAGATACCTCCATATATCTACAATATGCACAGATATATCAGTGTATATAGGTACGAGAAGGATAGGCACGGGGTGTGCGGTGTAGAGAGACGGTAGAACGGTAGCGCGCCTCCTCGAGTGTTTGCAGTCCACTCCAAGTTCGTCCCGGGCGAACGCACCAGTCAGCACAGGGCTTAATTTGTCTAACGAGGGCCCACCAGGGGCCCCGAGGCCCGCGACCATCGGTCCCACCTGTCATCTAGACGGATAGAATAGAAGGACCCCGAGTTCATCTCTCTTCCCTAGACATATATTTACTTGACGTCATGCCACGGTGCTAAGTATTGCATTACATCGAGAGAATGAGGTATAGGACACAGCAGACAGTCGATTTTACTCACTCAGTCAGCCGAATGATTAGGACACTTGCTCTAATATTTCACGCGATGAATGATGATCAAATCAGGAACTCGACGTGGAAACGACAATTTTTCATGTGCTTGTACGAATTAAACACCAATAGCGAATCACCATTGTCATCGGCATACCTGTGTTTAATACGTATGCACATAGAGGTACCGGTTCCCTTCTTCTTCTCACCTTTACCTCGGCGGTATATCTATACTGGGACAAATGCAGGGAGAAAATAGAATAGAAAAGGAGAGACGAATCGAATCGAATCGAAGCCAGAGATGATGGTGTGCTCAGTGTTCACGGGGTGTTTATGGGATGGGGATGACGGGCGTCACCAGCAGTACCGCGGCTAATTTCCTCGGCATTGAGCCGCATTGTGCCTTCAAATCGGTCCCCATTCTACCCTACTCTACCGTCTCTCCCTCACCCTACGTATAATTGTAGATCTATTCACTCCGCTTGATACTGTAATAGTGTGAGTACATGAATGTCTGCATGTGTACGTCACAATGCTTGTCCTGCAGCAGTCCGACGATTGTTCCGCTCCCACGTAAGTGCGGGCATATTAAATCGACACGCTGTTTTAAATCTGTAAACCAGATACACGCTTCGGCACCTTCGGATATCCGACACCCGAACTTCTCGACATCCACTACACGCCCTCGATGATCACGTAACCCCAATATCATGCGGGATCAGGTCATGTTTCTGGACTTTTGTTTCTCTCACCACGACGAAGGATATCAGGTGATCTTCGGTACAGACTGAAACTCTGCACATCAGCAATGTGTCTGTCCTTGAGCGGACTTTGATTCGCACCAGGTGTCAAAGCTGATGGATCCGCACAGCGAGCACAAGAGATGTGGCAGTGGTAGGTCGCAGGGCTGTTCTTAGTGTCGCCGTGCTGAGCTTGGAAGAGGGTGAACCTACAGTGGCAAAGAAGGCTGAGAGCAGGAGATGGAAAGAGGGACGAGGTGCGAGGGCGGATAAGAAGAAAAAGTGGAAACAGAAGGAGGGACTACTCTACTCGCCTCTCGTTCCCGAGTGTGGAATTGCCCGTGTCCTCGAGAACCCGTTCGAGCGCCCGGTAGACAGTATCACTAATTATGGCGTGCCTCATTAGCGTCACCTCTACACTACTACTCTCTGCGCTACCCTGCATCCCCCCTTTTTTTCTACTCTCTGTACTTCACTCAGTGTCGAGTGCGGGCAAAGCTCTGCGCCGTACCGTCGAGTGTCGCAGAATGAAGTTCTGAATTTATGACGGTACGTTTTTTTTCTTTTTGTTTTGTGCTTCACGCTTTGTACCGGAACAAAAATTTTCTAGAACATTCTTCGAGGATCGTCAAAATTATTTCTTGGAAGGTCTGATCTGTGTCTTTTTACTTTTTTACACATCTCTGTCCCGAATCATGCCCATTGTAAGTGACTCACGAGATCGCAGAAATGAGGATTATTAACATGAGGAATCGCTTCCGAATACGGCAGCAATCCGATTCGTCTCTATTCATATGCCCTTGCTTCTATGGACATATCGTCACGTCCCCCAAGTGAAGGGTTCAGAGGGTTTGATCCTTCTTTTTCCAGCATATATCAAGAATGAGAAATATATTCTACGATATTCTTGAATAAAACCGAGGACAAAAGGTTAAAAACTCGAGAGACCAGCTATGCGAGAACCATTTACTTCGAAGCACGACGATCAGCTAGAATCCGAAATCGAGTTGAGGTTTTATCGTCAATTGTGCGTTAGTATAATATAATTGGGGTTCGCGGAGGGCCGGCCTGAATAGAAGCGTAGAGGTGAGCGTCGAAAATTTTTATTTTTTTACCAAGAAAATACGTCATCCGTGAGATAGGATTATTACGCTACGAAAAATATACAATTTTCAAACCACAAATTCTCATATTCTGATCAAATGAAAAAAATGGAGTCGAAAGCACTCGAGGGTCTGGCTAACCGAAAAATGCGTAAAAAATTGTTCAGTTGTTGAAACAAGCTACTTTTATCTTTCTCTAGATCATAAAAAGGTGGCTACTATCGTCAGTTTTAATTCTCAATAAGTACCTATTATCCAGAGAAATCAAGTTATTTCATCGACTCAAATGAAACCTTCTTCGTCAAATTCAAATCGAATCAACTCTGGAAAGGAACCGAATGCGCTTGACCCGTAAACTAACTCACGGACTGCCCATCCAGCAATATATTTCCATAAAGATTTTGCCAATATCATATATAATCAAAATCCAATTTGCCAAATTTCACGACGATGTAGAGACTAGTGCTTCGGTGAATCAATATACATGTACATGGATGCGTGTGTTCGTCCGTAGGATCGACTGTCCTTCGGAAACCCTTGGTCAAAGCTGAGTGCCAGACCTAGGGGTTAACAGGGTACGTTTGATTATCAATTCCTCGCCTGACCGGTCCTCTACCCCGCAGAATTACCCAATTTTCTACTAAGAAACTCTATTATCGCGGTTTGCTGATTCGCTTATCCCACCCTCCAGCGAGGGGGTGACGTAACTTTGTCTAACGGCTAATAGAGCCAAATAAACGGAGAAGGGATTCGTCCAAGCCCAATCAATCGTTGGCTGCAGGGAACATTATATTACCGAAGATATTCCAGGTAGATAAAGTCGCACGATAATCCTCCATGGGAAAAGAGAACCGTAATTTACCACTTGTTACGAAAGACCTTGCAGAAAATTGTTTTCTCCCCGGATATTCGGATAGGAAGCTCTCGTTCTTCTTCCTAATCGATTTTGACCGACTAATTTTGCGTTAGAAAGTGACTGCTTCTGGTTAAAACCGATCTTTGGGGCTTAAGGCGATCCACAATTCCCTCGGGAACGCACAGGTGTCCGGAGGCCTTTGCCCTGCTTAATACCTTCCATCACAACAGAACGCCCCTGCGTTCAGACCATGCCAAGTAAAGGTTTTTGTTCCTTAGCTAGGATATGCGCTCCATTACCTCCGAGGGAATTCTATGAGGTATTTACCAGTTGCTTACGTCGGCTACCGACCCACAGACAGATAGACGGACTGACAAGAGGGTTGGGCAGCTATTCATTCGAGAGACAAGTGTCAAGTCGTTTTCTACCACTAGGAGGTATTCCAGGCGGTTCTGTTTGACCAGGGATCTTATCTCGATAATTATAGACTTTTGATTTTCCTCGATCTTAAATCTACGTGAAAAAAAAAATGCATGAACAGTATTAACGGATAGAAATGTCATTCAATGAAGAAGATACCCACATTGAGTCAAGGTATCCATCAGTAGCAGCGATGTAATGGCCACTGGGCATAGAGAAGAAAAGACGGATATCTTCTTTGCAGCGAAGAAACGGGTCTTTCAAACTTGACAAAGGATGGTAAAACATTTGATTATATCTTTGACAGTGGAGCAAAACGTACACAGTTGACATGCACGACATAATAGTAATTCTATGATATTTAGGATAAATACAGGCATTGAATGTGTATACTTGTCGCCGGAAAATCAGATCTCTGACTAAATTGCAGGGCGGCTTCTCTTGGACTTTCATCATCCTTTATGGGCCATCAGCAATCGCACTAAAATACCGTTTTGTGTCGAGACTGTAACGAATGTTCTGAAATATCTACGCACTTGGTGGATATCTAGGTGATACTATTGTATTCATGGTGACATATCGACGGCCGCTATTAATATTGTCTTATGTTTTCGTTTCCATTTGGAAAAGACCTATCTGAAAATGGCTCGGGGTAAAGGACTTAAGTCCTGTGTATAAGCATAGGAGATAAGTCTTTTACCCCGAGCCATTTTCAGATAGGTCTTTTCCAAATGGAAACGAAAACATAAGACAATATTAATAGCGTCCGTCGATATCCTCGTTACTTGATGAACAATCCTATTTGTTCCCTTGGCTAAAAGATCTTGTGGCTAACCCAGTACAAAATTCAGTATCAAGGCATACCGATTGTATATGTACAAGAAACCCTGCGGGAGATAGGAAGATGCGTTTATACGCAACACGAGATAAATATCTTGAGCTTTTATGCAGCGCGGAGTGCATACATGCGCGAGCTCTTTAAAAATAACTTTATTCCCAGGATTTTTTTCATTCCAATTAACCTTGAGGCGCGCTGAGCGGTCTGCTGGTGAAGTAAGAGCCCGACTATAAAGGGGGCAGTCGAATGAGATTAATTCAAAAATGACGCTGAGTTCTTTAGACCTCAGTGCGCATGCGGCGGTGTAAACGCTGAGGGCCTTACGAGGAGTTCCCTCCTTTTGCTTACCGAAGGTGTACCGGTCTTATGGCACAAAGGCTCTCCGCCGAACACCAACGCGATAACAGAGATTCCACTCGATAGTATTTTGCACTTTTCATTTTGTACGAGTTTTTTTTTTCTCATTTCATTCTCACTGGCAATTATTTTCCTTGCAGATTCTCTGTACCGATTTTCTGACGAATGGTGAAACATAGAAATGGATTATGATTATGTGATGAAAGTGTGGGATGAACCTTTTCGGGCATCTTTTATTCCTTCTTACCTCGCCTGCTTCTGTATGTCTGCCTTTTTTGTAGAGATAGGTAGACGCCCGAGTGCCCACGCACGACGGTTTTACCTGGGCTATAGTCATATCAAAACCACATCAAGAACAAATCTGACAGATTGAAAAAAAAACATACAAAGGGCAGGTTCGTTTCGAACCCACTGCTCTAACGGTGGTGGTTCTCTTGTGGTCTTCCGCCTCATTTCCGCGAGAAGTGAATGCGATTGTGGCCAACTTTACCGCGCGTTTTTATGATCCTTGGTTGTTCCGTCAAAACGAATTTAATACAAGACCTGATTTCGTCGGTACTCGAAATGCATTATAATTTTACAGATATACCTATTACATTTTTGGTATCGAAATTTTATTTTTGTTAAATTACATATTCTGAACCCATTCGAGTACAACTAGAGTTCAGTTCGTCATGAAAGTTGGCTTATTGGAAGAAAAAAAAAGATTTTCCCTGAACAGTGGAAACCTTTTTCACACTCAGCTAAGGGCTAAGAATATTGACAATGTATTGTCTACGAAGAACTACTCCAGTTTATTGACACACGCGGTCTGATTCCTGCGGAAATGGATCACGTTACCTCTTAGCCATAGGTAGTTCCCGCCCTGTTTGACCGGGCCGTCAACCAAACGTCTCGTATTTCATCGGCACTGGGTTCGTAGACGGCTACCGCGCGAACATGACAGGTTAACTTTCTCTGTCAAAACAAATCTTTCGTTACATGCCATAGCACCCCGGATCCCGGCAGTAAGGTCCTCTGATCCCTGGCTTTGTCACAGGACACGCGCTGTTTGATATTTGAGAAGCAGTTATCGCCTCAGCGATAATCACGTTCGTTACACCTGGTGCAAAAAAACTTGCGACGCTAGTCCTGGTGGAGTTCTATCCGTCCCGCGGCTACAAGAAGAGGACGAAAGGGCGCTGGAGAAGACTCATTTCACAAGTTTCAAGGGTTTTAGAAGCTTCGTCGTCCGAGCACCTGGGCTTGAGGATGCCTGAAGGACGCCTGAAGGACGTTTGGAGGACGCGTGGAGAACGGGCGCGCGAAGGAGCAGGAGTAGGAGGGCGCCAACTACTCAAGAACTGGGAAAACCCTTGATTCCGCAATCCGTACAAAAGTCTCGCGGCAAACACCCGATATCCTTGTAGCATTTCAAGGAGATGATGCTGGTGGTGGTGACGGTGGTAGTGGAGACCGATCCTCGACCAGGGGATGTGGAGGGCATATTTACAACGAGATGAGTAGATGGAGCCGGCAGAAGCCTGTAGCGCCCAGAGCCTGGAAACTGCACGGACCAGAAACCAGGGGGCACAGAGTGCCAGGAAGACAGGGGGTCGCCAAAGCCTCCTCGACGGCTCTAGGATACTCCTTATCAAGATCCTCGTAGCCCTCCCTTCACAAGGACCATCCGCGTCCTCTTCTCCCGTGTACTCCACCCTCCCTCCTTTCCTGCGGCTTTCGGTCCTCCGAAGGGGAGAGGCGCGTGCGCATTCGGTTGTTTCTACCCCTGGGACACCCACCATCCTTGGTACCGTTGTCTGTCGACGAGGACGTTCCATCACGTAGTTGGGTGTATGTGTAGCCATTCTTACATTATCTCATCATCCCCAGCACCGACACCGAATCAATCTCTTGACGGTTTTTTTTTTTTTTTTTTTCATCGCGATCATAGTGCGGCGACAATGCTTCGACACCTTCAATACTGATTGGATCGAGAATCAGGAGATAAAGAGAAGAAATTTATTCTTCTCTCTATCACTAGCGAGCGAAGACTTGCATATAATACCTACGGCACTTTTCGAGTGTCTCCCTCCAGGGCTTGTCTTTCGATTTCAATATTCACTCTATCTAAATAGTGGTCCTCCATGGTAGGAATGATGAACTTTTTCGAAGCCCATGATTACTCTAATGTCAATTTTCCGAGTCCACGAAGTGAAACTATACACCAGGATAGGGAATCACGTGCGTAGAAATCACCTATGAAGAAATCTTGCTGGTTAAAGAATTATATTCGACGGCGACTGCAGCAAGAAACTCGAGTGATCTCGTCGTGGAGGTTCAGTGTGGTAAGTTCGCAAAACCTTGGGTCGCTCAGGTACACCGAAGTCCGTGGGTACCATGGGGACACGGAGGTCGTGCAAGCTGAGGGTCCTTGCTTTGACTGCCGCTGAGTTTGGCTGAATACCCCTCTATGGCGGAGTACGTGCTTCTAAGTGCATCCTGATTTTTACAACCTCTTTTTCGTCACACACATACACGAGTCGACGGTCTTCACACATAAGTAGACCTCACGTTTCTCCTACAGAATGTTTCCCAGTAAATTGGAACCGTAAATTTCATGAGGCACTGGGTGGCTCTGATTATCCCAGAGCCAAACGACGTATTAAAAGATCTGTAAACTACTTCGCAGATCAACTTGTTTTTCTAGCCCTCATTATAAATGTCACTTGTGATGATCGCTGGACCATTTCATCCGATCCAGAAATTAAGAAGGAGAAACTCGGAGGCTGATGAGGCATATTTTTCGATGTGTAATGCTTCTCAGTCTGAAACAATTCTCGTCACATTGTACTGGTTGAATTCGTAGAATACACAAGGTGATGAGGCCAAAGAAAGATCGGAAGAGTGCAGTCTGTAAAATGGATAAAAATTTGCTTACATCAGATCATTGCTCTATAATTGTTTGCAACTGTAAACGTTAAGCTATAAAACCTCTTCACAGGTGTACGAGGAGGTGTGTTGATTTATTTGATAAATGAGTACTGGATACGAATGTGGATAGGGCTTAAAAGGAGAAGTGGGGCTGTGGTGCTGTGGGGAAGGGGAAGGGAAGAGCCCTCCACCAGAGAGTCCTACACCGCCGACCAAGCGCCAACCTCGCTTCAGGATTCGCCGACACAAAATCAACCAGTGCGAGAGTTCTACCCGTAGTTGGCTCCGTGGCTTCGTGACTTGAGTGCTCGCTTTATTGTCCATATTTCTATGCTAACTCGGTACCTACCTTGTAGTTATGTACGAGTAGGCTCGTGCGTACCTATCTGCTGTGTGGGTATACCTATCGCAAATGACACTCACGACTCTTACACGAATTATCCAATCCAGTCCCACTTTACCAACAGCTTCAGCTTTTACATTTCTTTCTTAACCTCGATGAAACTTTCCGTAGCTTTTTTGAAGCATAATCAAGTGAAGCTGATATCTTGTTAGCCAGACAGATTTGAAGATTCAAAAAATCCTATTTTCGAAACGCGACAAATTGGTGAGCCCGGGATTCATGGAAGGTGACGAGCGTCCCGTGCACTGGGAAGTCGTCGGGGAAGGCGCCGGCGTTGATTGGATCACCACGAGAATCGATACTCTCACGGGAGAGTGAGCGGGTACCGTAGCCAACCCCCGAAGCCCCGGCTCTCCGCTTCCCCGTGACGGCCTCCTGGAGCATCCTCGAGTAGGTCCTCGAGAAAGCTCGTCCCCCACACTCTGGGCTTTCGGGCTACCCACCCGCTCACCAGATCCTGTCCAGCAGGTCTCCATGCCAACGAGCGCTCGATAAATTGGTCCTCTATCCAGGCACAGGGATGATTCCTGGACGAATTCGACTTCAGGAGTCAACGCGCTTCGCGATGTCATACAACACGCGGATTTCTTCATCCCCGGTTCGCCAAGACCACATCACAGAAGAACCGGCTCTCCAGGTATCACTCGCAGACATTCTGGTCCGGGGTCACACTTGGACCTCGGATGAAAAGAATCCGCAAGTCCTTGTCCTCGTGCTTGTTCATCCTCGATTTGTGCTTAACTCAGGTTATACCATACTTGAACTTGAAGACTGACTCGAGTCCAAGTTAAGAGTGTCAGACAATGAAATCAGAGTTACTGACTCGTCTTTCTCAGGGACTGAAAAGACTCTCGATGGAGACAAAGGAGCGGGAAAACAGAGGAAAATGAAAATGTATCTTCTAGCTGCATTTAATAAACTGAAGCCGGCAACAAGCGATAGAGTTGAATGAATTATCTGATTTAATTATATAATTCAGAAGACCTACTCCGTAAATGCTGACACAGCCGGGTGCCAAATGTGTAGCATCTAAACATTGGGTGTACTATCCCGAGTGTGTCGGTAGGAGTAGAAAATTGCATTGGATTTCCAGTTGCGACACTGACAAGTTATTGACTAATCTCTTTCATGGCGGAGCGCCAATGAATCTGGACGTGAATTTCCATCACGCTGGGGGCTTGTTGTGTGAGGACCATACACTCACTTGAAGTGCACTGCAAGCCGATGCAGGTCTCCGATTTCCGAAATAGTTATAATTTAATGTGTCTGTCGCCGGTCACGTCGTCCCTGCGATACTACCAGGTGACATTCACACCCGGGAGTTTCTTAATTTTTTTGTGAGAATTTTTCGTTCCGAACAACACATGAAAGAGACGATCATAACTAACACGGGGACAAGAAATAAAACCATGGTCCGAGCAGTGAAACTCCAGGCAGCAGGGTCAAGTGGCTGCCGCCCCAGCGAGGCCTCCACTCAAACACTCCCGCCCCACAAGCATCGCGAGGGTGGCCGGGGCAAGCCCGCCAGCTCAACAGAGCACATAGTCATTAAATGCAGTGGGAATTAGTTACACTGGTGCGCGTAGAGGGAAGCGTGCGCCCGCACCGGAGCCACCCAGCTACAGTCGTCAATATTGTGATTTAATTGCAACCCCCTGGGCAACTCTGAACATACATTTATGCTGGGCATATATATTATCCAGACTTCCCGCTTTCAGCCCTTTTAATACCGAAGTCATCAAGATAATTTTCATAATTTGTGCGTACTATATCTTCCAAATGAATTCCTTGTGGGAAAAGGATTTGAAAATGTCTCAATTTATAACATACATACGTATAAGAGCCTGTAGATTGTGTAAAGTTATAGCCCATATCTCGAGTGCTTCTTTTGAGAACGTGTAATTTAAGCGCGAGCCGTTTTCAAAGGATATAAGTAATGTCGGAAAAGCCACGAAAAGGTTTTCCTCTCGAACAAATCATGGCGAGGTAGTGCTGTAAGCATTCAATCCTTCACCACAAGGCTGGCAGAGTGGCGAAAGAGCCTCAGCCTCCATTACCGACGGCTGAGAATCTAGAGACCATTGCGGCTTGTGTTTCGTAGTGCAAAGACAAAAATGAATGCTAAGATGGAAACGCCATTGAAGGAAGAGGATACCGAGTGAAAGGAGAGACCCCGCTCTGAGAACGAGAAAGATCCGTGTACTTCCGTTTGCGCATTCTAACTGCCTGTATACAGATAACCACTTTGCACAACTTAAAATTGCTTTCACGTCGTAGCTTTGATCAAATCACGTACTTTTTTGCGACTGGTGCGATACCTATCTGCAAAAACGAGATCAAACCACCATGGCAAAGTATTTTATGCACACGCACGTTCGACCATGACAAACTGACATGATTTGATCATAAAATATGAAGTTGCAAGCAAATCACTCGTATAAATCGACAAATTTGCGAAGGGGTTGAAATGCAATTTCAATCCGGAAACAGTTCGGGGTATGATATTGCGAATGAAGGCGCGAGTGATGGCTGGTTGGCATTGGATGACGAAGAGGGTCGACCAGAGGAGCAGGAAGAGTCAGGGGGGCGGACGACCCACATCGGAACTCAAGTGTTTGTATTGCTGACGCGGCGATCGAATCCAATACCACCATCCAGAGGATGGCGAGCACTCGGATCCCTGGCAATACAATTCTGCCGCTCTCTCGGTTCAGGTTCTTGCAGTAACTAGTCTGTAAGTTAAGCCCAACTTACAGACTGGCTGCCACTGCTGGCTCTTTTCCTAAATGCGCTTTCGATGAAATTCCGTTTCGTGGTCGCCAAGTACCGCGGAATTAAACACCCCACACTTTCTTGCTGGCCACATGACCACTGAGTAAACACCGAAAACTATCGCGGTTCTTGAAATATGGACCTTTGGTCTCTTACCACACGAGGCTCTTCGAAGTCTTGGTATAGCTTCAAGAGTCGCACATCTCGAGGTGATGTTCTCAGGCTCATCGTCAGCTTTGAGTATCTCTCATATGAATCGACATTTCGATACAACTTCACTGATCACACTTCGCGCTGCCTATGTCCGTACGAAATGAAAATTAAAGACAGCAGAAGTGCCTTTTAACGAACGAATGAGTTCGGCACGGTATTACGCCTGAAGGGTGTTCATATAGTCGCGATTTCAGTGGCAGGGGTTGCTTGTCGGAGGTAACTATTATCATAAACGCAACAATAACGAAGGATGATCCGGCATGTAAACGGTTAGAAGCCGTGGTAGTCAGTCCCCTTTCAGCGCAACGAGGGCGCGGATTACCCCCCGTTGGGAGGGCGGGGATCCCCTGGAAATCCGGCGCGATGTTATTGTTGCTTCGCTGTGGCGAGTACCTAGTGGCCCAGCATCGAACACGCAACGATGCGATACCGTGTCACATGTTAACCGATTCCTTGTCCTCAGGCTATATGTAGGCAAGTCGATCCCAGCCTCGATTTATATTCGATTAGCCACGCGTCCATGACCCACAAATATATCAGACCATTTGAATACATCGAAATGCAAGCTATTTCCGGGTGTTCTTACGATTATGAAGAACTAGACAAGTCGAGGGAACCAATAGCTGGACGCTTTCAATCAATCGCGTCGGTAATGAATTTCGGAATCTTCGGCGTTTCCCAGGTCGTATCGAATCATCAGAGACGTCGGTGCTCGACGAATGGACTTACACAAACACGAACCGTTCATTGTACTGCTGTGAAATCTGTTATTAGCTAGCTATACGTTGCCGAGTATTAATATGACGTTTCATGAACTGCGAACATATAGAGCCACGCGCCGCCACGTTTCCATTCAACTAAATATTGTGCTGGTCTAACAAAGCGCCTGATTCTCCAGTTGTCTGAGTATGCAGTTTATAGTTAATAATCGGACCAACAATTTTCCATGGAATTAAGCCCGCGCGATCGAACTATTCTTCGACGCTGATGCCATCGTCGTCTTCAGTCGTTCTAAATTACGAAAAGCAATGATAGACATTGAATCCTCTGGGAGAAGGGATCCTTTGAAATGTGTAAAACATATATGGGTTTCTTGTTCCATAGAAGCGACAAATCGACGGCCGCTATTAATAATGTCTTATGTTTTCGTTTCCATTTGGAAAAGACCTATCTGAAAATGGCTCGGGGTAAAAGATTTATCTCCTATGCTTATACACAGGACTTAAGTCTTTTACCCCGAGTCATTTTCAGATAGGTCTTTTCCAAATGGAAACGAAAACATAAGACAATATTAATAGCGGCCGTCGAAATATAGATCTTTGTTTCGTATCTATCTGAACACTGTGTGAGTAATATTCTGATGACAGGTAAAAATATTTGCGCGATTTTATTATGACCGTGGAACATTTACCTCACATCAGACTCTCAGAGGAGAATTAATTCCTCCCAGAACTCTCTTTCGTATTGCACACGCTAATCCACCGTTCCAAGCTTTCTCGTTCAAGAGGTAAATTGCCGGAAACATTCTTCCACTAAAATCCTTGGAGTAAAGGAGATTGCTCTTCTGTTTCAGGCTATCAGAGTGGTTACCATTCCGGTTCATCCAACAGCGGTAGTGCTGGTGGTTACGGCGGCGCTACTTCCGGCCCAGGAACTGGGGCCGTGGGTGGAACTGGTCGTGGTTATCAGAACCCACAAGCTGGAGTTTGGGCCAGTGGCTACGTCCCTCACCAATCAAACTATCAACAACGGAACCCACATCGCAATCAGCAACAACACAATCGACCTCATCCATATCAAAACAAACCACATAACCCAAACTATCAGAATCCTCAATGGGTAAGAAAATGTTTTCGTCGTTACTATGATCACCGAGGTATGCAAATGAGCTTCTCCCAGGACTAGACCACTTCTTATTTTTTTCCATAGAATCCATCTTTACCTCGTCGCGGTGGTGGAGGTAGCGGAAACGATCGTGGTGGGTGGAGAACTCGCCAATAAACGTGATGTGCAAAGGACATCATAAATTTTATAACTATAATCCATTCAGTTTGCCACCTGATCAAGTCTCTCATAATGTCTGCATTGTTCCAAACTTCATATTTTATCTGGACGCTAATGAGTACGTTGCGAATTAACTCTGCAGCGGGTCGATGACTTGGTCCAAGTTTCAGTAACAATTCAGAAAATAATTATCCCCACACCAATTCATATATTGTGGTTCGGAATTCACAGTAACAAACCTACAGAGGAAAAAAAGGAAAACATCAACTAAAAACCTAACCAGAATTTGAATTTCTTTATTCTACCCGTTAATATTGACGTTTTAGCTGTAGATATTCGAAACACATCACATCTCTTCGTCGATTATGAGATATAATTAAAAAAAGATTTAAAAAAAGAAATCGTATCTATTATGTATGTACATACTCGATTTTTGGACATGCGTCGGTACAAGAAATTTATATACAGAAGAAACGATCAGTGGAAGAGTCAGACGTATTTAACAGAAGAGGATATGGCTCTCGGTTCCTCTCACATCCTTTATCATGGTGACAACATAATTTGTTTTGCAACTTCACTTACAGAATATCATGACGCAATTTTGACATACACACCTAATAATTTGTGCAATTAGTATCACTCGATACAGCCACAGTAAATCCATTAAGGGGATATAAGTTGAACTCTTTTCCATTCTTTTTAAAAAGGAAAACCAATCACCGCAATTCGAATAGAATAGATAAAGTTTATTTTTGATGATCCATTCATCGGTTGAGCGCTGATGCGACATCAAGCATTTTATCTTTTTTTTCTTCTTTTATACGTTACTGACAACGTACATGTCTCGGAGGATGAGGCGATTCAGAACACATGTACTAAGTAATTAAAAATTGAAGACCAATAATGGCAATATAAAAATATTTCTCTAAGGAAACCAACGCAATAACTCGTTTTCATTTATTTTACCCGATCCCGTAATGCTCCAATCGCAGAATGAGATGCTGGAATCGTGATCCGAAACCAAGACTTATCCGTAAATGGTAGATACCTATTCAACTACCGTCCCATTTTTCCTACGAACTTCGAAATTTACTTGACAAATTCTGAACCCAATCACCGTTTCTGTATTGCCCTGAAGTCTCCTAGCGGTCGAGCTTCTCGAGGTACGTAGTTTTTCGTGAAACTGATTTCCAATACGCACCTACATTTCGTTGACAGTATGGAAAAACGTGACATCTCAAATTGTGCTAGAAAAACATGACATCTCAGATTTTGAATGAAGAAGGTCGTATCTTCTACGCTGAAACATAGGACATACGACCCTTTTCGTCAATAATTTGAAATGTCTCGTTCTTGTGGCACAATTTGATATGTCACGTTCTTCCATACTGCCGTCGATTTGATGCACGTAGAATGTACAAGATGGATTGAAGTATGCAGGGTAATTTTCAGCGACTTGTATGTTGTGTAGGCATAACGTGTGCGTATGGAGTAGATGATTGTCCCGAATACGTATGAGGCACCTAACTATAACGTTGTATGACTTGAAATGGATGAACGTATAATATACGAAAGGTGAAAGAGGCGACCAACCCGGGCGCCAGCTGCTAGCGGGCGAACGAGCGAATGGGCGAACCAGCGAACGCGCGAGTACCACTCGAGAAAACAATAGCGAACAGCGTTCCTCTCTCCATCGTCACCCTGGTTCCTGGATCCCATAATCCTCATCCTCTTACCAAGCACAAGCCCTCTGTACGAAACAACTCGCCTCTCGCCTCTTTCCATTTCGTTCCATTCTCCAATTTTATTACTACTGCACGCTCCGCTCTGTGGCTTCTGTTCGAATTTGCTTTCCAATAAAATGGTGAACATTATAACAATTGACCGCCTTATTTCGATAGCCTACTAAATCGACTCTCATGATTGAATTTTCATCAGGGCTTGCCAGACCCGCATGTAGCTCAATCCTTTTGAAACTATTCGAGCAGATACTTCCGATCACCCGCATCTCATATCGCTTCGTCTTCCTTACAAGCTTCCTTCTTTCCATAGTCATCCGATACGCAATGCATCGCCATGTCAAAACTTATGTCATCGTCAGCAGAAACGTCTTGTGCCAGCAAATACGAGGTCCCGTAAATTAGAATTGAAAAAAGTCATTCACTACCAAGGCGCAAGAATTTCGGGAAAATGATTGCAGTTCCAGTTGACGTCGAATATACACGAACCAGTACGTGGTAAGGGCATGTACCTACTTGAAGGTATGGAAGCATGAATATGGGGTACGAAGGGGAGCGTAGTAAAGTACCGGGACAGGAACGCGGGCGAATAATGCGTCTGTGTTATCTCGGCTGGCTCCCTTTGACGAATAAAGCGATATCCGTGCGGGAAATCTACCCCCGTCGGTTGGTTGCGGTGTCCTGGCACTCCTCTTCTGCCTCCTTCTCGGGACAATGGAGCTCCTACGTATTGTTGAGTGCACCCACGTATACGCCGCACACTTGGCGACTGCCTAATATATTTGCTGGCTGCTTCTACTTCTCCTTCAGCTTCTGCAGCTCCAACTTCTCTACATATCATATACCCTGCACCATAGGTGTTCTCGATTACGTTGTCAAGGGCTTCGTATTTATTCACGTTCCATTTAATTCTCCCATGGCACACTAATTTTCCCACCTCTATCCTCCTCTCCGCAATTACCACGTGTTATCAACTTTACATGGTGTATCTTTACTGTGATACGATCAGTCGAATATCTTCGAGTGTAAACCACCTAATATCGGTAGAAGAAGTTATTGTAATCACCCCGAAAGTGAAAAGTTGAGTTTTCACTGGATCTCCACGTTTCAAGTCCAGACAATCAACTCTAACTATTTTGAGTTGGACCTGTGGGTGTGTGTATGTATGTATTCATGTATGTGATCAAATTTTTGTCGGGACTATATCGTAAAAACGAGTGCGTGGATTTTTACCGATTTGGGCTCAATCGATGCGGCTTTCCTCAACTCGGAACTGATTAGATTTTGGCTCTGATCGGTTCAGTGCTTTCCGAACTATTCGAATAACGAAATTCTAACAAAATACAGTAAAGATGACGATATTTTGAGAACGGATTAACGGATTTGAATGAATTTTGGTACCTACGGGTTTCTGGACCGTTGATCATGAATCTGAAGTCAGTTTTGCAAAATTTTAATTAGGCGTATTCAATATGCTGCAGGAAAAAAACTGGAAATATTCCGATTTTGATGAAAAACGGTACTCGAAGATTTTTTGGTTCACTTATCACGAATCTGGAGTCAAATTTGCTGAATTTGGAATGGCGAATCCAATTTGGCTGGCTCATAGTCAGCCCGAACCCGCTCGTTACAATTTGCTTTAAATTTTAGTCCGTGTAAAAAGAAGCTAGAGAAAACGGAAGTCAGGAAAGAGAAGTGAGGAACGAAACCAAAAGGGAGAAGGATGCTTCAAATCCGTTGAGCCGGTAGCGACGGAGAGAGGTTTTACGAAGCCCTCAAAGACTCTCGAAGAAGGCCCAGGTGTAACTGCAGTAGCCTTAGTCGCGCACGTGTGGGGCGAATTTTTTGCGGAGGCAAAAAGTGTTGCTAACCCTCCGAGTGAGGACTTATTCTTCGCTCCAAAAAGATCCAGTCCGCACGCGGACATTGGTTCGAAGTAAATCTTTCATCTTGAAGAAAATAATGTTTCTGTGGATGAATGAAACTATAATCTCGCGAAAATTCAAAGTTCCCTCTATCTTTTACTTGAATTTTGATTTAAAGAATCCGGGGATGAGAATTGTTTCTTAATGATGACCGTGCAAGCCGTGACCGGATTTACGCTTAGTTTTAGAATTTAGAATCTCGACATGACGCAGCACCACTACATACCTCCTTCTGAGTTAGCTTCCATTGTTTCCCCCGCATTTATTCTGCGAGCTCGTGCTCAAGTGCTGTAGTACCTATAAGGTCCCCGCTGCGACCGGGAGGGAAGGCCTGTGCACCCTCCAACATTTGATCCACCTGAACTCGCGCGGGTATTACTATGTATAGTTGAATTTACTGCACGAGACAATTTTTATAAATTACAAGCTTGCTTATTTCGAGGATTACCACGGTATAGCTTCTGCACAGCAGACAAAGGAGGACCTCACACTTTAGTCAGGCACAAGGATTGCGAAGGATCGTTGTAACAAGATTATGCGTTTAATCACTTCTCAAACTATTGATATCACACTGAGAAAAGAGTTTTGTTGTTGTTAACAAAGTTCGTTAACAGTTAACGAATCGTATATTCGTATATAAGCAAATATACATTTAGTGATAGCTAAGAAATCATTCATTTGAGCATATTTCTTTGTCTTAAATAAAGATTTCTTCATAGTTAACGAATCATCAATTTCCTTAAAATTCGCGTCCAGTTATATCAGACGATCAAACACGATAATGAAATGAGGATTTCTTAATAGTTAAGAAATCTTGTATTTCTCTTCAAAGCGCACCTGTTGTTTCAGCAGAACGATCATGAAGTTCAACTATGAATAGTTAGTAAGTTCTGCTTTTCTGTCAGTGCAGTTATCCACGAATGATGATCTTTTTTTTAGACCAATCAGGTATTGACTAAGAAGTCATGTCCCAATTTTCTTTTAACGTGATAAATGACTGTTGGAATAATGTCTTCACTATTTCCACCGAAAAAGATAGTGCATGCCTAAAATATGCTGCCCAAACAATGCCCAGGAACGGGTTCGCCTCGAGCTTAGAATGATGCGCCTCACGTCGGTGAATGTATTATGACTGGCGCGCTTTTACTCGCGAGAGTGTAGCTAGAGTATTCAGCGCCGCTCTCACCTCTAGCGGCAAGCGTACGGACCACTACGCACGAATTACATCAAATCTCAAACCGTCATGTAAGATTTGTTAAATGTTAATGAATCTGTATTTGAGGAGACATGGTGTGATTTTTGACTCAACCGAATGCTTTATTTATTGCGAATACTACGGAATTTCCACAGTAGTTGAAACAACATGTATATTTACTTCATGTTAAGAGATTCTTTAACAGCTAACAAATATTTCGCGCAATTTTCAAATAAATGCGTTCATTTGGTATAAAGAAACTCTTTTCTCAGTGCACTAGAGCAGATATTCGCAATCAGATGAATTCGATTGTAGATGAAAATTCTGAGGAAAGTTGTTGCATACTGTACGTATTACGACCAAGTCAAAGGACCTATTTTGGGAATAGCTTTCAGCGTGACCGAAGTTCAGATGGTTTATGGGGATAACCTTCTTTACCTTCCGCAAGAAAATATGCCAACATATAGACTCTCAGGGATCTACATACATACTTTTCCCCCGAAGAGTAAACAGCTGATGGAGTTTAGGGTTTTATCGCTGTTATACGTACGCTGACATCACCGATACCACAGAATGCGTCCTGTTTACGTCAATTGATGAACCCTCAATGAACCATTGCAAGAGCCAACATTGCAAATGTAGAATTGTAAAATTTTCAAAGAAAAATAGAGGGAAGGAAAGTTGAAAGTCGGAACCCTATTCGAGGCGTTCACTTAAATTTTTGTACATTCAAGTTATGAAAGTCATACATAGGCGAGTTCACTTGTTATTTATGGAGAAATGCTTCCAAATTTTCCAATCATATTAAACGGTTCATGAAATGGTTAACCAAGAATCGAAAATACGGTTTCCCATGGTAAATTTTCAGATATTTTCGGAAATTATGATCATTTTTACCCAACTTGTCATATTCAGCGCGAAATTCGAATTTCCCTCGTTTATCTCCAAGTCACAGTTACGGTTTAGAAAAAATTTGAGCGTTTTTCGATATTATTTGAGCATTTCGATGTTAACATGCAATGTATGACATGTTTACATCGAAATGCACGAATAGTGACAAAAACTCGCAAAAAAAAAACAGTTCAATCTTATTTGAACCGTAACTGTGACTTTAAGGTAGGCGAGCCTTAAATGTTCCGACATGTTTTTCATCAGAAATTTCCTGAATGTTCAGAAAAAGAAATCCAATTATCAAAAAACTATTCAGAACATGGTGAAATTGACATTCATAGGTCTTATTTTCCGAATTTCGCGCTGAAAATGACAAGTTAGAACAAAATTATCATCATTTTCGAAAAAATCAGCAAATCCCCGATCGAAAACCGTGTTTTAATTTATTTTTAAGACATTTTTTGAACTAGTAAACAAAAATATAAAAAAATTGGAGGCAAGATTTGTATACAGGATTTTGCGGAATGGCCCATGCATACGAGTGTTCACTCGCCCTGTCGAGGTACGACGGTGCTTTTATTCAAATGCTTAGTGGAATCGCATCTTGCATTCACATCTCGTCGCGTTAAGTTCTGGGGGTTGACGAGCCGTCGAAGAAGTCAATAAGAAACTAAATGGCCATAAGTAGAGTCAGTGTGGAGTTGACGAGCCGCGGCCCCCGGGGCTTAGTTCCCGCGCGGGGCACCCGGGTGTCTCTAATGCCCCGTCGTCCCCGAGACCCGGCACCTCGTCCTCCGTGCGAATGGTGCCCCCCGCGAAGCGGCTCCTTGACTCTGCGGACTCGAGACTCCGGGGACTCCGGGGACTCCGGGTAGTCTGGGTACCGCGCTGCTCCCGGAGGCCAAGAGCAACCAGTCTCGCGGAAATATCGATACGTTCGTCCGTGAGGGGGAATCCGAACACCGCGTGTGTCCGCGTCGGGGTGCTGTCGCCCCTGGTGGCCCCGACTTCGACTTGGATGTCGCCGTGTGTGGGAATCCTGATCCGTGCGACCGCCGCGCCGGCCACCACGCTTTCGGCTCCTCGAATTGCGGCCGTCGCAACATGCGGCGCCACTTGCACTCGAGAGAACATTCACCGCGAACGGACTTTAACCGTACATTTGCACCGGGCCAAAGAGGCGAATAACCAACAAAAGCCAGTTGCTGCACTCATGGTTAAACAATGTCCCATCGTTAACGCGTCACCGGACCGATAAGTGGCAACGATACAATGCCGAGGATTCGATCTTATGACATTTTCGAGTGCTCGACCGTTATTGCAGCGATGGAGAATTCTCAAAGCACCACGGAACAGCTTGTTAATTCTCGCCAAGAATTATTACAGCCAGCAGCCAGCTAATAGTCCCTCGTCGAGTGCTTTTTATTTCTCCGCAACGGCTTCCTGCACATTTAAATACCGGCACATCTGCGAATACGTGTAAAGCATATTATCGTGTATTACTACGCCTCGTAAAGAATCAAAGATTCGATCGAGATCTCATGTTGAACCAGCTCTCGAGCCACATTCAATGGACTTCAAGTTCTTTGAGTAACGACGCCTTGGGCCGCTGGGCTGCTGATACTAGGCTGCAGCTGTCTATAGACGCAGAATGGAGTCCTAATGTTTAGACGGTATCATTTATTTAATTTAGGATTTAGAACCTGATTAGGACAGCTGTGTATTCGTGATTACCACAGTACTGATATAAACGTGCCCAAAACTGAGACGGTCCACCAAGTCGAGTTTTTGTACAGTTCAACTCCTGGAACAAAACGAATAAAAGAATGCTATATCATTGGAAACTTGAGTTTTCCAAGTCCACTGCATTTTGTGGCAAAAGCGAAATCTTGATCATGATAAATTTGGACTCTTTATGAACCCCGCTAAATAGGTATAATAAGCAAATGTCTTGGTTGTTGCAGTTGACCCCGCAGCACTCGCGCTATGAGACTTTTCTCACGCTTATTTTCGAATTCATGTTACACACTTGCTGACTACTTAGTTGAAATCTTTTCTATCTTCACGAAATTATATCCTTATGACATTGCCCAACCTTGTCGAAGCTCTCTAGATCAAGGTGTGAGAGTTTCTCTCATCGTGCGATTATTCTATTCTCCATTATTTTGCCACGTTCGGTGTTCTCCACAGCTCCTCGAAACGCGACCGATCGATTACGTGATTTTGTGATTTTTGATCGTATATGTAGTTACGAGCGTGTGATTAGCCGTACCTATGTATGCATATAGGTAATATCGAATCGGCAATATCCAATAATTGTCAAATACGCGATATTGGCCCGTGTGCAGGCTGTCCGTCCAACTCCAATTCCAATTAGTGCACTTTTTCGTTCAGCCGTTCCCCTCTACAAACTTTGAGGCATGTTTCGTGGGGGTGATTTCTGAGTTCCTGGTATTCGACGCGAGCACGACGTCGTAAATCTACGAGGTCGTGTTGCGGCGGAGGCGTTCCGGTGAGGACGCTGAGGGCGTTTCCGGTTGAAGAACGAGGCGGAGTCGAGGTCCCCACCTGAAACGACGCTGACGACGCCGAGCGCCGAGTTTCCGGGTCTCTGTGTGTGTGGGAAAGTGCGTGAATCCGTGTTCCTCCCGGCGATCCCGTTCTCCACCAGGTCTCGACACCCCCGCTGCAATTTAACTCACGATTCATCGCGATACGAACGATTTCTTTGGCCCGTCGTTCGACTCTACGCCCGCGGCGCCGACGGCTGACAGCCTCACGCGACGCGCACTCTGCACACAATATTCCAGTGTTTTGTCTCGATAACTGCACATCCGGTACAGTGATATGGTGAAACCACAGAAACCTGTGTAACGGTGACCATAAATGTAACATCAATTGGGACGTCATATAAAAACTCATGGTGGCCACTTTTTTGCGGAAAAAAATTTCCCTGACCTAAATATAATTTTTCCCTGACTGAAATTTGGACGAATTAGTGGTTATTCGAGTATGTAATGATGTTTTAAATCCATGGTGAAAGAAAATGATTTTTGAGAATACTTTAATCGACGGCCGCTATTAATATTGTCTTATGTTTTCGTTTCCATTTGGAAAAGACCTATCTGAAAATGGCTCGGGGTAAAAGACTTAAGTCCTGTGTATAAGCATAGGAGATAAGTCTTTTACCCCGAGCCATTGGGGTCCAAATGGATACGAAAACATAAGACAATATTAATAGCGGCCGTCGTTTTGATTGCATAAATGTCGCTGGGGATCTTTATTCTGTCTTGTTTCGTATGACCACGAAATTCCTTTGCTTTTCCCTGACTGTTCTTCGGATTCCCTGACATTTCCCTGACTTCCCTGACCATTTTTCGAATTCCCTGACTTTTCCCTGATTTCCCTGTTTTCCCTGACGAGTGGCCACCATGAAACTGGTTCACGAATCTCACGTTGACTTCGCGGGAACCACTTTTCGGGAGTCCATTTGAGCTGTTTACCAGAGATTCAATGAAAGTCATTGAGTTGAGTAATAAATTGATTCTATAAATAATTCTGCAGTAGAAACGCAGGGACCCGGTGAAAAAGACGGTTTCTGTCTCAATTGTAATATTCAGAATCATCCTATCCAGTCGAGTCAATGTAACACCGTACATTTTCGTTGCTTGCAACGTTTCAACAACGATCCATCGTCATCTTCAGACCGGATTCTATTTCAAATGAAGTAAGATGTATCCACCGGAATGATGCCGCGATTAATCCAAGGTATTCTACGATTAATCTCTTACCAACCTTCTGCTTGCCACGTTACTAAAAGTGATTGCCAGCATGAGGAGGTAAATTGATGAATAAATACTAGTAACAAGACTACAAATGTCACCATCGTCAAAATACGCTTTTACATTGACTCGGACTGGTCGATTCATTTGAAACCAATATTTTTTGTTTTCGATCATATCTTGAGGGCTCATAGAGCAGTTTTTGATGTTATATCGATTGAAACCTGTGTTACGACCCCAGACAGAAGGTAAGTCCCCTTATACGGTTGAAGAAAACAATGTTTTAAGATGTGCAGTGAACTCGGCAGTGAAGTTGTTCGTGTATTTCAACGTTTGTGCCATTTAATTGGAAAAGCTTGATGTTGTTGTAACGTTAATTTTGTACAATATTTCATGTCTTTTTATCTAACACACTACAAAATTAGAAATGGAAAGAAGTATTAAAACAAATTTCCAGGGAATTTTTGCCGACAGGATCGTGATTTGTCTCATTAGAATACATATTATGTTCCTGTTCACGAGATCAACACTAGTTTTCTCATTCGAATTTTGGATTCCTCAATTTGTGGAAAAATTCTACAACATTTTTGTGAGTTATTTGTGTCAATACGTTTTCAGCGATATTTTAATAGACATTGATTGAACAATGTATGAGTGTATTGGTGTATAAAATATAGGCAACCGTAAATGAGGATTATTATTATCATTATTATCATCATTTTCAATTAATATATGTTTAGAATCATTTTGTCTCTCGATATAACAACAGCTGCACTCACGAATTTGTACCGATATTTTTTTATCAATTAAAACTATTAGCAAATAAATAATCAAATCATAATCATTCTCATCAATCATCTAAGTGATTCACATTGTTTTGTCGACATGCTTTGCGTGAAATTTTCCAAAAATTATTCGAGTTCCTCAGTTCTAGTACATAGCAGAAAATTCACTTTCGGCATGAGTTATTCGCACACTGTCAATAATTGTCAATAATTTTTAAAAATATTATTTAAATATGTTTTTACATCATAGTTTTTTTATATTGTAAATAATATTAGTGACTTTTTTCGTTTATATTATATAAATTGTCAAAAAATATTGATTAAATAATTCATAATTTTATTAACCTATAAAATAATGTATACTAAATCATATTCTTATATGATTCAAATATACTGCAATATTTGATAACCATGTGAAAAGCGATAATCCGAATTGCTGTTTTTTTTTTTTCGTCAACCATGTAATTGTATTGATTGTCGATTTATAATTTATTATTGTAAAAACAGTACATACATGAACCCGACAGGATATTATTTGTGCATGCTAGGATAACCTTTGGCCTCCATCGAGTACAAGACGATGAAAAACATTCACATGATTCCAAGACAATTAGTACCTAATCATTTTTTCAATTTGAATGTTCCCGAACAAGTCTTTATGAGGCATTACGTATTAGGATAATCTGCATGTATCGTGTGAAACCACTAAGGCACTCACAGTCATAGTATGTAATTATATTTGTGAGAAAAAAAATTCCTACACAACTATTTCATGTGCGAATTTTTATATCAATTTATAAATGTTAATTATATCTGACAAGCAAGTGTAACTAATTGTTTATGGCTTGGATATTTTGATTGTAATCATTGTACCCAAATTTCTGTACCAGACCAATAAAGAACAGTATAGTAATCGAACATTTTCAACCTTTTTATTATTCACCAAGAACACCATACTCTTATTCCAATATTCACATGTAAAATTGTGTTACTTTCGGAATATTTAAATACATCAACATAAGTTTTTCATCTTCAGTATTAGATCAAAGAAAGGATACATATTTCATTCACAAAATCGAGCTGATCTTCATTCCATAAAATTCGCGCATTAGATCGAACCTGAAACAGTAAAGCCGAGGGAGGTTACACGAAGTAGGTACAATATATCATCTGAGTGAGCAGGTAAGTATCCGAGATCCTAACAAGGAAGCTCAATTTCAACCCTAGTAACTCGATACCGAAATCCTGCGAGGCTTGAAACCAGAACTCTCCAGACGAGATAGTCCTACCTTTCGAACGTATACCTGTATGACACTGCCATTAATGGGTTCAAACTGTTTTCAGCACTGTACAAAATTCGGGTTCGGGATGATCTCAACCAAGTCTGACGACCAACAAATTTTTTACTACGATCCTCCCTCAAAGGCAAACAGATTTTTCAGTACTTACAATTAGACATAATCCACACGCTGATATAAATATTGTACATTCAGCTGTATCAACTATCAGGTACTGTAGCAGTCGCTCCGAGCTGTACAATATCGCCGTGGAGGTATCCTGTTATGTAATTAATTACGAGGGCGAAATTGGATGGCGAACGAACAGGTCGGCAGGTATCGAGTAGCAATATCGGGTATAGAGCAAGGCACGCCATTCGACTATCCGGTCCGGAATGCTTTGTGGATTACTGCCGTGAGGGTGTGCACCATCGCTTTATGGAACAAACCTACCAGCACATAGGACATTGTGCCAGCATACCTGTACCACAGGAGATGGACATGGATACACATTTTATTCAATTTCAATCTAACCCCCAACCAATTTTGAATTCACCATTCATTTACAAGATGCCTACTTTCGAATCTTCTATCAGCAAACGGTCAGGCAGAACTTCAGTACTTCTTCGTTTACAGCGTTCGTTCATTGATCAACGGCTAGAGGAAATCAGGGTGAAATGGTATTTTTTATTCACTTATCTACAGTTTCGTATTTGGAATGAAACATGATTCCTAATTACTTTTACTTCATTTACTCAGTACAATTATTCTACTTGCGATACCCATAGGTATTCGACATCAAATGGGGTGTGTTGATTTTCAAATGAACCCA
This sequence comes from Euura lappo, assembly GCA_018257835.1. Classification (NCBI taxonomy): domain Eukaryota; kingdom Metazoa; phylum Arthropoda; class Insecta; order Hymenoptera; family Tenthredinidae; genus Euura; species Euura lappo. Next base: position 24,673 of record JAEUYN010000868.1, on the reverse strand, counting down.
TTTCAAGCGAGGCTTATATTAGTTGCGACTTACACCTAACTTCAAAGTTGAAATTTTTCCTTCAAAATACTCTACGTATTTACTACGAAATTACTTTATGCCTTCAATGGCAATACTGTCCACGTTTGTGCAAATATGTGTAAGAAAAGTGATATGTTTGCCGTACTTACAAGGGGTGAACCGGGACTTTTGCGCTAGTTTGACGTTATCATTGTGCATTTGTTGAACAAAATATGAGACAGCTTGGCTAAAATTCATACCGTTCGAGGGCCAATCTTTCAGATGGAAGAATCCGCCTGACCGTAGCACTCCAAATTACACTACTAGTTAGGACACTGACTTCGGCACTGTTAACCCTACGAAACTATGATCGGCTGCCACCATCCCAGGTAGCACACTTATCCAAATGTTGACAGGCATCCGCACGTAAAACTCTTTGATCAACTATAAGTCTGATAATAGTCTACTTTTCGGTATTGTCTCTCGTTTGACTGATCAGAGGACATTCGTGAACTTTTTTCCATCGTATGGTAGACTATTGGCTTGACATGAGACAGTCCAGCCGTTTTTCAGTCTACGTTAAGTCCATGAAGGGATATAAATGTGCAATAAGTCAGGACTATCGAATAAAGGGAGCCCGAGGATAGTTCAGAGCCATTGGCTGAATTACTTGTAACAGTGTCCTAGGCAGTACAGTTTCTTTTTCTCTGTCTTCAAACATTTTGGAGCCCACTCCACTCTAGTTTCTCGATTTTTACAGCGAAAAGAATTCACTTTTATTTGCTCAAATTAGGCTATAGTTCGAGCGGTGCGAAGATGCGAAGGATAAACGAACAACCGAGATACCTGAAAGATTTGTGATCTGCATTTCAAGAATAAAAGGCAAATGACGTAAACTACACCTACTCTCTAGTCGTTTGAATATTCTGTTCACAGATATCGGCGGCATGCCCTCAATTGCCAGACGCAAATACGCGATTCAGTTAAGCGATTATTGGTCTCGTGTTACCGTGCTATTAATTGCGAATAACCTCAGGGCTTCGTACCCCAATCCATGAGGGTTGGTCTGGCAACGAGGGAGCACATGCATCACGAAACAGACTGGAGATTAATCTATGGCTATTGGAAGTACCTGACTACTATCAAACGGCAACAAGTTCCAATTAGAGCCATGGATGATGGAACAGGTTTGATTGGCGAGTGAATTTCACACGAATTTGACCCTAGTCAAAATATTGATATACGATGATTTATCCGCAGTAAGATCGAAGGAAAAGGGGACTTGGGAATGGAAATGAAAAGTTATGAGCAGGAATTGAGAATTCGCTAGCTATATTGGTGTTTATAATGGGGTTTGGATAATGCATGACCCCCATGAATGATAAATGCAAACTTAGCTCCTCGAGCGCAAACAAGACAACCCTTGCAATACATTATATAGGCCTTCCCAACTCCACCCTTACCGTAAGGTCGTAGGAGAAGGACATTAGCATCCCTGGTATGATGCTGGAGCCACTCCTTCCGATCTTCTCGGAGTCTTCTTAGGAGTTTAACTCCCGCGCCTTGGAACAACCCCTGCCCAACATCGACGCGACAAGCTGTTCATGAATACGTCAATGAATGAGCCGCATTACCCCATGAATTTAGAGTAAAGGGAATCGCTAGCTTGCCATGGGTATTATAAATTCAAGACTGAAAAACTTTAGGTTTCAGAAAATCTGCTCAGGGTTAGTACCCATTCTGTGCTGATTGAGACCTTTTTACAGTTCAAAATATCTTCGCGGCATGGGCGCACCACAACCGGATCAGATCTCCATTTTATGCGGTCTGAATCCTCAAAGTTTTTGTACACTGCTCCTAATTATTGGGATGGTTGCGTGTACCACTGATGACAGTAACTGATTGTTTCCAAAAACATCCTCATAGATACGGTATACCCGTAGCACGTGAAAAAAAAGTGTGGGGGTGGTACGAGGCGCAGGACTGACACCTCCACGTCGAGGGTGAAAGCGGGAATTTCGGAGCGGGGAACCACGATGTGGTTGGCGGGTTGGGCACGTGACATACGAGCCGGTCTGTTGGTGACAGGTCAGCCTCCACTGGTCACTCTTATACACCCTATCCTATCCCATCCCTGTCGGGTATCCTCTATTATCATATTTATTAACTGCCGCACGGTGGTTAAATCTCCACCACCTAACACCAACAATCTCTCGCTGAAGGTACATGCACGCAACCAGCCTCGCACACCAATGGAAGTGTCTACTATAGCGCAGTGGCGTAGTTGGAAGAAAAACGCAAGTTTCATTTTCACGCTTATACGGTACACGTAAAATTCCATCCGTCATCTTTAATACACTCTTTTCTATCAATGCCATTCAGGTTTTTGATAGAATCATGCGATCCTGTATGACGGCCTGTATGGAATCTATGAAAAGTTCCCTCAATCGTCATATTTTGCGGTTGACGTGTAAATATTCAGCCACTCAAAGTCGTCGGAAATCGGAGTCTTCGTAGCCTGAGTATTAGAGCGTGCATCATTCTTTCTTCTGTGATATCAGTTGATTGGGGAAAAAAGAGAATTCTTATTTTCAGCTAACGGTAGCACCGCGTATAGTTACGCTACTGTAAATATTGAAATGTGTACGCGTATTTATACACAATCGTGACAATGACAGCAGCACGTGGCCACCCCCGATTTGTTGTTTGATACGATTACGCCGTGTCCTCAAGGCAGACACGAGTCCACAATACGCTTGCGCGTCATCGCATTCTCACGCGATTATTGCATTACCATTCTCAACTAAAAGTTCTGTCTCCGCAGGAAGAACTGCAGATCGTTAATCGATACTGAAAAAAAGTCAAGGGTTCATCATGTTTCACGTAAATAGTGGAGAATGTGCCTGCTATATTTTGACCTATTTTTTAAGTCAAAATATAACAAATTTTTACGGCACAGGCATTAAAAAGTCACTTTTTGACGCCTGTTTTCGTTCCGGCAAATGGCACTTTATACCGCTAAGTTCAAAGTTGCGGTATAAAGTCTTTATTCCGCAACTTTGATGCGCAGTTCGAAGTGCGCATGTCAAAGTTGCGGAATAAAGTCTTTATACCGCACGTTACCCCTCTCTATACGCAGTTCGGGCGGAACTCAACTGGCGTCAAAGTGACTATTCATGCCTTTTCCGTAAAAAATATTGTATGGGGCGCGCGCAGAAAGTAACTGTTCGGCAAGGTTATGTTTTTTTTTTATTGACATTTCTAATGTGATTATAAGAAAGATTTGTGCTTTGATGCACCACTTGCACCAAATTTTCCTAAAAACACACGATTTTTCGTGTTTGAGATCATTAACGACAGTCCGAATCAGGATTTGGTCCAGCAAAATTTCAAATAACAAAATATTTCTCATCTTAAAAAACGTTCTCAGAGTTTCCTCGCGATCTTTTCGCTGTGATCAAAGGTTCGCGTACACTTTCATCATAGGTTAGCATTTTTTTCAGATCTTCATCATCATAACTGAAAGATATCTGGACGGATCGGCAATTTCGAAAAAAAAATTGCTCATTTGTTCCATAACTGTATAATAATGTACATCCATAAATGAGTTGCTACTTGTACGTTGCAGGCGGGTCGGAAATCGGAGGGTTAATTTTATTGGTATTTCGAACAATAAGTTATCCGGACTTGCCGCAATGCATCACCGGCTTAGCAATTAGGAACAGCCCTTAATAAATGCCTTTTTATCCAAAGCCTAAGGAACCACCCTTGCAAAACTCGCGTATACCAACACTGACGGAGGTACCTTCACCTGCAGGTACTTGCCCAGTGTTCGATTTCCGTACCTGTGAGAGTGTAACGCGTTGATGTAGACAGACGTAGACGAGTCTACGTAGACGTACAGAGGGAGTAACCTGTGCCGGGTATTAGGCTTGGCTCGAAGATCGGCTTACCTTAATATTTGTTGGCAGAGTCTGCGAGGGAGTCGCGTGCGGGTGCAGGGTCGCCTGTAACGCGTATCGAGCAACGATAGGGAGTTGCCATGGCAGTCAAACTTATTGGCAGAAGCAATGATCAAAATACGAGACATGTGATGAAACGTTCTTAGTTTTATTGGCATTGGAAAATACATTGAACTGAATGAGAGGTTTGCCGGTTGAAGCTGGGGAACCTCCTTCCTTCTCATAAGTCGTTCAAATCACCGTGGAGGTGCTTTTGCTCCGCTGTACATTGAAAAATTCCGATCAGCTTAAAGTAGATACAGGAGATTTTCAGTGCCATGGTATGTATTCAGTTTGACGTGTATCATAAACACAATAACGATATGAAAGCAGTAACATAATCGAAGGAGGGTGTTAAAACGATGTTGGAGGCTCGTCTCCGCAAATGATGGACTTTTTTTTAAGCTTTTGGGTATTATTTTATTAATATCTCTTTATTATTTACAAAACTTTATAATAATCTCTAGTCTTCACCGTCACACGCTACTATTACTAATTTTCTATACTTTTATGGCGTTATATTAATATTAATAATGTTCATTTTCTCTGACGTTATGTATAATATACATATATATATAATATATATATAATATATAACATTTTTTTTTAATTCAAATTTAAATTTAAATTTAATTTAGTTTTTTTTTCTTATAAATTCGTTGGTACATTTATGGAGAGCGATGCGTTTTGTTTTTTCAAAATTTCCATCATTATCTACACCTCACAATTTCGTGTGACTTCATACCCCTTGGCAATGTATACATGATCTTGGCATACCTGATGCTTATGAAGGTCGCTGCAGTCTCGAAAAGCGGATATTCTTCTTTATTACCTGATGTTATTGAAAATCAGTTCCCTTCGACAAGTTCGAAGCAACTTGGTTTCAGTTCAAGACTCTGCGAGCGTTTTTTTTTTCAATCAAGTGGACAGTGTTCAGGATAATTAAATAAATTATTCACACCATCCAGCATCGATTATATGCATATGATGTAATACGAATATAAACCGCTCCTAAAAATCTACACATTACTAGACTCTATGCACAATACTATATTGAATATATGTGCACCATACAAATAGAATTGACATAGAAAAGGGTTTGTTTTTCCTCACAAAAATGTGATCCACATTTATTTCTATAATTTAATGTCTCGCCTTTTTAGCTTTGTCAGTAGCGTATTTTAATAACCATTTTGCATCCAAACCGTAATCCAATTGATTTTTACTTATAGAAACTCGGGTAAAACCGAGATATTTCATGAAACTCCTCGATAGGAATGTGAGAAAATTCTTGTTGCTCAGAAGTAATTCAAGTTTAATTCCAAATACTAGTTTTTATAGAGAATGTTATTCCCTCAGACGCAGAGAGAATACGGTATTTGTATGAAAATAATGTTTGCTTACATTCAGCAAACCGAAATAGCAAAACCACTTATGAAAACCTCGGGGTACTGACGATTCGCTGGTTATTCACGCGATATTATTATAAACTTATTATAAGTTATGATATAACGATGCCCAGATTCAAATATACTTGTGGAATATAAAACAGTATTTTCGCTCCTAAAAATCACCTAGATGTATATAATTATGTATCCTACAATTATAATCGATTATTTACAAAGTCTTGGAGACCAATTATTACTTTCTTAAATTAAACTTAAATCGTCTATAACGTAACCGCATATGGTCAATTATTTCAATACTAAACGCCCTTCAGTTCCCAACTTTTCCCTACAATAAGTCTAGCGGTTGATATTACAACCTAAAGATCTTGTCTTATCGCAATGTCAATTGTCTTTCTATCGACTTTCAGGAAAAAGAAACTAGACTCATTGTGAGAAAAATGGCTGAAAGATTGCGTCATAGCTCCTGGAGCGTGTTTAAGTTTTTCACATCAGTCGATGGAACAGTATACACTAGAATGTGCACATAAACCAGCCGCTGCATACGTTAAACGTCGTACAACATGTTTCCATGTCTTTCCTCGAGACCTATTGACCCTGATGAACGACTGCACTACTTTGCACGGTGAATCAGTGCAGCTTAAGTCCGCCATAAGATCTCCTAGCTTACGGCAGTCACACAGATTCATTCCAGAAGTTGAATCAAACGCATTGCCTAAATTTAACGTTCTTGTGATCCTAGAAAGAAACGATGCGATGCTCGTGCAGGTTCGCAAGAACATTAATTTTGAATGCGAAAGCTATCCCTGGTTTACGTTCAAACATAAGATTTGTAGCAAACCTAATCTCATTGACGAATCACTCTTATACTTCACTTGGCGACTCACCACTGATTCCATGCTCATGTCTTTCGTCGCTCTTAAGGACTGTCTTCGGGAATGGCGTACCAGGCGGCCGGATCCGCGGCGAGGGCCCATGGGCCAGCGACCTGGGGACTTGCGTACGACGCAGCCCCCGCCGCGGATGGTGCACACTACCAGGCTCTACCTTGAAGCGGTAGGTAAGCACCACATTGGGGTTGCTGTTGCTGTTGCATGCTCTGTTGCGCGCCGGCCCTCGCGTAAGAGCAATGCTGAAGGCTCTGGCTGGACGACATCACGTGACTGACCCCGACCACGGAATGGTGCGACACTACCGCCGCGTGGTGAGATCCGTGAGGGCTAGATGCTGCGGTCATGTGGGGCGCCGGACTCGCCAGGGCTGCGTTCGGACCGCCGCGGCTACCCTCGTTACCGCCGCCGCTTCCGCACGGTTTTCCGTCCTTGACCAGGACGGGGACAGCCACCCTCCGAGGGGAACTTGCGCTCTGAAAAATCAACCACAAATTTGTCACGGTTATGATTGTGGATAAGTGTGGAAATATTCGATACAAGTTGATATGATAGGTCGCGTCAGACTTCATTCTGCCGATCGTACGGCTACTGCTGAACCGAAGGAGTTTAATATGGATAAGCTTATTGAGGGTAAACAAGGTTTCTGTAGAGAATGCGTTTCTTAGTTCAAACTACCGAGCTGCTGTATGTCCAGCAAACACGGTCTCGCAACGTGACCACGATCTCTGTCCACAGTTCCGCGCATGCATGTCGGTGCATATTCATAATAATAACGTACAGTACTACGCGACAGACGAACCCCCTGGTTAAATCGCTGTGTTTCTTCATCGGGCAAGGTTTAGAGAAGATAAAAGAAGCTGAAAAAAAAAACAGAACACGCAGGGCAACCTGCGACCGGCTTCTCTCGCGACGTATCCTGCCCCGGACGACCATTCAATGATCTCCGGGTTCATCGGTATGCCTTACAGAAGCTCTGGCTACCTGGCCGACCACTCAGCTGTATCAACATTTGGTACATGACATTCCTCTTCCATCTTTCTCAACATGCCTATATCTATTCTATATAACTGACTCGACCTGCGGAATCATTGGTTATTCGATTCCAAGATGCAGGCCGGCAGTTGACGATGCCTTTGTGCTTTGAAGGGCAAAATAATTATACTACATATTTTCAACGTAATCTTCGCCGGAAGTGCCACGCGTAACCTGCGGGCGTGCGCGTAGATCCTTTGACATTACGCACTTACTTGCGTGATAAGTGGTGGCGGCTGAGTGACGTGTGGGCAAAGATAAGCTTTCGGATTAAGCATAAGTGCAGTAAATTCAATGCTGCACTTCAGAATAGCAATGCGACGATTGCAGACGACGAACGCATGACAGTATTGCGCGCACGTCACGCGCACAGCATCACGCCACTACTTTAAAACAATTTCCGGTCGACGAAAATTCAACGCTCGCGGTTCGCAAATCCAGCAGCGAGTCTCAATATTGAAGTTGAATAAAATGAGAAATGCGCTGCTCCAGCGGAATTGAGGGCAATGTGTAACTTTTTCTTGGTTTGTTCATGCTACACCAGAGGCAGAGTTTAATTGGAGGAAATTAATTTTTATATTTTTGCTCACCGTTATACACAATAAGGATCTTGAACCTCGAGGAACGAATCATAACTGCCATCTTGTTACAGAAATTTATGTAATTAACTAAAAGCTTTCTCTTCCCGAAAGAGGATAATACTTGAACTGAACAAAAGAATTATACAGGTATACCTACTCCCGAGATATTAAAACATTCCTTGCCCCCGTTTTGATAGGAACATAAAAGATTGGCTTCACCGAGGCGGAGGTTTCGCATCGGAACCGTGAGCTTGCATACGTCTAAAATGCTGACGATCCCTGCTTACCTCAAATATCAACCCTGCCTGAGCTTCGTATAAACATAATGGGGTACACTACGAGCCGTCATTCTAAGACGGGAAACAAAAGTTAAAACAGACTCAAGGTCTGACATCGATGGGAAAGGAAAAAAAAATTGAAATAGATGAATTTCCTCGCTGATCTTTTATCTCGTCTTTTATCCTCTATGAATGTCAGAATATAAAAGTTAATTAAACGAGCATGTTGCGAGCCGGGAATTATTCCGCTATTGCACTTGGAGTGAGAAAGCAGTCGTGTATAATTTACGTTTATGAAGTTCATACACTTCGCATCTATCCGTCCTCCTATAATTCAAAAGGAGCTCGAGGGTCGGTATGAAAACCGTAAAAATCGTAGTGCTCCCGGTATAAATGTAACGTGTATAACCCAAGACCGGAAATAATATGAACATTTACGCCGAGGCCCCTAGAGTTCAGTCCGCGGAATAGATGTCGCACATCGCTGGACAAAATGTCGTCGGTTTGGGTTTTAAAAACGAAATCCTCGGAAACCCACCAAGCCTGGCTCTTAGAAGCGATTCTGCAGTGACAATGAGGAAAAAATAAATAAAATTAAACCGTCTGAAAGTACTGTGGAATACTTTCTCGGGCACCCAGTACCAGGTGCTGGGGTTGACTGTACCCCTGGCAAGATGGCGACCTGCCCTCTCCAGCCTCGCGTTTCGAGACCGAGGGGTGAAGCGGGCATCAGGGGGAGAACCGACGAACGTTCGCTTGCTCCGGGTACTTGAGATTTTTTACCGCCGCGAGGGGGAAATAAAATAAAGTGAAAAAAAACGAAGAAATGAATAAAAGAATGAAAAAATATCCAGAGGAAAGAAAAAATAAAATTATAAAACGAGAAAATCTCGGCACTACGGTTTGCCCCACTGATACTACGCGATAGTATTCAGATACGCGACTCTGTAACTGTATTATTCACCGTGTTTTACTCACACAAGACGTAAATCGAAGCGGAAGCGTCTTATTTAGCGATATGTACATTTCGCTTTCATACCCAAAGCCACCACGAAGGCCACTACCTGGATGCTCGTTTTTACCATTTCTATACTTTGTTATTCTTATTTAGTCGTTCCTAAGATCACACGACGCACATATTTGATAAATTTTGTTCGAAAAAATGCTACGCAAGTGCGCAAAGTGCGTCCAAAATCCCTCCAGTGTCTTTGAGTCTGAGGGATGAAGAGAGAGAAATAGTATCATTGTTACAGAAAATTGTCCGTAAGTGGTATAAAATTTGCCCTATACCCTAAACAGAGATTAAGATCTTAAACGACTGGTAACAATACTGGCATAACAAAACAGTGTTTGCGAACGACTAGCTAGCGGCAAACACCATTCAATATTAACCTACACTCAACGATCTCCATCTACATCGGCCTCGCACGCTTCGTCGGGCGCACCAGTCCATAATTCCCTCGTTAGCAGGCCGGGGAACCCCCACAATGAAATCCCTAGCTCCTCGTATACCGAGCTCCTGCCATCCCCTATCTCGGGGTTTCTCGACGCATCAATTCACTTTTGGTATTGATATTATGTGTGAGATTGTCGTTACGATATCTACTCCTTGTTTACCCCCAGAATTTATCTTGATTATCGAGACTCAAACATACAGTAGACTGATCGTCGATGGATGTTTCTTTTTCATAGATCGATATATTTTGCTATAAATTCATCGGCACTCAGGTCCTTCCGTGAATTCTGGTTAGATTTTATGGTAATGCGTGAAGAACGAGCGATTACGTGATCCTGCATACATCGAAATTGTAATATCTGCGGGATCTGTACAGACGCCTCTCCTGTATCTTTGTAGATCAAAGCACTTATACGGGCTGCCAGGAACTTTTGTATCTCAGAGACATTCGTCGATGCATACGCCACACGGTAGATCAAGACACGGCACGCTCCGAATTCTAATGTCTCGTTTCGACCCTCCACGCTATCCGTTGATGCAATGCGTCTTTTTGTGATTCTGTATCGGCGAAATACACATGGGGGAACGTGAATTCGACTCGCTAGGCACGCCAACGGCTCATTCGGAAGGCACAACCTCGTCCGAAAGCAGTTACTTTACTTTAAAAATTGTAAATCTAGACTCTAGACTCTTACCTGGTTTTGCGCGTTCTGTTCCGCCATCGCTTTCTCTTTAGCCTGTCGTTTGCACTTGTACCGGTGATTCTGGAACCAGATTTTCACCTGGAAGCAGAAGATATACCGTTGTTGATTACGCAGTTCTGGATATGACAGGTAATCCTACAATGAGTTTAATATTGGTTCAGAAATATGCTATTGCCAACACTGCAGCTGCGCAGGTATCCCTTATGCGAGATCGTGTTTTCGTAGGCGCGCCAAAATCCGATTCTGGTCACAGGCAATTTTCGAACGACTCGGAGAACCTAATCCCATAATCCGCGTTAAACGGTCCCACCGGGCTCCACCGTTCACCTTTCTCTTGTTTTTTCAAGCGCCACTTATCGACGCGCTGCAGGTTGAGAAACGAAGCATTTCGAAAATAAGAATAAATGAAGCGGTATTTCCTCTTCTGCAGTATACCGTGCAAGAGATACCATTTCATCCACTGAGAAGGTGACTGGAACCGTGAGACCGGTTCCCTGCAGTGATTCCGATGCGTGATCATCCATCCCCTATAGCAGACCAATGGCGTACAGCTCATTGTGGTCTAAGCGACGAAACAGTAACCCATATGTTTAGTTGTGGACTGGACGGTTACGAAGGGAGCATGATGCAACATGCAATAACGAAACATGGACGAGTTCGTGAAATGGTCAAGTGGTCACGTGTGCGGAGGCTTCAGCACGTAATTCTGCAGCCTGTGATGTAACTGGCAACATGTTACTCCGAAGCTCCGCCCTGATTCTACAGAATGCTGCAAAACCACTTGAGCCAAAAACACACGGCTTTGTGCCACATCTGTGTGGCAAGGCATTGCCGTTTATCGGTCCGTAAGACAAGTGAGCGATCGTGCTTCGCGCGTGTAATTCGTGCTATATTAACCGTGGGCGAGATAACCTCCGTGCGGTGGGAACTACAATGGAACCCTGTGGCTTCCCTTCGACGGTAATACACGTACTGCTGAGCACTTTGACCCATATGTTCATCGGATTTACGATATTACTTCAGTGAATCAAAACTCAAATTTGAATCCCCCGAAAGAAGGGCTAGCACTTTCATACTTCAAATCTTCATCCGCACAATCAGCAGGGTGTCCAAGTCTTTCCTACAATCTCACATCACGGTGTGGAAATAAAATTGCTTGAATGTTTCTTGGACCTTTCATGATCTCAGTCAAATGTGACGAACAGCATCACCAGTTAGTAGCCAATGCCATGGTTATCACTTAGTGGCGGTTTCTGCAGTATCAGAAGTGAACCCATCAAGTTTTCTCTGAATCTAGTAAAAGAAGCGAGGACACAAATGCGCCCCGCAGGATTGGAAAAACGTGAGAATTCTGGAACGAAATAGAGAGATTGTATTTGTTGGAGAGAAATGTATAGCAGAAGTGCTGCGGTGCATGGGAGTCTCCGGAATGGAGTGAGGCAGAGGAAATTGAGGTGGAGGTGAAAGATGACGAGGAGAGAAAACGTCCGTGGAGTAGCAGTGCGGACCACGTGTTATTTCAAGCTATAGACGACCGTCTGTCCGTTTCTCCGTTTCTCCATCCACTGGCCGAGCAATGTGGTGTGTAAACACGCGCCCGTTTCCGAACCCGAAGAAGGCTCCGTCGAAAGCATGATGCTGACTATACCTACTTACGGAACCTGCAGAAGAGCACAAGGAAGCATTAAACGTGTATTATACACACAACGAGCCCGTGTCCCACAGTGATCTGTGACAGACTCTGCGGAGTCTTTATGAAGAATTTTCCAACAGTCAGGTAGCTCGCGCCCTCGTCAGCAAAGCTGCTGTTTACCCTGGAGGTTGGAGCCACTGACGAGAGGACGAGGAGAACCGGGTTCCAGAGTTTACTTAAAAACGGCTTTAGGATTACTTTTGATAAGCGGATAGCCCAGTAATTGACTCGCGACTTGATAATGGAGTGCTTTAGAAAAAAAGCTGTTGACAAATCAGACCCCGTTCATCGCGATATTTTAAACGGGCACCACTTGGCTCAGGACACTTGATACGTATTCCTTTCTCCTCCACCAGAGAAAGAACTTGACTTGTTACGATTGATTTTTAATAGGGCCAATCACGATTTTCGGACCATGATATCGATTTCAGTTTTTTTAATGCACTGATTATTGTGGTGGGAAATTGGGTTATGATCACGTTTCTCTGTCAAAACGCAATGAATCTGTAGGATCGCTTTGCGGAGGGATCGCCAAGGGCGGGATCGGAGGGGACACCCCGAGTTCTAGTTGTGTTCGACAAGGGGTGTTTGTGAGGTGACAGGGTGAGTGAACGGACAATTGATTGAGTCAGTCTAACTGAATTGGAAGGGTAAATTAGGGGTTATCCAGAAATTACAGCCTCGCTTATCGCGCAGCAATTGAAACCCCCAATTAATTGACCAATTTTCACTTGACCTGTTGAAATAATGAGATTGAATAAGATGGAAGAGAAACGGACTGAATTCTGACGTTGCCGATTCGCTGTGTACTACGACCTGCGCCTCATTGTCGGATTAGAATAATTATATTCTCGTAGAAATATTAAATTATGATTAGGGGTTGTTAATTGGCGTCTGTTGACCTTGCTAAGTGGTACCTCCGGCGGACCCCTCCGTCCCTGGAGCCCCCCACGTGGCCTCGTGTTGTTTTAACAGAACGCCACGAAGCCGGTGATGACTTGCCGATTACGGAGGCCGAGAGACATTTCCGTATAGTAACAAACTCTTCGTCGATTCCCTCGAGTATACGCATTCTTTACGCTGAGATTCTTGGGCTCGAGAGTCCCAGGAAAAAGTAATATAAAAGCTCCAATTAATTTTGCAAAGGTTGGTAAAAATCTATTGGTAAGAGAATCTGACAGCTAAATGACAACAGACCTTGTTCTCTCGTTGGAAGCAAAACGGCCCTACGTATAATGATCGTCAATGAAGGGGGAAATTTTTTACGCACGCCCCAGGCCTGTGAAATAATGCACCTACATGTGGCCAGCGATAATTACATCCTCCCGTGCACCTCGCGGTTGAGCCCACTATGCAGATTACAGCTGGTACCTGATGCATCGTTGAATTCCTGCACTCCGCGACTTTGCACGCTTTTCAGAACGCAAGGGTGCATACATTGCTGAAGCAAAGAGGCTACCGCACGCATCGTACCGCGTCTCTTTTAACGCACGTTCATTTCATCTCGCGCCACCGCTTTAAATTTCCGGAAAATTTATGCTGTCCCCGTCTTTTACCCGCGCAAAGACCGTTACTGACACGATATAGTCCATATAAACTTGTCATTCGAGAATTATTGGAAAACAAAAATTTACTGTGTATGAATCCCCATTTGACAGCAAAAGCTGTTGAATAATCAGAACAGGACTCATCTCTCAAAATCTGAAGTGATAGAGTTTGTTCCGCGCAAAGAACCGTTTCCATTTATTCATGTCATAAAATAACAAGAACAATTGTGTACCGTATGAAAAACTAACGTACGAATTTCATAAAAATCAAATTCCATTGAATCCCACAAAAGCTTCATTAAAAAACTCTTTTTTTTGCGAATTCTGAGCACGAGTCGCCTAAAGCTCTGCGGTTCCTCCAAGGAATTACCTAGTTTCCCCCCTACTGCACCGGCGTTTGCTATCAGCGCCCCAAAGATCGCGGCCAAATTTCGAGGGGACGTTGTGCAAACCCATTATTATGATTATTGAGAAAGAGGGGAGGTCGTACCTCGATCTCGTGAGCCAGCTCTGTTCCTCCGGGACTCCGTAAGGGGTATGCGTCTGCAGTTTCGTACGTATACGTATATATAACCGCGTTTGCAAAACTAGTAGTAGTGACGGAACGATGTGCCAAAATAACTTTGTGTGCTCAGGCAACCCCAGTATGACGACGGGTTCAACCTCCCTCCCTCCTTCCCTCCCTGTACAAATATACCCCCGATCGCTCTCCCTCTCCCACTTTTCTTCCCTTATTCTCTCTCCCTCTGTCACGGCGTTTCATTCCTTTCAAATTTAGACGCGTGAACAAAGATTCAAGCTTTAATACTGTTTACCAATCACGACACGTTACGGATACTGAATCTTTCCTGCGTTACGTCATAATCTGATCCGATTGTTCCGATATACACCTTTGTCTAGCTATATTAGAGGGGTGTTATATAGAAGTTGGCGTAAAATTGGGTCCGTTATGAAAGAAAATTTTCTATGTTCCGTACGATGGCTGCTGTGTAACATGCAAAGGGATCTCGCGAAACGAAACTACAACGCATGGTTATGCTGCAGGGCACGCCATGCACGCGGGACACAGATGCGACCCTCCATTTTATTTTCGCATTGTTACTTCAAGTGCAGTAGGTTCATTGTTACCGCCAGCCCACTTCGCTTTGTTATTGCCCTGGATGTTATTATTATTATTATTATTATGATTATTATTGTTGTTCGAATTGTTACTGTTGCTACAGCCACCCAGATGCCGCGCCACCCCTCCCATATGTAGACCTGCCGCACGTGTACATTCGTATCAGCATCGAAATCATACATCGGTGTTACCAGGCTATAAGAAGTTCAAAATTAACTGTGTGTATTTTTTTAAACATTTTTTTGGCATTCTTGGACAATTTTGTGCATGTGCCGTATGTGTACGGTGCGTACTCATGCATCGGTTCTAAAGCGTTGCTCGAAAGAAGAAGTGAGTCTGATTGCAGCAATCAAGCGCACCGACGACTTCCGTGGCAGCTACAATGGCGCGAGCGCGAACGGTGCTCGGGCGTAATTTTGAATAACGAGGTTCGTCGGTGGTATGGACTACGAACCATGCCATCAACCATGGTACTCGCGTTTTGACGATCCGTGAATGGGCCTCAGGGCTGCTGTGAGGGCGTCCAGCCAACACTTCAACTTTCCAACGACAAATAACCCCAAACGAGCTCTTCGCGACTATACTATAACACCCATACTTCTGTATCTACATCTACACGGTAAGGGGTACGAAATCGAAAAGGACATGCAATCGTTGAAATATTCCAATCAATTGTCACCTAGGTAACAACTATGCGTTCCAGTGCCTGCCATGCTGTAACTGATGATTTCGCGAGGCACAATTTTTCCACCTTCCCAGAGCGTGTTTGAAACCAGAAGTTTGCTGGGTGGGCTGTATCCAAAAGCTACACAATGATGGGCAGCCAGTGACGACTTGAGTGCGATAGTGCAGCAGAATTTGACTAAAGTTTGAATCTCTGCATTGCAGGCAGTCACGAAGCTTGTTACCGTGGTTTGATACTTGAGAAGCTGCAGTTGTCGCTGCGAGCACAGGTAATCGCTTTCAGTAAGAAGATGCGAATAATGAATATAACTGCATCGCAAATCGATGTACGTTTACTCGCTGAGAATATATTATACCGCAAAAGGGTCGCACACGAAATAAAAAGAGACAAAGATAAAGAGACTGAGAGAAAAAGAGGGAAAGGGTAGAGATACACACATGGGAATGTAGGTTTGAAACACAGACAGAAAGGGGAGCGGGAATGTCGGGAGTACAGGATGCCAGCAATGAAGGCGACAACAATTATTTATTGTTGTCAGACTACGGTCATGTCGCAGTACCATAGATTCGCCCATTTGCGACAGTGCGACCAAATCCAGCAGGGACACAACGTAACCATCATCGTATCCCATAGATGGTGTCCCAATGAGGCATAATTTTACGAAGCTCATAATTCCATAGCGTCAGTTTCATTATACTCATGAACTCATGGTGACCCTACCGAAGTTTCCATCGTGGTAGAACAGAGTTCTTCGCAGCATTTGTAACGAGACGATAAAGCACGAATACCTTTCAGACCGTATTGTTCTTTTTTATATGCAATTGGTTCTCGCTAAGTCACCCCATACCGTTCAATAAAACCCACCGACTCGTAAGATTAATTGTTCCAATAAGAATTCATTGCAAAGTCCCCAGTATGGGAACGCGCCTAATATGCTTCAGAGCATATGCGCGTCGAGGCAGACCCACTTCGCGTACTCCCCGTGCACTCACTCTCTCAGATTTCGATAAATTTATAGTGACACACATACCTGAGTTGGCGTCAGATGAATCAGCGACGCGAGATGTTCTCTTTCCGGCGCGCTGAGGTATTTTTGTTGCTTAAATCTTCTCTCGAGCTCGTAAACTTGCGCCTGGGTAAAAAGAACGCGTCGTTTCCGTCTTTGGGCCAGGGGAAATTGCATCGCACCGACGCCCATTCCGACCCCAACGCCGACGCCCATGCCGGAAGACTTGCTCATGTCCCCCATGGACTGACCCACCGAACAACCTGCCATGTTGGAACCCGCGCCCGCCGCTGCTGCTCCCATCAAACGTGAAACTGTAAACAATTCGAGAATAGATTGAACAAGATATAAAAATTGGGCACACATTCGCAAGTTATTCATCTTTCGCTCTTAATTGGAAGAAAATGAGAGTACTATTTTGATTCCATCTTCCCACAGAAGATTAAGTGTCCTGCGTGGAAGAAGGTACTACCCCTTGTTGTTTCTCGAGACCGAAAGCAAACCTGGCTTAATATAGGTATTAAACGCCACCCTCAGTCACGGGTATATCCCTATCCAGTATAATACGTATCCGAAGAGCTTTTCTTCAACAACGTTGACATCCGCCCTAATGGCTCTTCGCGACGCAGGCACGCAGCCCACGTTATCGAAAAAAGCCTAGGATCAAAGAATGTAACGCATGACTTGAAAAATTGTCACAAAGTGTATAATTTCGTATTGCGGTTGGAGCGCTGATGGAGGATTAAATTACTCTCTTGAAAACTATATTCATCCCGTGGAAAGGATAGATGGGTAGGTATTTTGAGATAACCAAGAAGAATGCTGAAGTATTATAAGCGAGTGAATGCAAAACATTAAACTCGAGGAGGCAGGAAGAGTCTTCTGAGATATCTCGAGTCGACCCTTGAGCTACCGGATCGAAGACGCCTCCGCCGTCGCTGACGTGCGGCCAAGAAACACCGACGGACGGGTTTTCAGGAGCCTTTTTCCTCCGACAGACCCGAGAGAACCCGAGAGAATCAAGAGACAGCCGGACAAAGGCGTCATTTAGGGATGCTGGGTGGGAGACAGGGTGCTTCGTCATGACGTCCGCAGTCCGGGAGGTCTGGTCAACGGATTCAAATTAATTTGAAAAAAATGTGCTCCTAAATTGGAAGGAATTTCTTTCACGGTCTCGAACATAAGCTCACTATTCGCGGGAATTTATGTTCTACATCTGCATCGACTCAGCACTGCGAGATATCTGGTCTGGAACTGGTCAGTTTTGCTCTAGCCACACACACAAAACGATCAGAGGCCGTTTTCGACGAGTCATGACGTAATGATCGCTGAGTCGATACACAATCCTCTGAAATTCTTCCGGACGCGTGGGGCCTCGTTAGTTGTGGGCTCGAGACCCTGTGCTCTTGACCAGCTGACCCTCGTAGTCACGAAGGTGTGTCGAATGACCGATCACAGGGCAGGAAACTGCAGGTCCGTATCTGCTTCAATCGTGGAAGTTTTACTTTTCGTTGACGTCGATAGTCGTTTGAGGGCTCACGTTCCGTGATGCGGAGGGTGAATGCTTGCGACGTGAGGATATGACAAACCGTGGGACTGGACATCGGGATGGATTTTAGCTAAGCAAATAAAAACTCACGCGGCTTTCCTCACAGAAGAAATGGACGGAAGGACGTAAAGAGATGAGGGGTGAGGGGCAGTATAAGACGCGGATACCATGTCCGAGGCACATCTTGAAAAATTCAATCGGCAAGTTTCGCCCTCGTTCTGTACACACACTCTCGGCCAACACTCGCGTTCAAATTCGTTTTGGTTCTCGCCTCTCAACCCCAATCGCCCCGATCGACGCACACGCCACGGTTGAGTATAGCTCTAAAAGCCTTGCAATTCAATTTGACGATCGTCACGTTTCGGGGTAATCGCCCAGCAGTTTATTTTGGGGATTTGGAGAAAAAGAAGAACTGAAATCTTGAAATTACCTCATATCATCTAAACCTCATGACTCGGGCTGATTAGGGCCAGCTGACAAGGTCTTCGATTGTAACATTTCACCGCCAAGGTGTAACACCAATATCAGATTGCAGTCTGCAGTCTAGTCTGTTTCCTCACTGATTTGATCGCGAATGCATGCAAGCATACCATCATGTTTTGATATTGATGTTCGGTACACCATGCCGCAATCCAAGATCTGGTTATCTGGGCGAAAATAACAGCACAAAGTCTTTGAGACTTTCCAAACCGTTGGTGTGACGTGAAAATAAGAAAACTGTAGGATTGTTAATGTGGAAACTAATTGTAATTCATCTGTGGAGGGTCATTACGCTCACAGTTGGAGCTCATCTATGTGCAAATAGGTAGACAGTTGGATTGTCAACTACTACAAGTCCGAGGGAAATATTCCATGAAAACGATACTACTGCAGGCTCTTCCCCACATAACACAAGACGTCCACAGACGTACCAGGGATGTCCCTTGTAGCATGTCAGCAGATCTAGAGGACATCCCCCGTACGTCCCAAAACATCCAGTGTTGTCTGGGTCGGATTTGAGAAACACAGTTCAGTCACCATTCATAGTTCGTTGGTCTGAATCTAGTTTCCCTGCTTCAGAGATCCTGTGCTTTAAAAAAATTCTAATTGTTCTTATCGCAAGCAGCATAGAAGCTTTCAGAGGTAAGTTTCAATTGTGGTATCTTGAAATCTGATCTCACGATATTGTGCTATACGGTATATAACTAATTATGATAGGTACTCATAATTTATGTACCCTAAAAAAATTGATTGATGCAGTAATTTTTTTTTTTTTTTTTAAGAAGCTATGAACACTGTGGGAGCTACGTTCTATTTACATTTGGTGTTCGACCTCTCTCAGAGCTGTTGGGTGATGTTTCGAAGACGTTGAGTGCGGAGGCTGAAGAGCATAAATTATGGAGATTTGCTTAAAGTCTGACGTCAAAACGTGGCGCAATCGAGTCTCTATTTTGTTTGTTTTTCGTAATCGAGTATTGAGCTATACCTGTGCCCAACTTAGCTCTTTGTATGCAATAATTATTCAACCAAACTACATGAAATTAAACCTACGGTACATATTTTTGGCATTGGTGAGAAGCAGTCTGCGCCATCATCAGCGATCTTCATTCAAATGAATTTGATACCTATATTGCAAGCTCACGAATGGAAACCGGCAATGAATAGTTAACAGAGCGATTCAGCGCTGAGAAAGGAAAAATTAACTCACATGTGAAACCTTTAGAACATCCGATCCACGGGGGGACCGCGCCACCGCTTGGAATTCACCAAGAATTTCAGAGGATTTGAGGTCTACTACGGAATTCTAAATGCTCGAGTTTGCGTCTTCAACTAAATACTTCGCAACCACTCATGTGGCTGCATAGAATGCTCAACAGACCAAAAGTATTGTTCTGACCGTTGCCTATATTCTGCACCAAAATTGTGGTATCGACCGCCACAGGTGAGACTGCGACCATATGAAGATTACGAATATGGTCGGCAGCATTACTGAAATTACTGACAGATCTAGTCATGGTTGGTGACTTTTACTTGAAGAGTTATGTCGTATTAAATTTTCACCACTGAATGGCCACCAACGATTGGATCATCCCACCGCGAAATGACTTTCCTCAATTATATGTGCCACCGCGACACGCGTTGCAGACGACGGCGATTTTGAGTGGTGGAATTAGATTGATAAAAATCAGAGAAGTGGTACTCACTGGCGAAGCGCGGGTCGTTGGTAGCCGGGGGCGCCGGGGCGTACCAGGGATGATGATGGGAAGATCTCATGGGGTCCGAGGCGGTGGCACCGCCGCCGACCCCGGCCCCCGCATGGTGATAGGGTGATAATTCCGCGGCACAATACTGGTACTGCGAAGTGAGTTGCATCGTTGCGTATGGATTACCCATCGCTCCCATGCCACCGTTACCACCCGAACCTCCCAAAGGTGGACCCGGGGTTGAACCACCAGGTGTCGACCCTCCGTGGAGCGGAGGACTTCCGCTACTCGCACTCGAACTTCCGGCGTTTCCGCCGACTCTACCTCCGCAAGCGTTAGCGTACGGAGAACCTTGAGGATGTGTTACGACTCCGACTCCTACTGCCGCCGCCGCCGCTGCCAGTTCCAACTTCCGATATGATTCCTCTATGGGGCTGAGTATGTCCGTTACACTGAAGGGTGTGGTGTGGGCACCGCCGCCGGCTTGAACATGCGATTGGTGCTGTTTGGGGGACAGGCTCATCGCCAGATCAACGCCGTTTAGGTCCGGCAGAAGGCCGGCCTGTTCCAGCTGCGTTTGCTGCTGATGATGCTGGTGGTAAGATCCCGCGTTATTGTTTCCCTGGCCACCGCCACCGCCGCCTCCACTTCCACCGCTCATTTCCGAACACTTTTACTCGCGAGAACTGTTCACCCGGACAAATGGTTTTGAGGTCACCTCTTGGACGAACACTAAACGAATGTCGACACGGTCCACATCTCGGTTTCGCACGCGCACTGTCAAGTCACTTGTTGGTTCAAATTACAGTATTCGCACCTGTCACCCGATCATCGTTCGATCGTCAGCAGGTGACATTCTTCGCCGTTCCAAAGTCGGCCGTCCTTGGTCGTCGAGCCACGAAATCCATTCGTCGATAGCATTGCAAGCACTTCGGTCGGCTTCGTTAAAAATCCAAAAGGGCACCACTTCGATCGGTCACTCGCGTTTTGGTGGCGAGGAGTGGCCGGCGGCCGGCCGGCGGCCGACTGAAAACTCCTGTCGAGTCTTTTAGTCCTTGGACTCGGTTGGACGTGTGGTAGACGTAGACTCAACTTTGCTCTCAGCCGAGGATATACGTTCGCCGGAGCAGTGCTATGGATGGATGGTCCTATGGTCGGATGGATAGATGAATGGAGGACTGTTGGGCTCCGTGGAGAGTCCTCACGACTCCTCACAACCGCTTAGAACCACTCGACCGTCGCAGGTCGTTCGCTCGGCCCAGCCCAGCTTCGCGAACCAGTAGATGATGCGATGAGTACCCACTACCGAGAAGTGCCTGGTAGCAAGAGTCGAGTTGTCCCCTTCCGCAAAACCCGGACTCGGGAGAGGTCCTTCTCGTTGGAGAGGTGCTCCCTGGCTCTCCCCACCACTTTCCACTCTCGCCAATCCTGCCCCACGGAGGAGAGCATTGGCCCCTTACTCGGGGGGCCACCCTCTCCGCCCCTGGGTGCCCCTTCGTAATAGGCTTGGAGTAGATGGAGGGCTGTTCTCGGGGATGTCCAGGTCGCCAATGGCCAACCAGCTGCGCCTGCGAGGAGGCGGGATCCACGGATCATCGCCATGGCCACCCACGAGTCTTGCCTAACCCGATACGAGGCTGAGGTCCCGGGGTACAACCCCGCGAAAAATTTACGGCTGCGCGGACTCGGACGCGCCTCGACGCTTCCCCTGCAGGCACGAGAGAATAACGCCAGTAAATTTTGACTGCACGGGGCTCGAAACGCCTGACTTCGCGCTTCTACGGATTATGGGAAATTCACGGTCGAACGCTTCCCTCGCTTGCGAGGTACTGCGCTCGAAATCTTGAACCCGACTGTACCCACCCCTGAACACTTACCGCAAGCTACGTAACGGTACTGGGAGTCCTGGTAAAGTCCTGACCCTGACCCACACACCTACATGCCTACATCCGAAGGTGAAATAGAAATCCAACTCGAGTACCTGCGGTATTATACACTCTTCTGCAGACTGCACAATGGTTCGATTGTGGGTGGAAATCGGTGATCGAATCTATGAAAATATCTCGTTATGTTGCCCACTACAACGTTGCTTATTATGAGCATTGAAAATGCTAGTGCACCACTGGTTTAGTATAGGGGTCCAGATAGCCAATGTCACGAAAATGTGTCACACGAAAGCGTTACGCTGCTTGAACACCACTGGGTGAGTGAGTCCGGATAGGCCTGCATTCTGAGTCAAGTTTGGTCAGATTTTTTGAAAAACTTTTTGAAAAACTTTATTGCAAATGATTCAAATGCAACGGAAGAAAACATTCTCAAAACATAATGCACAAAAAATGCTAGAACAGGGGGACATTTGTTAAGGATGTATTGGCCGTACAATCTCAACAAAAAATGGTTCTCGTCGGCAAATTGAGTACTTTATGATGAGATGAAAATCGGAAAAAAATCGACCATGATAAAGATGATAAGAGTATTCATTTTGAATAGTAATAATACCCGAAAGTTATCAATAAATTGTTTAAACAAAACATTGTTTAACAAATTCTCTGGTAACGTTATTTTTTTTTCATCGCAAATAAATGCCCTAATTTTTCTGAACACAGATGCATTTTTTCAAGAATTTTCTCACTATTTTGAAATTTCCGTTTTCGAAAATTTGTAAAGGCTGTATTTACGAAACTATTTGTTCCACGCTCCGGAAACTTCGGAATTGTAATCTACATCGTTTTCACAAAAACATATCCAAAGTACAGACTTTCTTTTCCATTTTTCAAAATTTGGAAATTTTCGAAAACAGAAATTTCAAAATACTGATAAAATTCTTAAAAAATTCATGTGTATTCAGAAAAATTAGGGCATTTATTTGAGATGAGAAAAAAAAATAATGTTACCAGAAAATTTGTTAAACAATGTTTTGTTTAAACAATTTATTGATTACTTTTGGGCAGTATTATTATTCAAAGTTAATACTTTGATCGTCTTGATTGTGGTTGATTTTTTGCCGATTTTTATCCTATCCCGAAGTACCTAATATTGTCGATGAGAATCACTATCACATTTGTGCAAATTTATGACTCGTTGTTTATGAAAAATTCTGAACAGTTTCCGAGTGTCCAGCGGTTCCTTTGTTGAGGTGTTCTTTTCATTTTTCGTCATTATTTTAACGGGGGAAAATTATTCTGCATTGTTATTTGTGTTATTTATACAACGTTACGTTTTTGCGTAAGGTTCCTGCTTAAGAAAAACCAAAAAAAAAATAAAAAATTACCTACCCCGAAGCTTCGCGAAGTGGCTAGAGGATTTTATTTTTTTTTATTTTACTTTATTTTTATTATTATTATTGATTGCTGCTTTAACTTTTCCGTGCAATAGTTTCAGCAGCCTAGGATGCATGCGGGAATATACTTACATGTAATAATTGACGAGGAAAAAAGAATAAAAGAAAAAGGTAAAGAATTGCGGGATTTGTTCGAGATTAATTAATTTCAATTGTTTTAATTAATAATTATTATTTCGCCAATTATCAAAATCATAGATCACGGCCGGTGGCGTAGATACTCGCTCAAAGTCAAAAACATATTTTTCTACTTTTGGCTCGACAACTTCGATGATCTCTGTGGGTGCAGTTTAAATTTTTGTTGTAGAATATATCCTAAGCCTTCCAATTTTTGGAGAAACGAAATCCTTATAGATAAATCGAGATGTGATTGAGATTCTGTGGATCAAGCGATAGACACGTTTATCGACTAAGGTTTGTTTTTTGTGTATTTCGGTTCAATCTTCACGTTTCTACGTATTTACATTGACAAAAGTGAATTCGAGTCCGAAACGGTATTTCAGCAAGCACTACTGTAGTACTGTGTCCAGATAAGACGTGAAAGACCCCGCACTCGGAAATTACAGAAATCTTTTTTGCCAACAAATTATTTATCCTTATTTCTGAAAATATTATTTAGTATTTCTCACATCAAACCAATGACTCGCGTTATCTCATATCAATACTTAGTTCGGTGGCGATCTGCAAGAGAAGCATGTCACAGCGAACTACTTACCGACACTCAGAAAGCATTTCACGGTGATCTACGTTACCGACACACACAAGAGTCAAGAAATTTTGTTTAAGGTGAAATGAAAGTCACGTGACCTCGATATGACTTACACTTGGAATTTTCAAACGCTATTTTCTCAGCCAAAACACATTCGATTGATGTGAAATTGATGTCAGTGACGTAGACAAACTCAATGAAGGGCCTGCCAACCGTGGATTTTCGAAAATCGAGACGTAATTACAGTTTTTTTAACAATATTGTTGCAATATTGCCTCTCTCCACGAGGGGCAGCACCTCCTTGGGTTACAGAACAATATTGTTACACAAAATTCTGATTATGTCTTTCGATATTCGAAAATCCACGATTGACAGGCCCTTCGTTAAGTTTTTCTACGTCACTGACATCAATTTCACATCAATCGAATGTGTTTTGGCTGAGAAAATAGCGTTTGAAAATTCCAAGTGTAAATCATATCGATGTCACGTG
>JAEUYN010000867.1:0-58706 GCA_018257835.1 Euura lappo | reverse complement strand
GAGAGATATGAGAACTTCAGATTCGAAGTCTATTTGATACCTCCATCAGTTGAAATGAATTTGAACTCGGGCCCCAGGGTTAACTTTGTATCGGCACGGCCCTGATATTGTTTATATACTCTTCAGGCGACGAGTCGAAGTAATTTTCTGTTACGCACTTCAGCCGTGTGTTGTTATTCGTGCTAATCGCACTTCGCGCCTCTTGTGTGAACCAATAATAATGCGCGCTGGAGAGATGAGGACCAATCGTGTAGACGTATAATACACGCCAGGCGCCCTCTCACTAGTGTCTGTGTTCATAGTGACGCGTACTGAACGCAGTTAGCAAGGATTCTCATCGTCGTTTTGCGAGCGAAGTGACGAGTGACGACGTGTGTCCAGCGAGTCTGATTGTGAACGTGGGACTACAAATATACACTGTAAGTATTGAAAAAAGCATTATAAATATCTGTGTTATTTCATTATCAAATAAACTTCAACGAGGTAGATATTTCGTCATAGTTAGGATAACTAACATGATGAATGGCCGTGCTGAGATTTCACGTGTCACGATCAAGATCGAACGAATCGTAGTTTTCGGTTCCATGTAATCAAAACAATTTGCACAAGTTTGATCTTCAGTCAGGCCGATTCCTTGACTATAACCACGGATAAAAACCTGGGCGAAGTAGGATCGGAGGTCTTGATCAAAATATAATATAGTTGACCTTTCGCTTCTTCGTGTGTTTTCGTCAATACTGTAACCGTAAAAGCTGTCTAAAATTACCGTACATGAGTGTGTTGTAAGCATACATAAAGTACGATTGTCTCCACCTGTGTGTAGTTAGTTGCTGCGGCTGTGATTATTAATAATCACTATTAAAACATATATACATAGGTATATATAAACATTATTAATTATCACAATAAACTTCAGGACTAAAAACTTGTCTCGTTCGGCTTCGCTGTTGAAAAGTATTCAGCCCGAGGGGGAAATAACTCCAGACTTGCCTGACAAATTATTTTTTTGGTGAAATAATTAAATTTATTTCATTTATTGAGAATTTTTTTTATTCATGTTTTTCACTTCACGTTATTTCATTTAATCAACCAAATTTTTTTTCAACATCATTTTTTATCCCCAATTAAATTTATTCATATTATTTCATTAATTTCCTCGGTTATCTCTCGGTAATTCATTTAATCTCTTAATTTTCATTATTTCATTAATTTTCGCAGCGATTTCTTATTATTTCATTCATTTCTCAATATTTCAGTAATTTATCATCACTTTATTTTATTTGTGGGAAACGCGGTCAAATCGAATCAGAGAACTATCCTATATTTCCCATTATTTCAGTTATTTCCTCGGTTATCTCTCAATATATCACGAGCTATTGACACGTTATTTCGAGAAGTTATTTCCCCCTCTCGATTCAATCTAACCGAATAACCTAATTCTTTTTTAAATTATCTACAATCTTCAGGTAGCGTGAAATGAATTCATTAAGGCGTATTATGTTCTATTTTCGGTAATGAAAGCAACAATTGCGAAAGTTACAGGCAATTGAAATTTCAGTGTTTTGTTATAATTTTGGCATGGGCGGGTACCATAGTTCTGTTATTTTTGTGTTTATCGCGGATGATGATTATTTCTTCACGTGAAAGAAGAAAAAAAAAATTACACCTCATGTTCATAGAATCATAAATAGCCTTGGGTTTCCAAGCATACATTAGCGCTGGCTCGCGGCGCATGACTACATTGTTGCATCGTTCACATTGTACAGGGTGGAACTTGATGTTGTGACGCCGGTTTGCCAAATTAGTTCGCAAAATTGATTTTGACCTTCTGAAAAATTCAACTTATATAGAGGGGAACGTAAGTGTCGAAGGCACCACGTGTCGCAAATGAGCCTAAATTCCTAATTTTTTTCTAAATCGTGATTTCTTTTTTATAGTCAATGATAAATCTTCGACATAAAGACTTAACAAGCTAAAGAATAATTTGGCGGTAGCATGTTTTGAGAGATCTTCACCATCACAGAAAAATGCAAGCAAAAACGCCCTTGATTATTTATATTATTTATTTCAATTAGAGTCACATTGTTGACTATATTTTTACTGTGTGAACTAATGGGGATTTTTTGCACGTATTTTTCCTATTGATTGTTCTCGAAAAAATAATGAAGACATCTTTTTCGTTCTTTCAATTCAAGCAAATTCGGAGGCCAATCAACGGATTGAAAATTACTACGTTGTGGCGTTACCCAAGCTAAAAATATAAGCTGTGACTGCTGAAATTATCATTTCTGACAAAAAAAAGCAAAAACACAATTTAATTATTTTGCGTTTGAAAAACAAAAAAAAATCGATGCCATCCCAATTCTACAATAGCGACTCTCAACGAATTCTGTCTTCCGTCTCTAATTTTCCTATTAATATTCAGATTAAAAGTTTGACCTGGTGGTATTCTCTAGTACCTACAGTCAGAGCTTTCGAAAAATTGAATTTCTTGTTTTTACGATAGATGGGTAATTCTACTTCAAACCCGTCCGATTTACCATTCATTTTTCATCTATTTCATTTTGTATGTTCCAATAAATTGAAACTTTCTTATTAATGAGAAATACATTTAAAATGAAGTCGATTTTTATTTTACAGACGTTAAATTAATTAATTTTGTTGTCAAATAAGCGCTCTGTCGGCTTGGAGGATGAAGGATTTTATCGGCACCACACTCAAATTTTTATTTTGACTTTGCAAAAAACCAAAAAGAAAGGATGTTGGAATAGATGAATTAATTTGAAATGAAAGAAACGAAAATTCGAATTGAATGAAATAATGTTGAATACATAAATGATTTGAAATAAACAACATAAATTCGTGATTAAAAAATTAATTTTACATAAAAAAAAATGATTTGAAAAAGAGGTTGCATGGAATGAAATAATGTGAAATACAAGAAAAAAATAAGAATAAAAAAATCATCCGCAATAGAATTTTTTTTTTTTTTTAAATAAATGAAATAATTTGAATCATTTCACTGGAAAAAAAGCAAGCGGGTTTGTGCTGACTATGAACCAGCCTTTAAACTTACCGTTATATTCATTTAGTTTTTAGCTATTTTGAATTTTGCAAGTCTGATCTCAGATTCTCGAATAGCGGTTCGAAAAACCTTCGGGTATCAATTTTTACGAAATTCCGAATATTTTTTTTTTTCCCAGCAAATTGGATTCGCCATTTTGAATTTCGCAAACCTGACTTCAGATTCGTAGTTAGTAACCCGAAAGACCACGCGCTACCAATTTTCATGCAAATCCATCAATCCATTTGGAAACGCCGCGTCGATTGAGCCCAAATTGATCAAAATCTGCGCAGTCGTCTCGCGATATTGTTACGACAAAAATTTGACCACGTACATACATATGAAGCATTCCACGCCAACTCGACTAGTGTTAAACCACGACCATCTCAAAATCATTCCATGTTTTCTTTCTAACATTCTACTCAGTAAAAAACGCGTCCTGAATTTTTTTAGATTTTTTTTATCAAACCAACAAATTAAGAGCAACAATAACCTCGACAATAACGACGTGGTATTATAAACTGCATTTAAAATGGTAATTGTCGATGTCAACAAATGCAGTTTCTAATACCACGTCGTTATGGTTGTGTAAAATGAAGAAGTTTTTGGATGTATGTGTTCGGAATCCAAGTTGGAATTGCGCTAACTCCTTCTTTTCCGTCATTGTGATACGTAGGCTTTGATATCAGTGAAAACAAGTGAAAACCAGGTACGGTCGGTAAAGACTGACTGGAGCATGCTCTCTAACGGTTCGATGAAAAATCTTCTAAAAAATCGGGACGCGTTTTTTACTGAGTAGAATGTTCGAAAAAAACATGGAATGATTTTGAGATGGTCGGGGTTTAACACTGGTCGAGTTGGCGTGGAATGCCCCATATACATATCTCACACAAAATTCAGGGGTTTTGAGGACCACGTGACCACAGCGAAATTGCGAGCTCAGCGCCTCTCGCGCGAAGCCTCTGAACTAGCGATGGGCGATATGTATGAAAGTATCGATATTTTGTATCGATACGTATTTATTACTCCAGTATCGATACGACCAATGTATTTGGACCGTAGTATCGATATGATCAATATCGAGTATCGATACATATATTTTTAATATAAACCATGTAAAATCAAGTTATTCCAGCTACAAATATATTTTCCAGTTTATAAGGTTGAAAATAATCAAACCTAGGTTAGTGAGCACGAGAAATGCAAAATATTTTACACGAATAATTATCTTTTATTCTGAGAACTATATTTTTATTTTTTTTGATTTTTCGATTTGAGTGACACATCAATTCTTGGGTTGAAATAATTCAGAATAATTCATTCAATTCAAAATAATTCATTCAATTCAAAATAATTCATTCAATTCAGAATAATTCAGGTAATTCTCGTCAATTCAAGTAATTCACGGTTAATTCAGGTAATTCCGTTAATTCAAGTAATTCACTTTCAATTCAGGTAATTCTCATTACTTCAAGTAATTCACTGTTAATTCAAGTAATTCACGGTAATTCAATGTAATTCGCTGGGTTTTTTTCAAGTCATTCAAGTAATTCACTGTTAATTCAGGTAATTCTCGTTAATTCAGGTAATTCTCGTTAATTCAGGTAATTCTCGTTAATTCAGGTAATTCTCGTTAATTCAAGTAATTCACTTCTAATTCAGATTAATTCGCGTAATTCACTGTTAATTCAATGTAATTCACTGTTAATTCAAGTAATTCACGGTTAATTCAGGTAATTCTCGTTAATTCAGTGAATTACGAATTAATTCACGGACTATTGACACGTCAATTCAAGGAGTTATTTCCCCCTCGATTTTTTCAGATATTTATTTCGCATACATCTGGAGCTTACGTATTTGTATATGTATAGTATATAAAAAAATGAATTAGAGTCGTTTAACATTGTGACCATGTTCATGCTATTCTTTCTTATAGAATAATAATGTAAATTGAACGTTAGAGAGTTCCAGGTTTTATTCTCGAAATCAATTATCGCACGCCATTTTTATCTCAAAAAATTTCAAATAATGTCAATTGAATAATTCGAAACATTTTCGAAAGAAGCTATTCAGTCTTAAAATCAGCTGAATCGATCGTGAAACAACTTGACGTGAATCTGCTAACTAAAAAATAGTTTGTCCGTCAAACTTTTTTTCCAATTACAACAAGCGTAGCTACTGACTAGTCTAGACTACTAGACTTAGTTACAAAGCTCGGAAAATAAGTTCAAATCACTCTGATTGCCCAACGCAAAAACGCATTATATAGATAAAAAAAATTGACCGCTGGTTTTCACGGATATCTTTCAGTTTCGAAAAAGATATTTCAAGGCTTGAAGCAGCTTTTAAGTTTAAAGTATCGAAGACCAATACTTGCACACGGAGTATCGATACATCAATACATTGCTACATGAAGTATCGATACAAAATATCGATAATTGAATCCAAAAGCATCGATATTCGGATGTATCGATATACATCGCCCATTCCTACTCTGAACTGCACCAGCAACTACGTTTATAGTAAACTTTACATGTTCGTGGTTACGTGTGGTAGTGATGATGTTACGTGTGGTAGTGACGATGCAAAGCTGTCGCTTCATGATATTCTCGCCGTTTCTCGTCGCGATTATTTTTTAGATCAATTCGAGAGTGACATCACAAGTTTCGTGAAGATAGCAGTCGCCGCGCGCTGGTTCGTTTACCATTGTGTGTCAAGTGGAAATGCCGGAAATGCCATAATACTTTTCTCGTGTCGGTGTATAGTCAATATGGCGGCGACAGCTGAGTTTTGCTGCTTTTTGGAAATAAATCGTTTATTAATTCGGGTTGCTCTGATTTATCTTCTAGGGACCAGCGCGCGGTGTGTAAAAAAATTAGAAATAATCTAAAACTAATTCTAAGATAATCAGTGACTCCATCGAGACGAGAAACGGCGAGAAAATAAAATGCTACTCGGTTGGTGAAACAGACGTGACCCTCAAAAGGCCTTAAAATAGTTGGAGGTGATTCGCTGGACCTCAAAACGTAGAGATCCAGTGAAAAGTCAACTTTTGATTTTTGGGTTGATTACAACTTTACTTTCTCTTTGCTCTCTCAACCAAAAGTGACTTTTGTCGACAATGTTGAATACTTTGAGATAAGATAAAAACCGGAAAAAAATCAACCACAATCAATACGACGAGAGTATCAATTTTTAATAATAATAATGCCCGAAAGTTATCAACAAATTGTTCGAACAAAGTGTTGTTTAACAAATTTTTCGGTACCGTTTTTTTTTTTGCATGTGAAATGAATTCGTCAATCTTTCTAAATACATATGAATTTTTGAAGAATTTTGTGACCATTTTGACATGTCCGTTTTCGAAAATTTGTAAAGGCTGTATTTACGAAACTATTTGTTCAATGCTCCGGAAACTTCGTAATTGTAATGTATATCGTATTTACGAAAACGTGTCCGAAATTCGCGATTATTCCTCCATTTTTCAAAATTTGAAATTTTCGAAAACTGAAATTTCGAAATGGTGATAAAATTCTTTAAAAATTCATGTGTATTCAGAAAGATTCACGAATTCATTTGACATGAAAAAAAATAACGTTCCTGGTAAATTTGTTAAACAGTGTTTTGTTTGAACAATTTATTGAGAACCGCTGGGCATTATTATTATTCAAAATGAATACTCTTATCGTCTTGATTGAGGTTGACTTTCTACCGATTTTTATCTCTCGAAAATACAGAAACCGTGATTTTTATGAGCAATTGGAATGCTTAACGATTTTTCCTGAAAAGTGGGCTATTTTTTAAATCGTAAAAAAATGTGCCCGTATCCGTTATTTCATTCTGCGGATAGTCGTTTTTTTTCTAGAATGGTCCCATTGTTGTTATACTTTTTTCTCACTTTTCATTCCGCGCATATAAAACTGATTATCATAATAATATAGCTAATAAGAAATTAAAATTAGTTGTTACTCCAATACTCATTTTTCCTCAACGTTAAGAAATCTGTTTTGTCCTGCCATTCGTTATGCTTTCCACTAACAGGTTAACCGATCGAATGCCGAATCATGCAGGCTGCTCAGTATTCGAAGAGATATAGAGCTATGAAAAAAGCCCGCGCAAACGCTCAGGACTTTGAAGGACCACCGAAAAATTGTCAGAGTACAATTTCACCCGAACCACTCCGTATTGAAGACGATCTAAGATACATTGACAGTCGTAACGAAACTTCTAATCATCAATCGGATGAATCCACTCAACAAAATAAATCTACCGACAATACCAACAACGATCTAAATGTCGACGTTGCCGAAAATTGTATGGACAACTCGGGCAGTGAATCTGAAACTCGTAATGAAGATACGGTTGAGTTGGAAATCATTCAAGGGCGTGATTGCCCTGTACCGGAAGATTGCTGGAAAGAAAAATTGGCCACCACTTTTGTAGAACATAACATAAGTCACAGAGCAATACAATCTATTCTGAACGTACTGAGAACTGTGCATCGTGACCTTCCGGCAGATCCGCGCACGTTCATGAAAACAAAGAATGTTGGACAGATAGTACCTCTTGAAATGGATCAGAACGGGAAATTTATATATTTTGGAATCAGACAAGGTTTAGAAAAATTGTTACACAATGAAAGGGTGTTCGGGCTATTCACTTCAAAAACAGAGAAAGTCATAGAGCTTCTTTTCAACGTTGATGGTCTGCCTTTATATAAAAATTCAAAGGTCCAAATATGGCCTATTCTTTGTAAAATTCAGAGCACAGAAGCTGTATTCCAACCTTTTGCCGTTGGAATATATTGTGGTAAGGCCAAACCAGCCAATTTAAACGAGTACTTACGTCCGTTCGTACGTGAAGCTAACCATCTACAAGAGGAGGGCTTTGTAGTTAATGGTGTCGATTTCAAAATACTTGTCAAAGCTTTTACATGTGATACTCCGGCTCGATCATTTTTAAAAGGAACACCGGGTCATAATGGACTCTATTCCTGTGAAAGATGCATTCAAAGGGGACGAAGATTGCAGGGCGAGAAAAAGACATTCGTTTTTCAGGAATTCGATAGTTGCAAAAGAACTAATGATACATTTAGAGGGCAAACGCAACCTGAACACCATAAATACAGATCACCTTTGGTCGATTTGGAAAACTTTGACCTTGTGAAAGGCTTTCCGTTGGATTACATGCATCTTTTATGCATTGGCATTGTGAAACGCTTAGTCAGAGCATGGGTTTTTGGTTCGAGACGTACCAGCTTGCATCCGGATGAAAAAGCAATGATAGACGCCCGCATAAAAAATCTTCATCCGTATATACCCAAAGAGTTTCACCGAAAATTAAGATCTATTTCAGATGTAGACTCGTGGAAGGCTACAGAGGCTAGATTTTTCATATTATATTGTGCTCCCATCGTAATAGATGGTATTGTAAAGCAAGATAAGGCCGAACATCTTTTGAAACTGCATACTGCAATGCGCATATTGTGTAGCCAATTTTCATTAATGGATGATATAGACTTTGCGAGGACATTATTGAAAGATTTTGTTATGGATGTACCAAAAATATATGGAGAACACTTCCTTGTTCCCAATATGCATGGCTTGCTGCATATAGCTGACGATGTGGTAAATCTCACGTGTACCTTACATGATATCAGCGCTTTTCCATTTGAAAGTTATCTTGGATGTATAAAAAAATTGGTCCGGTCACCATCCAACCCACTGGCGCAAATTTCTCGTAGATTTTCAGAGATAGACTCGCTTGGAGTAAAAAAAAGTATTGTATTCAAAAAGGATACGAATGTTGAATACAAGAAAAAAAATCGTGAAACAGCTGATAGTCAGAAAGTCCGAGTTAAAGGGGTTACACACAATTGCTATTATTTGTCGTCAAAGTCGCCCAATGATCATGTTATGCTGAAGGACCAACGCTTGGTCAAAATAACAAACGTTTATGAAAACGAGGATCGTCAAATTTTCATCACAGGCCATACCCTTCATACCGAACCAATCTTCACTGTCCAATCTCGTAGTTCAGAAGATGTTGGCGAAGGGTTGGTGACAGGGAATGATCGGAAGAAAATAACTTTTGAAATAAACAATGTCGAAGCCAAAGTCATTCTGCTGCCAAGAGGATCAAAACAATATGCACTGAAAATGTTGCATTAGTCTTATTGGCAGTCGAATTAGCCGAGGTGCTGGATAAACTCACATCTCGACAGAAACGTAAGATCAATGGTGAGGATAATAATAATAATAATAATAATAATAATAATAATAATAATAATAATAATAATAATAATAATAATAATAATAATAATAATAATAATAATAATAATAACAATAATAATAACAATAAATCAATCCTAATTAAGACATTAGACAAGGTGAGACCATAGACATATTAGAATAGACTGCGTGAACGAGCTGAGAAGCCGATAGCGCAATAGAAAGAGAGATCTGCAATATAGACTCCTTCTATCCTTGTTCGACCACTATGGTCACACAAGGACAGAGGACAGGGCCCATAAGGCAGATCTCTCTTTCTATTGCTCCATCGGATCCACTAACGGGCCACGACCGTACTCGCGCAGTCTATTCTCATATGTCTATGGGAGGGACACAGACCATGATATAATGAAAGGAAATTCAAAGAAAGATGTGGAAGCATGATTGCTGTATGAAACCAAAATTTGGCACTAATTGACTTGTTTTCTTCTGAAACATGTTGAATAGTCCTAAGTCTGTTTTACCTCACTTATTAACATTTATAATCTGTAACAAAATTCTTACACGCTTACACCAGAATTTTCAATGCATATTCTTGTATCCAAACTTACAATTAGTTCGTCTCCAGAGAGTCGATCGATCATTTCAATTAATAGTGCGACCAGTTACCTATTAATTTTGGAATTTCTAGATTCATAGGATAGAATTTCATTCCGCTTTCGACTCTTGAATTACTGTCTAATGAAATGAACTTATTTCTTCTTCTGTAGGCATTTAAATCATGGCTCATCACCTGATAAAAAAGTACGTCGTTGTTGAATTCGAAGACAAGAGCGTGGAATTATTGGCGTCCAAATGGGTGAAAACTTTAATCAACGGGAAGCAGTACTGCCTGTGGCCGCCTTATAGCAAAAAAAGAATGTCCGAGGCGCTGAAGAATTTGGACGATGTTGAGAAAAATTGGGCAAAGTACGAAATCCAAAGAATATTCACTTCAACAAGTAAGTCCTGACCTAACTTGCTGTTTCTTGCTCACAATTTACGCGGCCACCTTTATAAAATTTCCATATCAGAGGCACCTGAGTCCGGTACATCCACGTTCTCGTCTTACAGGCCCCAAATTTTTTTCTGTGTGCCTCTACTACTCGCTCTACTACACAGAGGAAAAAAATTGCGGAGTGGTTTTTCGATACACTCACGATCAGTTTTCATCAAGACTTAAAGCTCTCTTTACACAAACATGATTTTTTTTTCGTTTCAATGGATGTTTGATTGTGATTTTCGCGAAAAAAGATGACGATAAGCAGCAGACTGTAAGCTTAACTATGAAAATTATCGGATTGGAAAGCGGCGCCTTGATTATTTTTTGAGAGTCATGCAAGTAGATGGACAAAATTCGAAGCCTGTATGTTGAGAACTTTTTGCGCGGAACTATTTTTTCTGTATTAAGCTATTGCGTACCGCGGCACTGCCATTGAATAACTTTTTCGTTGCAGTGGGTGTAAAATGCAATTTTACGACCATGGGAGGTTTCTTAAAACTGCATTTACGTCCACGTGCAACGAAAAATATTGTATGCAACACGGGAGTTGAATGTAAAACCCTTGTATGCTAAAAAAACAGGAGGGCTTGGCTTCGCCAGCCCTCCTGTTTTCTGAGCACACACGTGTTTTACATTTGACTCCCTTGTTACATAATATACTATTGTATCAGGTAGTTCCTACTTTTTAGAGGTCCAACACAAATCACTGAAACGAGGATGTACTTGGTATAGGATCCCTCAGATATAGAAATTCCACCAAAGTGTCCCCTTGATACAACGAACGCTATCTGATAAGAAATGTTTGTAATTCGAATTACGTAGCTCATTTATCCAGATTATTCGACCATTGATATCAGTGAATAGTTGCGAGTTCACTCAAGACAATTTCTCTACCGTATGTAGTGAAATTTATCGTTCAAGTAAATACTATTTTTGATTCATTCAAATTTTGGTAGCTTTAAAGTTTCTCAATTCTCTTTGATACGTAACTTCCGACGTTGAATAATTTGTCAATTTCTAGATGATTACGCCAAAGGTGCTGCAATTGCTATTCAGGCTACCGATGAAAGCACCTTTGATGAACTGAGTCCTGATGAAGATAATGAAGTAGAATCTGCACCAACCGTACAAGAATCTACCAAGAAAATACAAGACCATAGTAAAGCAATGGACAATTCGACTTTGGCAGACCCACAGAGCTCTGGACAGAAAAATACGAATCTGAGTCAAAAATCTAGTGTGAAACAAAGATCCACTGAACCTGTTCAAGCGAGTAGCGGACCGAAATCTGCAAAGCACAGTGCCGGGCATAAAAACTCGAATCTTGGAAAAAAAACCAACATCAAACCAACATCCACCAGACCGACTCCAGCAAGTACTGAAACAATGGATTTGACGGAGCTCGGCGCACAATCGGATGATCTAATTTCCGATAGCGACAGCAGTTCATCATCTGATGCATCTGACACGAACAATGTGACCGTAAAAACTAAAGGTACAGTCTAATATTCTCCTGGTTTTGTTCTTTACTTCAATCTCAGATAGAATCTTCCGATTAATAATATAATATTGTTCACAGATCCATTGAGTAAGCGCCATCAGTTGTTACTGAGAATCAACATAAAGCAAGACGAATTGGGGAATTCCATGAAGGAGCTAAAAGATGAATTTGAGGGGTTCAAACTACAGTTGATGCTCAACAAACCAGGAAAGACAACAGATTTGAAGGATAAATTTGCTAAGACTTTCGGAAATGTCTTGCCACTGGTGGATGAAAATTCATTACAAAAAATGGAGAAGGCACTGGAAAAACAAGAAAACTTGCAGCTTCTTGTAAGTTGACAAATTCCCTCGGAGTAGAACACATAGTATACTCGCTGCCCAAGAACCATGCTGTGTTCTCTCCACTTATTACACTCTTCTGTTCACGTGTTGCAGCTTCGAGTAAATGGTTTCAAAGGTGGTGGAGATTAAATAACTTGGTTCTGAGCGAGTGATTTATGTTTTCTAGATAATAGATATTTATGTGGCATGCGCCGAAAGTAACTGTTTATTCGGCAAGGTTATGTTTTTCGTACGAGCCATTGGTTTTACCTGGCGAGCCGAAGGCGAGCCTTGTAAAGCAACGGCGAGTACTAAAAACATAACCTTGCTGAACAGTTACTTTCTGTGCGCGCCCCATACAATATTTTTTACGGAAAAGGCATTAATTGTCACTTTGACGCCAGTTGAGTTCCACATGCGTATGGGGGGTTCCATGGCATTTCACCTAATCGGTGAAGGTCACCGACGCCGATCTTGATGTCAATTTTTTTCTCAATTCGTCCATCGAAAAAAGTGAACACGTGTTTGGCTGCTTTTCGATTCAGCCACGTTTTCTATTTTTTTGAATTTTCCAATTTTTCATCCTTTTCGCAAACGGACTTTTTTCAACTGGCTCTAACTTCAAGAGCTTTGACTTTTTTTGAAAAATGCTAAGGACATAAAATGTGCCAAAAAGACCGAGATTTTCGAAACGAAATTGCACAGTCTTTTCCAACTACACAGTTCTGGGATATTTTTGATAATAGAGAAAAAATCAATATATTATTGATTCGGACACCTTCGATTTTCCTGAAACTTTTTACCTGAAATCAACCACTTTTAATCAAGTTATCCTCCAAAGGAAATTATGGGCCTCGGATTCGTTCGGAAGTTACACCATCATAGGTGCCAAAAAATCGGACAATTCGTAAGAAATCTCAGGGAAATCAATTTTAATTTCGACCAGAAAAGCGTACGTGATGAAAAATTGAATATTGATGATTGAAATGATTGAATCTGAACTATTTAACTATTTAAATATTATACTATCATTAGTTAAACTATTTAACTAGTCGCTTTTTTATCGGATGATTCGTTGAAATTTCGAAATCTCAGCATTTATACGGTTGAATTTTGTAGTATACAAGGTAGTATATTTTGTCGCGAACTTGAGTTCTGAGTAAGTACTACCGCGGCTCGCTCTTCTGTTCGCTGCAACCGTCGATAATGTCAACGTTGACGTACACTTGAAGTTTTATTTCGAATTTCGCGAATGTAGAACTCATTTTATGATCGTAACCACGTGAAAACTTAGTATCTACATTCATAAATGTACGCGAAAATATGTATACTTGGCACGGTAAAAAAATTATAATCTTGTTTTTGTTCATGACATCGGGAATTTTTTGAAAAATTTCATTTTTCAGCAAACACTGATTTTTGGAACATGAGAACTTGTCTGCTCAAAGTTAAAATTGATTTCCCTGAGATCTCTTGCGATTTGTCCGATTTTTTGGCACCTATGATGGTGTAACTTCCGAACGAATCCGAGGCCCATAATTCCCTTTGGAGGATAACTTGATTGTGAGTGGTTGATTTCAGGTACAAAGTTTCAGGAAAATTGAAGGTGTCCAACTGAATAATATATCGATTTTTCCTCTTTATAAAAAATATCCCAGAACTGTGTAGTTGGAAAAGATTGTGCAATTTTTTTTCGAAAAGCTCGGTCTTTTTGGCCCATTTTATGTCCTTATCATCTTTCGAAAAAAGTCAAAGCTCTTGAAGTTAAGGGGTTTTGAGGACCACGTGACCACAGCGAAATTGCGAGCTCAGCGCCTCTCGCGCGAAGCCTCTGAACTGCACCAGCAACTACGTTCATAGTAAACTTTACATGTCCGCGATTATGTGTGGTAGTGATGATGTTACGTGTGGTAGTGACGATGCGAAGCTGTCGCTTCATGATATTCTCGCCGTTTCTCGTCGCGATTATTTTTTAGATCAATTCGAGAGTGACATCACAAGTTTCGTGAAGATAGCAGCCGCCGCGCGCTGGTTCGTTTACCATCGTGTGTCAAGTGGAAATGCCGGAAATGCCATAATACTTTTCTCGTGTCGGTGTATAGTCAATATGGCGGCGACAGCTGATTTTTGCTGCTTTTTGGAAATAAATCGTTTATTAATTCGGGTTGCTCTGATTTATCTTCTAGGGACCAGCGCGCGGTGTGTAAAAAAATTAGAAATAATCTAAAACTAATTCTAAGATAATCAGTGACTCCATCGAGACGGGAAACGGCGAGAAAATAAAATGCTACTCGGTTGGTAAAACAGACGTGACCCTCAAAAGGCCTTAAAGCCAGTTGAAAAAAGTCTGTTCGCGAAAAGG
The DNA here is from genome assembly GCA_018257835.1 of Euura lappo. Taxonomy (NCBI): domain Eukaryota; kingdom Metazoa; phylum Arthropoda; class Insecta; order Hymenoptera; family Tenthredinidae; genus Euura; species Euura lappo. The sequence continues at coordinate 44,184 of JAEUYN010000867.1, read as the reverse complement.
ATGAAAAATTGGAAAATAAAAAAAAAAAAATAGAAAACGTGGCTGAATCGAAAAACGGCCGAACACATGTTCACTTTTTTCGATAGACGAATTGAGAAAAAAATTCACATCAAGATCGGCGTCGGTGACCTTCACCGATTAGGTGAAATGCCATGGAACCCGTCGTATAGGAGCTGCTGTAAAAGGTAGTAGAGAGGGGGTAACCTGTGGTATAAAGACTTTATACCGCAACTTTGAACTCAGCGGTATAAAGTGCCACTTGTCGGAACGAAAACAGGCGTCAAAAAGTGACTTTTTAATGCCTGTGCCGTAAAAATATTTTAAAAGAGCAGTGACATGATTGAACGAGCTATTGCAATACAATTTCATTTTGAGCAGTTGATATATAACTGAGGAACTATTATCACTTGGGAAATCTTAGAAATAATTTGGATGATCTTGTGAAATCTTTCTTGAATTTCAGGACATGTTTTCGTATTTTGAGGTGTTCTTGTGAATCTTCCGGAGTGTTTTGAAATCCTATGAAACTTATAAAATCATTTTGAATCGACTTAAAACTTTAAAAATGAGTTTCCTTATCATATTTTTTATGTTTTAGAATGAATGGATGCTAGTGACCTGTGGCGGAACTACTTTAAAAGAGTACATCTCAGATGTCATGAAAAAAGTGTTAAGCAATGATCTCGCACTTGAGTACAGTGGCCAGGGTAGGAGAAATGTGAAAAAAAACTTTTCACTCCTTCGTCTTCACGAATCACTGACATGTAAGTCATAGATAGTTTGATTCCACAGGCGTAACTTCGAATAATGAAATCATTCTATGAGAAACTGCTTCCGTTAGTGTTGTGATATTGTTTTATCTTTCGAATCAATAAATTTTTTTGTTTTTTAATGTTCAATTCTCTGAATCAAATATCATGCATGCGATAGAAATGATAAAAGTTGTGATAGAAATGATGATATGAGTGATAATAATAATAATAAACTAATGATATGAGTGGAACATTCTCGAAGTCTTGAGGAAGAGAAGACTCAACAACAAAGGAATCTGTAAAATAGAAGTATATAAATGTGAAGCAGTATAAAGTCACAAGATACATCACATCACATGCGTGATTATTCTAACACCGGAATACTAGAAAATCATTTAATTTCTACTTGCAAAATGTGGCAGTATCGAAAGTGACAACGAATCATCATTTCTACTGATCTGCATCACGATAGAACCTAAAAATTCTAGGCTTCTGGGTTCTAGACATGATGAGTAAAAAAAAACGATTATTTCACAGGTGCATGTTTGGACAAGTTTCCATCATGTGGGGGATCCAAAGAAGTAAGACCTGTCGTGAGTCAATTTCTTGTGGGTGCACGAGATAGGGGAGATGCCAGGGTCGCCCGAATAGCCCAAGCAGCGAGGAATAAAGCTGCTGCGGAGGCTCAGGCAGCCCTTGAGCATAACTAGATCGGTACTGAAGCAACGACTACAGCAGAAGAGACCAGCATTTCCTCTCGTCAAGGAAACGTGCCTGAAAACAGGACCATAGTGCATTAATCTCGCGATGATTAGTATTCACAGAACTGTTCTGAATAAACTTACCTTTCCGTACCTCTTCTTCGAAGGGAACTTCTCCCGGTGTAACCTCAGTAGCGTGTAATATACCTGAAAAGAGGACTAGCTTTTAAGCAGTCACTTGATTATAGAGATTCAGGCGAGTATTTGGATAGAGTTACCGCATGTATGTATGAACGGTTGGTTGTCTTCGAAGAAAAGAGTTCTTTCATGGGCTCTCGTCAAGGAAACGTGCCTGAAAACAGGACCATAGTGCATTAATCTCGCGATGATTAGTATTCACAGAACTGTTCTGAATAAACTTACCTTTCCGTACCTCTTCTTCGAAGGGAACTTCTCCCGGTGTAACCTCAGTAAGTGTAATATACCTGAAAAGAGGACTAGCTTTTAAGCAGTCACTTGATTATAGAGATTCAGGCGAGTATTTGGATAGAGTTACCGCATGTATGTATGAACGGTTGGTTGTCTTCGAAGAAAAGAGTTCTTTCATGGGCTCTCGTCAAGGAAACGTGCCTGAAAACAGGACCATAGTGCATTAATCTCGCGATGATTAGTATTCACAGAACTGTTCTGAATAAACTTACCTTTCCGTACCTCTTCTTCGAAGGGAACTTCTCCCGGTGTAACCTCAGTAGCGTGTAATATACCTGAAAAGAGGACTAGCTTTTAAGCAGTCACTTGATTATAGAGATTCAGGCGAGTATTTGGATAGAGTTACCGCATGTATGTATGAACGGTTGGTTGTCTTCGAAGAAAAGAGTTCTTTCATGGGCTCTCGTCAAGGAAACGTGCCTGAAAACGGGACCATAGTGCATTAATCTCTCGATGATTAGTATTCACAGAACTGTTCTGAATAAACTTACCTTTCCGTACCTCTTCTTCGAAGGGAACTTCTCCCGGTGTAACCTCAGTAGCGTGTAATATACCTGAAAAGAGGACTAGTTTTTAAGCAGTCACTTGATTATAGAGATTCAGGCGAGTATTTGGATAGAGTTACCGCATGTATGTATGAACGGTTGGTTGTCTTCGAAGAAAAGAGTTCTTTCATGGGCTCTCGTCAAGGAAACGTGCCTGAAAACGGGACCATAGTGCATTAATCTCTCGATGATTAGTATTCACAGAACTGTTCTGAATAAACTTACCTTTCCGTACCTCTTCTTCGAAGGGAACTTCTCCCGGTGTAACCTCAGTAACGTGTAATATACCTGGAAACAGGACTAGTTTTTAAGCAAGCTTTTCTTTATAAGTGTTTGCAATAAGGCATTTATAATAAATTTACCTTTATGTATCTTCTCGTTAAATTTTTGTTTGAAGAATATAAGTTTCATTATATTTCATTCAATGCCTATTCTTTTTTCTTCCAGTTGGTTCAACACTTCCAAAACTGTATCTTCATGTTAATGAGTCATCCCAACAATTCAAGTTGAGTGGCTCGGTCACTTTGTAATTTGCCACTCCTAGGGGTTGCACAGTCACCACGAAGAAGCCGTATGCGAAAACTAGCAACGGGCCACATTCACACCCGCTTTTCAGCTGTCAGAGCCGTTAGAATGCTACCTAGAAACTACGCCCAATACCCAAGTAGTTACTGCGTAGCGAAACCAAATGGTCACCGCAAGGTTTGTCAGTTCTAGGCGCTGGACAGTCACCACCAGGAAGCCACATACGAAAACTGGCAGCGCGCCACATTCAAACCGGGTTTTCAGCTGTCAAAACCGCAAGAATGCCACCTAGAAACTACGCTTAATACTCTAATAGTTACTGGGTAGCGAAACAACATGGTCACTTTATAGTCTGCCGTTCATAGGAGCTGTGTAGTTACCACCTTCGAACCTGACGAGCAAACTGCCAGCGGGCCATCTTGAAAACCGCGTATTTAGTTGTCAAAACCGCTAGAATACCAGCTAGAAGCTACCCTTATCACCCACGTAGTTACTGGGTAGCGAAACCAAATGGTGACTCTGTAGTTTGCCGTTCATAGGAGCGGTGTGGTTACCACCCTCGAACCTGACGTGCAAACTGCCAGCGGGCCATCTTGGAAACCGCGTATTTGGTTGTCAAAACCGCTAGAATGCCAGCTAGAAACTACCCTTATCACCCACGTGGTTACTGGGTAGCGAAACCACATGGTGACTTTGTAGTTTGCCGTTCATAGGAGCTGTGTGGTTACCAACCTCGAACCTGACGAGCAAACTGCCAGCGGGCCATCTTGAAAACCGCGTGTTCGTTTGTCAAAACCATTCACATGATACATGGCCGCCACATGGTCTGACCTAGTGGCCGCCGTCAAAGTATGTGGCAATGCCACGTATCTGCCACCTAGTTGCCGTGCTAAATTGTTACTCGGGTAATTAACATAAAAAATATCATGGAATCAGACTCAGCAATAGAAATTAGAATAACCGATCGTATTAAAACTTCTGGAGTAGGGAGGAACCAATCTCTCCTGAGATTGCCTTTTTATTCGAAAAATAGTAATATCTGCGCGGCGAGGACCTTACAAAAGTACTTGAAAAAGACCAAATCAATCAGACGAGATAACAACTACTTGTTCATCTCATTCCAAAAACCACACAAGTCTGTGACGACTCAGACATTGAGTACTTGGATAAAATCTGTATTAAGCGACAGCGGCATAGATACTAATGTCTTTACGGCGTACAGCACAAGACACGCGGCCACTTCAGCCGCAAAAAGGAAAGGCATTAGTATTGACACTGTCAGAAAAACCGCAGGTTGGACAATCAAATCCAACACATTCGCAAGATTTTACGACAGACCGATAACAAAAGATCCGCACTTTTTTGAGCAAGTAGCTCAAAAAAAAATAAGTACAGAATGTTAAGAAGTTGTTATGTTAAACAAAATAGCTATGAATAATTAGGTTTATGTTTGCCAGAGTTTTGTTTTTGTCAACTTTTAAATCTCGGCACACTATACATGTATCAATAAACTACTGGATACCTATATAACACTTATAAACGTTTCCAATAATTTCGAACAGCCGTATATTCCTTTAAACATCTACGTGTTATATCTTGAAGGAAGAGGCGCAAAATACAATTAGGTGATTAAACGAACTTACCTGTAAGTGAAGTTCTATCACAATTGTATGAAGCACCTCTTCCGAGAGATAGGTCCCGCCCAGACCCCTATAGTCTATCAAATCCAACTTATAGATATCGATATATCATTGCAATCAAGCGATAGACCCCGTAATTGAAAATACGGCTGAACTTTACAAATGAATGACGCTCACAGGACAGACTGTGGGACTGCAGGGTACCCGTAAGTGGGTGCTTAGGCGTAAAGTAAATATTTCTTTTAGCTTTAAGGAGGCTCTAGCACGAACGGGTCATGCACAGAAAAAAATAAATTTTCAGTATTTTATAAATCAAGCACCCATTCTCACGTATGCGAGATTTCAGACCGGGTCACCGACTAAATACGCAAGATAAAAATAGTTGAAATTGGAATTTTTAACATGGGCCTTATGGCAGGATCCCTCTCGAAAGACATGGGCCAATTGATATCTCTACATTTACTACACAGATGTTTACGAAAAACTATAGTAATGTTGATTAGATCGCGAAGATTGCAAATACAATAATACAGTATGGGGTCACCGACTCATATTATGAGATATTCGATGTCAAAGTCTCGTAAAATTTGAAATTTAGAGAGGTTATGGAACCGCGTAGAAATTCGGCAGCAAGACCGAAATATGATGGCAGAGCGCCTGCGCGAGAATTGAACCTCCATCCGTCTAGCACTGGAGAAAGTGAGATAGAGAATCGCGGTATTGCCATACTTATGTATGCAGTATCGTACCGTAAAATTATTCTTCTTTCACGGTTTTTATTCAGTGGCGCGAAATTAATAATGTATTCATAGAATTAACAATAATTTGATCGGAAGCAACTGTGTTATGACAAACTTGCGGTCTTCTATAAAAATAGAGGCCCTCGCGTAAGCCCCCACACAAATCGGCCCTTTGTGCTAGAGCCTCCTTAAATATGTGGCACACTCGGCATGGAATGGAGTTACTACGTGTTATATCTCTCGGAAGAGGCGCTTCATACAATTGTGATAGAACTTCACTTACAGGTAAGTTCGTTTAATCACCTAATAATTGATCAGTAATCATTACCGCTACCATTGAAAAATTAATAATTCAAAATCTACAAAGCTGGTACCAAAATTTATCAGTGCAGATGCAACGGGAGTGGTTCAATTCCGTCCGTTCCAGTTGCGAAGCAAGAGAATGCCGTGAAAATGATACCGAATCAAGGTGGATAGCTAAAATGATGCGTAATTCTGATGACTTTAGTTCGTTCGGTTTCAGTTAGGTTGATTAAGCAGCAAACAAGTAACATTTCAGAATCAGTAATTTCTGAATGTAACTTTTTGGCTGCCTAATTCTGAATGAAACTTACACACAATATTTTTCGTTGTATTTCAAGACAGAAGTGTAAGTTTCTACCGGGTTGATTGAACAGAAAAATGGAACATTCCAACATGAATGATTTTGAAATGTAACTATTTTTCTGCTGATTCAACCTAAATGAAACCGGACGAACTAAAGTCATCAGAATTATGCCACCATTTCCGCTGGTCACCTAGATTCACTATAATTTTCACGGATTTCTTTGTCTGGGAACTGGAAAGGACGGATAGTGGATCGCTCCCAGCGCATGGGCAATACTGGATTTTGGTACCACCCTGCTAACACAGAACGTTTTTATGACGTTATTAATACGTTTCTGAAAACACGCAAATACGTATTTCACGAATAGTCAAAAAAAACGTCTTAAAAACGTATTTGAAACGTTTTTTTGGCCGCAACAAAAGATCACGGAAACGTGTTAAATACGTTTTTTCTTCGTCTTTAAAACAATTATATAACGTATTTTAGACGTTTTCCAAACGTTCTGACATCTTAGTGCGGACGAAATACAAACGTGTTATTAACGTATGTTATACGTATTTCATTTACATAAATACCCTACGAATCGAAAACCAGAAACGTTATTGAAACGTAAGAACATCGTTTCACTCACATCATACAGAACGTTATAATAACGTTTAGAGGACGTTTTTAATACGTTTTCAATACGTTTTTCTCTTATAGATTTATACAAAAAAAAATTTCATCAATCACTTTGTTTTTATTTATTACATGACTTACTACTCGAGATGAACAATAATTTTTATAGAAATGCATATTCTTTATTGAATAACAGCCTTCAAATATTACAATACTGATTTACATAAAAGCCTCGTTAAACATATTACTATCATAAGTCATAGTTCTCTGTGAAATATATTAGTGACATCTTTGTTCATTATGAAAATCATATAGTTTCAAATAATCTAACGTCGGATTCAATCCGAATCGACAACTTTTTTGAATTTTTAAAGTCAATAATGAATAAAAATACATATCGGTTCACAAAAGCCGTAGAAACGAACATTTCAAGAGTGTATATCAACAGTCGTTACATGTCGCACTATCGCCGATTTAAACTTCCATATTTTCCGATAAAATTCGGATAAAAATAAAAATAATTATTTGACTAATTATTTTCTTCCAATTACGAAAATTGCGTTTCCATGTTTTGCGAATTTGGAACTTTTACTAAGTACGAAATCAAGTACAAGGGTCTAAACTTACAGCAGGTAAGTAAATTTCATGACACATAAAAAATTAGCATTTTTACTTAAACAAAGGTAAAAATTCTTACTGATTATTATCGAAGAACGAAGTTCAAATAATAGAATGAAAGTAAATAAATATACGTAATGAACATAAATGAATACGCGTGAAAATATTTTATACTTAATACCTATTATATCACATTTATCTTATCAATCATGAGATTCTGTATGATTGGCTTTGGCAAAATCGATAGAAATTCTATCATTTCTCACGTGTTGTATTGGAAATAATCAACTCGAGTCATCTGTATCCCCGCTGTCGACTGATTGATTATTGAGCAAAGATAAGGCCATACGCCGTTTTTCCTCTTTGCTCATTATAGATTTCCCTTTACTTGGATTAGATTTAGATACTTTCGATCTTGTGCCTTTTCCATTCTCTTTATCTGCAATAAATATAGATTAAATCATATCTGTAAAATATGAATTGGGTAAATAATAAACTTTGTAAGTTACCCGTGGAAGCGCGTAATAGCCGGTTTTTTGCGTTTTTCAAGTACTCGCTCACATACGACCGTAGTTGTTTTTTTTCGGCTCGGTACTTTTTTTCAGGCCGTTTGGTGGTGGCAGCTAAAAGAATTATAAACATTTTCGAAAACTTTGTTTATAATAATATAACAGTATGCACCTTATATAACTATTATGAATAAAAATTACCTTCAATAAGCTCGTAGAAGAATGTGCGATCGAAAGGCATTTTCCCTTTCTGGCCACGGCAACTGTAAAGAGCTTGCACCTCATTGCACATGACTTTTCTTATCATTCCACGAATTGTTTCTTTCCAATTAGTTTTGCTGATGTAGGGTTCGAGAAATTGCCACTGAAATAAAATTTGTAGGATGAGATAATGAATAATGTGAAGTAACACAAGTGTGCATAACACTTCTTTTTTAGGAAACTTGAATTATTTTGCAGAAGTAAATATCTATTGTATATATATTCTCATGAGGAAGGAAAAATCAAATCAAAGTATATGCAAAAACCTACTACTTTGGCTCTGAAGGTTTTATCATCGCGTAGATTTTCGTCGAAACCTTCAAAGGTGTCTGGGTCTTGTATTGGCAAAAACCCTTTTATCGTTATGGTCTCATCTAAAGACAAACTACTTTCTTTGGTAGATGTCTCTGATGTTTTTAAATTTATCGCTACAGCCAACTTGGCCTGGTTAGCAATAATTTGTTGCTGTTGCACTAAAATTTGTATAAAAAGTTTTATTATATGTAATTGATTGTAATCTAAATTACTACTTATAATTCACTTACAACCAAGAATATTCAGTTTTTCGTTCGCAGACAACTCCAGATATTCTTCAGGTTTGAAGTTATTCCCGCCTGAAAAAAACATTACAGTATTTAGAATGTAATGTTTTCTAAATCAAGAGGTCAGTGGTTCATCACTTGATTTACACCTAACATTTTAGGATACGCGTTTTGCTACCTACCTAGTAAGGCGTAACTTAAGTTTAACAAAACGACACAAAATTAAATCTAAAAAACCTGCAAAAATTTTGTGACCCACCATCGATTTTTAAAGCACTGTATTCACGATCAGTTGCTTTCGACAATTCTTGGCGTGTTTCATCAGTACTATCCTTTCGAGCTGAAAAAACATTTGATTATTCAGCTTGTAGAGTATTTTTATAACGTAAAATATAATAAAATAACAAACGCATGATAAAATGTACCTTGTTCACTTGTTTTCGAACACCCTGGGCGTTCGTTATTCTTAATCAGCGTTCGATTGTGAATATTTTGACTCAATGCAGCTGAAACCAAAGAATAAAAAAATTCAACAACTGTAAAAGAAGTTATTAAATAAGATGTAATTGTATGTTTTGAACACGTTACCTTTCAAGGAATCAAGACCAGCGTCTCTCTTCATAGATGATAACTTTAGACATGCCTCTGAAGTATTTTTACCATCTGATGAAAGATCTTTTTTTGGAAAATCATTGAAATTGATCAACAATGTATATATTTTTCAATTTTTAATCGATGTGTTGTCAGGTTTTGCTACACCGAGCGAGTTTTGAATTCGGGTCTCTAATTTTTCTAATTTGTTTATTATATCTGATTAGATAGAATAAAAATACTCGATCTCTCCAAGCTTTATACATGCTTTACTGAAATAAAACATTTATTGAACATTTATTCTAATAAAGAATGAATATACCTCGGAAGGACCAAGTATTTTTCCTAAAGTATATTCAAACCTGAGCAAGCCAAATCGACATATTTTAATTATTGTTATTAGTTCACATTTCTTGAATTAAAAAAAAAAATTAGGTATAAAAATAAACTTTTATATAAGTTGCAGTCTGTCACACAAATTTCTTTTCAAAACCTTGCCCGTACGTATGCTTATGTGATGAAAAATTTGGTTGAAACGAAAGTTTCAGCAAAATATAAGTTACTGAACTTTTGTTACAGAATTAATTCAATAATCAAAAAAATGTCCAATAGAAAGATATTTTTCATAAAATATTTTTACACCTTAGAACTTCTTATAACACGCAATTCACTTGTTATAGGGCTTGTCACGAACGAAAAATCGAATTCTGACATACCTAACATTTCAAAAATATATTTAGAAAAAAATTGAGACCACGTCTACAAAAACCGATCGATATATAGCAAAACCGATATTATGTATAAAATGTTTCATTTTCTTACCGCTTTCACTATCGTCATCAGTTATAGTTCGCCCAGAAGGTTCTATAACATATTTTCAGCTTTGATATTCGTAACTTAACTCAACGATTAAAAGAAACTATAAATATTTTACCGTGATTTGCAATCGCAAACTTGGTCGTGTTACGAACTTTGTTAATGGGGATTTCGATCGTTCGATTTGGTAGTACTTTGATTTTATCTTTCCCTAACCTCTCATTCGAAATAACCATTGGTTTTCTTTTTTCACTCGTTGCCTCAGATTCGGCCACCGTTTTCGATCCTTTGAACACTAATCATTATTTTCGTTTTACCCCTTTCATATAGTACGTCGCGATATTCAAATTATCCATAGAAGTTTATTACTTCTTAGATTGTAATTTTGATTTATTATCACCTGTTCTATCGTCTTCGTTGGCAAGTGAATCGCTGATTTCGATCGAAGTTGTAGACTCCTGTATACCTAACGAAAAAATGAATTTCAATTTGTTAGCTTACATCAATAAACTGTAAAATATTGCAAATTTCATTTTTTATTACCTGTACCAGAATCATTTTCCGTAAATGGCCCATTAGACTCTCCATCTATTTTAGTAAAAATTAAATAAACTTCAATTGCCTTGCTTATATGAATAACTACTTGTAAAATAGCATAAATTAATTCACAAGTACCTGTGGCATCGCCTTCATCACACTTATCCTCTGGTTTTACAGACTTATGATCAGTCAAAATGTCTGGTTCTGACTCTTTCGACCGTGTTGTTTCAGCTGTTTTTACAGACTTATGATCAGTCAAAATGTCTGGTTCTGACTCTTTCGACCGTGTTGTTTCAGCTGGTTTCACAGACTTTTGATCAGTCAAAATGTCTGGTTCTGACTCTTTCGACCGTGTTGTTTCATCTGGTTTTACAGACTTTTGATCAGTCAAAATCTCTGGCAGCTGTTTGAACAATTCAAATGGGTTAGCTAAATTCGTTGTTTCGCTAAGCGAGCCCTGCTTGACACTTTCTGTTTTGACTTTTTTGATAATTTTAGGATCATGTATAGAGTCATTGTCTATACTATTCAAATCTTTTTGGTGCCGGTATTTTCTTTTTTTGGGATCTTCGAGTTCTGCGAACTTCTGTTTAATGCTCTCTTCGCTGGATGTATCTTCTGCTATTTCCAAATATTTTGTAGCTTCTTGATAATTATCCGTTGCTATGAAATAAAAAAATTAAAGAGTATTTATCTTAAATTAAGTAGGTACTGCTTGCACTAAATTTCGATAGTTTTTTTGTCTTTTAATATTATTAAGCAATATAATTATAACGACATGAAATATTTTAATTTGAAATTTGACAGATAGTATCCGTGAAATGGGCAGTGTGATATTTGAACCTTGAGACCAATTAGGATAATAAGAAAGGCCGATTAATTAAGTGCGATTATTTTTTATCAATCAATTAGATTACTGTTTTCCTAGCGATAATTTAACCTTAAATTTTGAAGCACAGCTAAAATTTAAAAATTTAATTCACCTCATTTGCCTATTCAATTACATTGACCGAAATACCCAAATTAATAATAATAGAACAGTCAAATATATATGATTATTAATTTTTGGCGCAAGTAATAAGTACCTAGGAGTAATTCATTGATTTATTATTTTTTGCGTATGTTAGTGAAAGCAATAAATAGGCAAATGAGGAAAATTGGAACTTTCAATTTTAGCTACATGTTTCATAATTTTGGGTCTAGAATTTCGAACTTCAGTTTCAATGACAATTAAGGTATGTTCAACAAATTACACGACCAATAAAAGCGAATTACTAACTACTTGAATCGATAATCAAATTGAATTCCGGGGTCAGCTTCACACTACTCACGTAGTTGGCGGAAGCGACGAGTCATCAGTAAACTAGTACGAGTTTTTTTATTTACTCATATCATTATGAAAGTGTATTTTACAATAACGAATTTTTGTGGACACCAGTTTTCCTATAAAGTTAGGAAATTAAAAATGACTGTATGTTGAAGTCAGATTTAAATAGTTCTCTATGTCTTTAAAATCGTTTAGAATTCGTATTCTGAAAAATAGCTTGTCCACAAATATTCGTTTTTAAATAAAACATACAATCTTGTTTAACTAACCAGTTTTCCAATAGACTTGCGCTACTGCAAACTTTGTCCAGTTAGCTCCAGGTGTTGCTTTTTTCCACACAGTATTCTTCGACGCGAAGCCTGGAGGCCACATCACAAAAGCATTGCTTTCGCATAACCACGATTGTGGTACAATGGTTGGTTCATCTTCGGTCAACCCACGTAAATCGACGACCAAGAATGGATTTAGGCTGATGTCTTCACACATTTTAAATGACTCTGAAAATGAAACATGACGATGACAAAAATTATAATGAAAAGTTTTTCTACTGAATACGCATTGAAAGAGGTGATTTTCGAAATGAGTTTACTCGTCACTAAATATTGAACATGAAAGAGGATATTGAACACTGTATTTTTACGAAATTTCAATAGCCTGGATATAAGGCGCAAGACCTTCCTAGGGATATGATTTCGTGAATGAACTTAAATTTTTTATAATTTTACCCAATTTAAACAGATTCTCGTATGTCACTTGATCACTCGGTGTGTTAATCATCTTTTTGAAGAGATCGATCAGGTCGAGTGAGGTAAAGGAGAAAAAACGAATCTTTTTTCCTCTAAATCTTGTTCATTGACGTTTCGGCGACGGTTGTCGCCCTCCTCAGAACAAACCAAGGAAGAAAGTTCCGTGTTGGTTCTAAAAAAACATCTGACTGCCTGCGCTTAGTCGTGACCCTGCCTGCTTAATGGATACACGTTTTTAGCACCGCACCTTCTACTTGGTAAATTATTTTGTTATATAGAAATTAAGTCATATTGTCACTTTATTCTACCTTTGTATTTTTTCAATGAATGAACAGTTTGTTCTGAGGAGGGCGACAACCGTCGCCGAAACGTCAATGAACAAGATTTAGAGGAAAAAAGATTCGTTTTTTCTCCTTTACCTGACTCGACCTGATCGATCTCTTCAAAAAGACCAATTTAAACAGATTTAGAGCCTGAAAAGCGTGTATAAACTTTTCTCCACCAAATATTAAGCCTAATTTATTTTTTAAGAGGATTTCACATTCAAAAATGATAAATTCTGTAGTGCTAGTTAAAATATGTACTTTTATCGAAAATAGTAAAATATTCTTATTCATAACTTATACTTTGCGTGCTCGAAAGTGATAATTCAGTCTGCGGAAAATATGATAAGCATACAATATTTGTAAAAAATACAGTTACACGAATTAAATGTAAAATTTCGAAGAATTTTAATTTCATCTTTCAGCTTCCTTTTAAAATGCATAGTTTTTCAGCTTGCAAAATTTTATAACTTGAAATGGCTACATTATAAAGCAGTATCACAATTCGGAAAGCTTTTAAAGCTTGCCCCAGAAAAAAATTATTGGTTTCAACATAATGAAAGCAACCCATTGGCTTGCGGATTCTTTAATGAGTAATTTATAAACAAATTGAATTAGATTGCGTTACATAACAAACGTAGGGGGCGACTCCTAGATACGGTGTCACTCGATTGAACATCTTCAATTCAATTTTTTGATGCATATAAAAAATTATCGCTTTTAATGTTTCTTTGAATATCGGCTTCACCTGTTTTATTTTCGCCATTAACTCGATCGAAAAACTAATTACCATTTGAAAATAGGATGTCTTCAATACCTCTAACTATATTAAATAGTTAAGATAATTCAATCATGACCCGTTAAGAATTAAAATATTATAAGAAAATTGACACTGCTTATTTATATCAATTACATAATGTCGATTTCGCGACGTATAGGATAGTATGATTGACAGATTGAGAAATTATGCATCGTCTAACAGGAAAAAATTTATTCCTCTTGTCTTCTATCTTTCCCCGCACAAGTTTGTTTATACAAGGAAACGTTATGGTGGAAACCAGCACAGGCGCTCGCTGTCTCTCGCGCACTGCTGAACGCGGCCGATACACGCTCGCGACGACTGAAGCGTGCGCCTGTGTTGGTTTTCGCCTTTACATTTCCTCGTACACACGGTTACATACTTCCTTCACCCGACATCGGGTAGCTTTAGGGATGTATTGGCTGTAAAGTCCAAACCACGTTGACCTTCGTCGACAATTATTGCATACTTCGAGATAAGATAAAAATCTGAAAAAAATCAACCACAATCAAGACGATAATGATATTCATTTTCAATAATAATAATTCCCAAAAGTTATCAACAAATTGTTTAAAAAAAACATTGTTCAACAAATTTTCCGGAAACGTCATTTTTTCATGTTCAACAAATTCGTTGATTTTTCTAAATACACAAGATTTCTTTGAGAGTGTGCACAACCCAGACGTTGTCGGATGAATAGTTTTTGCGTAATTGCATTTTGAATTATTTTATGCACTATCTTGCGGAAGGGCTGGATGCTCTGGAAGTTGTCCGATTTTAATTCACAAAACGGATTTTGAAAGTGGAAGTATAGTACTACAAAACGTCAATCTTGGTTTTTCGTTGAAATGTTGCAAAATAGGTGAAAAGCACGTGCAAATATGACCGAAAACGGCTGAGCGCTCGAACGCGGTCGAGTAGTGGGGGTAACCGGCTGACTTGGGGAGCCTGGCCGCAGCGCGCTTGTATTACTATACCTATGTACGCGCTTCCAGTCGACCGGCTACCCCCACTACTCGACCGTGTTCGAGCGCTCAGCCGTTTTCGGTCATGTTTGCACGTGTTTTTCACCTATTTTGCAACATTTCAACGAAAAATCAAGATTGACGTTTTGTAGTACTATACTTCCACTTTCAAAATCCGTTTTGTGAATTAAAATCGGACAACTTCCAGAGCATCCAGCCCTTCCGCAAGATAGTGCATAAAATAATTCAAAATGCAATTACGCAAAAACTCTTCATCCGACAACGTCTGGGTTGTGCACACTCGAAGTACCTATCAATCACTACTCTCACCCGGAAAGCCAGCGCTACAACTTCAAAAATGGCGGAGTTGTGATTTTTTCAAAAAACGCTCATTTTTTCGGTTTTTCTCCGTTAATGATGATCCGATCGAGTCGAACAAGCGCTCATTTTATTCGTCTTTCCATTCTCTACATTTTGTCTGTTGAAAGCATCAACATTGCTCCATTGGTTCAGATTTTACAAGCAAAAAACTAAAAAACAAGCGGGTTTGGGCTGACTATGAGCCAGCCTTCGAACTTCCCGTTATTTATTTTATTCTCAGCTATTTTGAAATTCGTAAATCTGACCTCAGATTCTTGATCAGCGGTTCAAAAAACCTTCGAGTACAAATTTCCGTAAGATTTCGAATTTTTTTAGTATTTTTCCCAGCAAATCGGACTCGCCATTTTGAATTTCGCTAATCTGACTTCAGATTCGTGATCAGTGACCCAAAAAACCTACGAGTACCAAGTTTCATCCAAATCCAAATGTTTTTAGTTTTTTTGCAGCACATCGAATACGCCAAATGAAAATTTTGCAAAACTGACTTCAAATTCGTGATCAGCGATCAAAAAAACCATATGGTACCAAATTTCACTGAAATCCGTTGATTCGTTCTCAAGATATCGTCATTTTTGTTGCGTTTTTTAGAATTTTGTTATTTGAATACTTCAAAAAGTACTAATCCGATCAAAGCCAAAATCTAATCAGTTCTAAGTTGAGAAAAGCCCCGTCGATTGAGCCCTATCTGATCAAAATCCGCGAACTCGTTCTCGAGATATCGCGCGGACAAAAATGTGGTCACATACACACACACATACACACACACATACACACACACATACACACACACATACACACACACATACACACACACATACACACACACATACACACACACATACACACACACACACACCCAGACGTCAAACTGAAAATAGTCGGAGGTGATTCTTTGGACCTCGAAATGTGAAGATTTAGTAAAAACTCGACTTTTCATTTTCGGGGTGATCACAATAACTTCCTTTTTTCTCTGAAAACAGAGAAACGGGAAGTTAAAAACACGTTTTTTTGGTGTTTTTGATTTTTGAAAAAAAAGTAATGATATTTGCGAGTCGAAAACTTATCACTAAACATCCACGGACCACCCCACGCACCACCCCACTCGCGGTTTTCTTCTACTATTTTTGTCACGAAAAAATCTCTATTGCCTGGTCTATCTGGCTGATACGTGTACGTGCAGAACTACCTTAATTATTATGTAATACAAAAAAAAGGACACATCTCATCGTCAAGACTATATACTAACTATGTGCCAAACCCTAGCCTCGTCATCACAATAACTGAGTAAAAAAAAAATATTGAAAAGTGACCGATTTTTCGAACGTCAAGCCCGAGAAACAGTCATGACCGATCCAAATGTATGGCTCATCTGTCAGATTGTTACTGATCATCGATCTGTCAAACTTAGAATTTAAAAAAACTTTGTTTTGGTGACTCTATCGTTCGCTGTCTTATAAATTCAAATATGTGAATTGAAAACCTTTATTTCGCGTGACTTCAAATCGAAATGCAATACATACAATTATATATAAAAACAAAATGCACTAAGAACGAGAAAACAGGTGAAATTTTCCATGCCTTCAGAGGCTTGCGTTAGACACAAGGTCTGTAGATGTTTCGTCTGAATTTCAAATTATAGATGTAAAGCATTACGTACATGATCATTTTTCACTGCCATCACCGTCAAAAATTGGTATATTTTCCCCTGATATATACGTAGAATCCGTTCGTCGTGATTTGATACGAAATTTAAAAAAAAAAAAACTTTGAAAATATTACTCACAGTACACGCAAATCATCGTACAAATCCTTCAGATCTTCAACTTGTTTCCGAGACTCCTGCTTCAAGAGGGTTTTGAAAATGTGTACTTGTTCTGCCAACGGGTCGGCGGTATGTGGTGGTTCTGTGTAACAGAAAATCGTTGCTCCGGATCTAGCTTCGCGCGGCCCGGACAATTATTGCGACGTGCTTCTTTGCATACAACATATCTGCGGAGATATGAACATATCCATTGACGAAAAATTGCAGTCAACAAAAAAAGACACGCGCAAAAGTGCTAGCACTAATTTATGTATGGGTATTCCAGCCATTATCCCCCGAGATTTTAATCGACATTTTTTAATGTTTTTTAAATAATTTTTCACGAACTAAGTCTATAGCACAAGAGCATCTGTGGGTTTTTTTTCAAATCTTTAGTTTTAACCGTTTTCTTGCTGTGAATTTCTTAAATTCCGATGAGAATACGTTCTTCGATCCTCTCTAAACAAAAAGCAGGTATCTACATCCAAAAACTTAGTTTTTAAGACCCAGCCCATCGTGAGGGATTTAATCTTTCTATGACTTTACCTACAATCATAATTGAAAAATCGTTTTTCAGTACCTGTAAATATTTGTGTTAGGCATCAGAGTCTGGGTGGGGGTTATTCCTGATAGTACGAGAGATGACGACCAAGATTTTTGCCACATAGTAAAATGGTTAAAACCAATGCCAATCGATAGATTATATGACCCTGATACCAGAAATACGATTTTCAGACATTTTGCGCGTAGCGTCTGATCTGAGCGCATTTTCAAAAATGTCAACAAATCTGACCTAAGTGACCCATAGCAAAATGTCTGATTTCCGGAATGTAGTTAGATCATAGTCCCCAGATACGGAGAACACAGTTTTCAGACACCCATAGCGTAGCGCATACCCAGGAGACCAAAAAAAAAAAAATGAGACAAAAAAAAAACTTACAGCAAAACGTCTGAAAATCATTTTCATAGGTAAATTCGGATCAATTGATGTGGAAAATCCAATTTTCAGACGAAAATCATGTCGCTCAACATTTTGATAGTATTTCAAAGATGTCAACATATCTGACCTGAGTGACTCATAGCAAAATGTCTGAAATTGGTCGAAAATGATTGAATACCTTACCCAGATGTCTAAAAAAAAGATATCAGATAAATTGAATGTCACATGTAGCTAATCAGACAACGTTTTTCGCGGTTATGGCAAACATTTTGGTCCCGGCAGTAAATTTTTAGTTCGTGGGTATTTCAATTTGAATTTATTAACACTTATAGGTAATTGAAAAAGAAATTAAATAATGTTAAAATAAACGGTTACCTAAATCTGTGGAACTGAAGTTTAAGGACTTTTGAAATAAATTGTACGAAATTAAACGGGATATAGTTGTAAAAATACTTTTAGACCGGGAGACGGTAACACAAAAAAGTTAGTCATTTGTTACAGGTATGGCGACCCCCTACGGGTCTAATTGTGTAATGAACAAGACGAAATAGATGCTAACTCACTGGCCGTTGGGGCGTAATCGCGTGGCGATCTACCGAACGTGTAGGATAAATTTGGATTTTCAAACGCTTTGTTACAAGATAATTCTTATATTTTCCGGTAGTTTATAAAAAGAAAAGTAGGCGGAAGCGTAACGCCATACTTATCCGGTGGTGCTTATACCCCGCCATACCAATTAGAACGCGTTGATTTTCAATTTTTTTTTTTTCAAATCTTGTTACAGGCTAATTTTTTTTTTAACTGGTCATCTTTGAAAAGCCATTCACGGAAATCACCATGCCATACCGTTCCGATGGTTCCAAGTAGCCGCCATACCGCCCGCGCCGCAAGGACGCAATTTTTTCTAATAATAATTGCTAAACCATTTGTTACAGTATGGCATCTACTTGGAACCATCGGAACGGTATGGCATGGTGATTTCCGTGAATGGCTTTTCAAAGATGACCAGTTAAAAAAAAAATTAGCCTGTAACAAGATTTGAAAAAAAAAAAATTGAAAATCAACGCGTTCTAATTGGTATGGCGGGGTATAAGCACCACCGGATAAGTATGGCGTTACGCTTCCGCCTACTTTTCTTTTTATAAACTACCGGAAAATATAAGAATTATCTTGTAACAAAGCGTTTGAAAATCCAAATTTATCCTACACGTTCGGTAGATCGCCACGCGATTACGCCCCAACGGCCAGTGAGTTAGCATCTATTTCGTCTTGTTCATTACACAATTAGACCCGTAGGGGGTCGCCATACCTGTAACAAATGACTACCTTTTTTGTGTTACCGTCTCCCGGTCTATTTTTATTATATGAGCAATTACAACAATTACGCGTCGCGAAGCTGTCGTGAAGCGAGAAACAGGAGCGTAACAATTAGCGCCGGGGTATTTGCTGGGCGACTCCGAAACTTTTTTTTCTTATAGGCGACACTGAAAATGTCTGAAAACACTATTTTTGTAATCAGGCCATCCATACGAATGATTTGAAACGAAAATGAACCATTCTGCTATGAGTCACTTAGGTCAGATTTGTTGACACATTTGAAAATACGCTGAGATCAAATGCTACGCGCAAAATGTCTGAAAACGCAAATTTCAACAATAAAATACCAAACTTTATGTACATTTTCAATATCAGACATTTTGTGATGAGACAGTCGACCGATTTTTTTTGACACAGCAGAAATGGCCCCCCGCGAACATGCTACACTTCTGAGAGTTGCTACTCCCCAGTCGGCTCTAGGGTCATCTAATCTATCGATTTTACACGGTTTTAGCCATTTCACGATGTGACATGGTTTTGGTCGTCATCTCTCGTACTATGATGGAAAATATCATACCCCCAGTACATTAATGTGGTAATCACCCACAAAAGTATCTCAACCAATTAAAACGTCTCTTCATAAAAATATTTGCCTACAAAAATGATTGTGTCTGGGAAAGCTATGAAACCGGACGCTACTGCCAAGTAGATGCCTGTCAAAGAATAATGGTGATAAATATGAACAAATAAATATGAAGATAAAAATAGGATTTGAAAATTTAACTACTTGCAGAAACCTTATCGACCGAAGAATTCATTGAAATATAAATTTAGGTAGAGGCGAGTATTTTTCGTTCACCTGAAGTGGTCGTTTTAAGAAAACCCTATGACCACATTATTGAACTTGGCGAGAGGTTTTTGCACCAGGGGTATGATATTTTCAATCGGGGATACACCTCATCTAGACTCTGATGCCCAATACGAATATTTATGGGCACTGAAAACGATTTTTCAATTATGCTTGTAGTTGAAGTCATCGAAAGATTGAATTCCCCACGATCGGCTGGGTCTTAAAAATCGAGTTTTTGGATTTGAAATACCTGTGTTTCGTTTGGGGATGATCGAAGGATGTATTCTGATAGACGTTTGTAATATTCATAACAAGAAAACGGCTCAAACTAAAAATTTGAAAAAAATCACAGATGGTCCTGTGATGTATGTAGACCTACATCGTATAAAATTAATTTGAAAATTTAAAAATATCGATTCAAATCTTGGGCGATAATGGCTGGAATACCCCAGCATCGAAGGTATATGGGCTATTCCACGTGAAGCGGATCAGTCACCTCTCAGATATTTTGTTCAATTTTGCATGTCGATTGTGTAGGGGGAGTCAGATTTTTGCGCCAAAGCGCGATTTTGATAATGCAAAATTCGATTTTTTATTTGCAATAACAAATTAGAGCACCTTTTTTAAAAAAATTTATGACTCCTCCAAAGATAAAGTTTATACATTCCATTTTTTTTTTAACTCACGCGGAAAGCTTCATAAAATTAAAAAAAAAAAAATACAAAAGTTCAAAAAATAATTATTATCAATTGTTGATTTGACAATCAACTTTTCAAAGATTTTTAAAATACATAATTTATAAATTCTTTATAAAATAAAGAATTTATCTGCCAGTTTGCTCTGCCGTACCGACCAAAAGACCGTGAATAAAGAATTTATCTCCCTAGGGAGATAAATTCTTTATTCACGGTCTTTTACCTTTTACCACCTCCCTATTTATATTTATATATTCTTTAATGTATAATAGTTACGTCACATAACTTAAAATGTAAGCACTGATCTGCCCGCGAAATCGGCTTCCGTTCATGTATGGAATAAAATATCGTGTGCACCACGGTCGCATTCGACGTTTTCGCTCCCGAGCGTGGGTTTGCCACCCGAGCCGAACTTTGCTCCCTTGGTGCACAATATACTATTACTCAACCTTGGTGCTCGCAATTTTCCCTTTTCAATGATGACTGACAATTTAAGGTAGTTCTGGAGTTTTTCGAACAACTTACGATTCGCCTGAAATTTCAGTATAGTGTAAAAACAACCTTCACGAATCGATTCCTCGATTTTTATTTCAATCCACTACTTAGTTTGTGAGATAATCGAAATTGAAGATCGGTTGTTTCGTACGCGGCGCCTATACCTAACACGTGAACCGATAGGACTTTGTTTACATTTTTCATTATGGACGCTAAACGGAACTTACAATTTTCAAATAAAACTACTTGTGTATGCAGTACTATTGTGGGATGAATTAAAAAAAAATGGCAATTTTCCACTACTTAGTTTTGGAGATATCGACTCACGAAAAATAATAATTCTACTCGACACGGAACCGAGACACACTCTCTGTCTCGCTCATTGTCAGTTGCACTGTGTTCGCTGCGACGGAGCGATGGGTGCGCGGTAACTGTATGTACGGGACCTATCCATGCATGAGGTGTGATTGTGTAGGACGGAGAGAGTGTACAAACTCTTTCAAGAGTTCTTAACCGACGGCATGATATAACCATCGGGTTTTACTCTGCGCTGCGGTCGAAACTTTTGGCTGATACGTGTACCTCCAGAACTACCTTAAAAATGATAGACGTCTCACCTACGGAAAAATGCTAATGATTAGTTAGGTGTGACGACGTATGTGACTTTCGAAATGGTCGAGGTACTCAAAACTCCTTCATAGCATGAAAAAAAAAAATTCGAAATGAACTTTCATTTCCAAATTCACCCGTACCAAGTTCCTGAGGAGAAAAATATTTCGTCAAATTTTCGACTAAGACAGATTATTGAGAAAATATTACGACACGAAAATATTTTCGAACAAATATATTTAGGAAACATACAATATTTGACATTTCCAATTAAATCATTTATTTGAGATCAATCAAAATTAGGGAAAATTTTTCGGCACGATCGTTAGTAAACAAAGATTCATACAAAATTCCAACAAACTTTGGAACATGATTTCAATAAGTTTTATTCGTGACAGGTTTCATTCACATTAATACGTGCACCCGTGATCTAAGATATCGAGAGTTGAATGAGTTGGATTTCGTGAATAATGCGGCGTAATTGCTGTTCCAACTTCGTGTAAATACAATCGAGTCCACGCACGTTGCCGGTGATCGGCAAAATACCGATCCGTGACAATTCTAGTCCGGGACAAGTGACGGACGTGACTTTTCCCGTTCAGGACAAGTGACAGACGTGACTTTTCCGGTTCAGGACAAGTAGCGGACGTGACTTTTCCGGTTCAGGACAAGTGGCGGACGTGACTTTTCGCGGGCGGGACAAAGAGCGGTCGTGATTTTTCGCGTGCGGGACAGAGAGCGGTCGTGATTTTCCTCATTCGGGAGAACGGGCGGTCGTGATTTTTCTCGTTCGGGACAACGCGCGGTCGTGACTTTCCTCGTTCGGGACAAAGTGTGGCCGGGACAATGCAATTTCGGGACTTTGGGACGTCCAAGACTTTTACCGGTCGGGACTCTGAGAGTACCCCCTTTATCAAACTCTCAACGTTTATCAAATGTGTTGTCATTCGCAAGGTTAGAATACCTTGAGACTTACGATGAACGCGATTGGTGCGTTAGTTTGGGGAAAATGGGAACGGATGAAATTACAGTGGAGAGAATTGTATGATTGTGAAATTAGACGAGAAATTTTTGTTAATAATTAAATAAAAATGAACGAGCAAATCTTAAAAATTATTCACTGTGATGAAATTCCTGTAGTTTGTCTTGTTAATATTAGTGGATGGCGTACTTTTTCCCAAGAATTGGCGTTCGGTCGGACAAGTATACCCTTTTATACCCCCCACTGCAAGGAGGGTCTTCTATTCAAACGATCCTGACCTGCCCAGCTGGTTTCGTGTCCTCGAGGGGATCAGTAAGGGAAACACATCATTCCCGAGTTACTTCTCAAAGCGAACAGACAGCGATGGAGCCTCCAGCAAAATTAAAACGAAAAAAATAACGAAGACGAGCCCGTACCAGGGACTTCTCAAACTGATCTTCAGGACGAATCTGTGGATATTGTGAACGAGTGTGAAACTTCGAGCCCTGAAACGTGCGAAAAAATAACCTCCGCAGTGTACTATTTGTATTAAAGTGTTAGAGAAATTAAATATCATTAATCAAACGTTCACAACAAAATCGAACCGATCGAAAATCTTGGGCAAAGAAATGGCGGAAAAAATCATCGATCTTATAAACGGTGGAGAGTTTACCGAAGAAACGGAACGATCGACTGCAGAGGAAGCTGCAGGAGAAACTGCAGCGGAAACTGCAGGGGAAGCAGGTGAAGGGCAGACTGCAAAAGCAATCGTCGAAGAGGAGCCTTCCACTTCACCAGAAAAAAGTGACGATGAGCCAGAAATAGATGAAGTTCCACTAGAATTGAAGGTAAATTTAAATCAGTATATTTTTTCTGTGAATGTTTCACGCGAGACTTTCATGTCATGTTGAAATTTTGGGCAGGAAGTTCATTGAATAACAAAAAAATCTTCCATTTTTTGTTAGAGTTGAAGGCAGTCAGGCTTGCCGAACTTCATGCAAACTGGAAATTGAAAACGATCGCGTCAAAAAGCACGAACAAACTAAAAAATGCTAAACAGCTATGGCGATGGAAAAAACAAGTAGAGAAGGGTGGAACGACGCAAGAAAAATTCAAAATGATCGGTTCCTGGGTCTACGATCGTTTTGAAGAAGCCAGAAAGAACGGGCATCTAGTTACGACTCGAATGTTACGGCAGTGGGCGATGGCAGCAGCAGCTTCATTACAATCCGAAGATTTTGAATTTAAGGCTTCACAATCGTGGTGTGATAGGTTCAAGGCAAAGCATTGGATTCGGCAGAGACATGTTACGAAATATGTCAGCACAAAGGAAAAACGTACGTTCCAAGAATTATTACAAACTGCAGAGACGTTTCAACGTCAGGTGTCTGCTTTCATTCCGCACTTCGACCCTGATTTCGTCATAAATACGGATCAAACCGGATGCGAGTATCACATCAGCAGTAAACGAACATTGTCGCACTGAGGTAAAAAAGTCACAGAACTTGCTGTCAACCAATTAAATCACTTGACACATTCATATACCGCCCAATACGGCTTAACACTTTCCGGAAAACTCCTGCCAGCAGTCTTCATTTGCCTTCAAGAAGTAAGCGGGAAATTCGGTCCTCGAGTGCAACAAAAGGTGAACCAACTCATGGAACAACATCCGAACGTGTATGTAACCACAACGAAATCCGGAAAGCTCACAAAAGAAATATATGGTCACTTTTTGGATGAAGTTATACAACCATATGTTAAAACGGAGCCATTCTTGTTTATAATTGACTTATGGGGTGGACAGAGTGACCCTTCGTTGTACGACGAAAAATTTGTGGATGAAGACGGAATAACACCCTGTCCGTTGAAAGTAATTCCTCCGAAGTGTACGCCGCTCTGTCAACCCTGTGACGTATACTTTTACCGCCAAATAAAAAATTTCATGCGAAGACTGCAGAATTGCTCCACACTCATCGCCTAGCAAAGGTATATCACATCTAGACGCGACGCAATAAAAATCCTTGCATTGGTTCATAATCAATTGCAGGCACCAGTTTTCGAAAAAATGATTCGTTATGCGTGATATCTTCAACAATGTCAACGATGTTTGTTTCCCTAATGGAACTCACACCAGGAAGTGTGACTGTGGCAAACCTGCCTTTGCAAGATGTTCTTGGTGTTCGGAATATTTATGTTTCGAATGTTTCTACAATCGTTATCACCAAAAGGAATGCACCGAATTCCAGTAGATCGAGACGGATACAGGAATAAAATAGATAGATACAGGAATGAGAATTGATATAAGGATGAACTGAAAACCATTCACACAAATATTATATATTATATAATATCATAAATACACAAAACTCATTATGAAACGCAGTTGAAATTTTCCAATTATTATTACGCCCTGTATTCTGCAACTTGACAAGAAACGTTCGCGAAGTAATCTTCTGCGGACATGGATAAATGTGAGGAAAAAAAAATTAATATCGGGTTTCGAACACGGGCCGCAAAAGTGTGAAGCCGAGACGCTAGCCGCTGCGCCGCCGCTTCGGTTGAACTCGACGCGCGCTGAAAAGCAGGTAAGGAACGTCGAAAACTTTGACCGTCATTTTCACGGAAACGGTTGAGTGTCTGAGCATAAGCCGAGACACGTGTGCGCTTATTTTCACCCCTCTTTCACTGAGCGAAGTCCCAGGTAAATAGGGTTATGGCACGTCTGGTGTTCTCCTCGTGAGTAAAGTAACGACAGATGTCCGATCATTTCTAGGTAATGGCTATATGGGGAAACGCGAGGGTCTTAAAATAAACAAAAGAAGGAGGAAAACTGAGTGTTTTCCTACCTGACCCTTTTTCCAATCAGCCTAGGCGTCTTTTCTTCCTCCCGCTGTTATGACATGCACGTGCCCAACAGGCACAGTCCTTTTTCTATCCATTGTTATGTCCCGGGTGCATGAATATATCCTCGGTACTCGCCGGGCCTTCGGAAAAACCCACGGTCAGGATGGTCCGATAATTTTTCTTGGAATTGCACTTTTGTTTCTTTTGAATGCATTTTGTCTTCAAATTTGTATAGCTTGCTTCAGATTTCCTGTATCCGTAACATGAATTTGACAACCCAATCAATCCAGAAATATTTTTGGCTGTATTATTCTTGCATCTTTTTTTCGAGTACATGAAATAGTACAGCGTGGAAAAATCGATCAAATCGAGTCAATATGATTATTTTTCGGTCCCACCAAGGTTTGCACGCTCGAATAGAGGAAGAATCTCTCCTTGGTGGGTACCAATAATTAATTAATTTGGTTCGCCTCGTCCGATAAATTCAAATATGTGCATAATTAATTATACTTGAGGTAATCTTTTTTCTTCTTGCTTCTGCCATCTTTTTTTGTGTATAAATCAATAAATTATTTTCCAGTTTTTGAAGAAAAAGACGATCTGTCATTGAAACAAAACGTCGAACAAAATCACATTCGATTGGATTAATTATTTTTTTCTTCATACCTCGGTCGAAAGTACGTACTCCCGGCATCGGTATAGAAGCAGAAAGCCTAACTTTCATGCATTGGTAGAACTACACGCACGCGCTCTGTGACAGCGGGAGCGAAAACTTAGTCGCACACACCGATACCCGATACACGAGACGCCCGCTTCGAGTTTTGTCACTTAGTCACCCAAAAATAATTTAAGCCTGGATGAATTATATATCAATCGACGCGGAAAAATCCCCCGAACAGCATATCAAAAACAAGACAATGTCTCTAGACAGTAAATTGTTGAAATTAATAAAAAACTATCAATATTTTGGGCAGTACCGCCAAAATCATGCACTGTTCCAATGTCACTTGTCGGATTGGAAAAACAAAAATACCACGTTGTAGGGGAGAAAATCAGCTACAAATTCGAAGTGGGAACCGATATTGTAGAACCTATAGCTTCCACGTTATTAAATTTGCAAGAATTTTCTGACAAAACTACGCCTAACGATCAGCTGGTCCGCTCGGCTCGCTTCGGTCCGTTCCACGCTGCGCGGGAACCACGATATGTTGTTTGGGGGATTCTTTCACATCGATTGATATATAATTCATCCAGTCTGTAATTATTTTTGGGTCAAAGGCTAGATTGACTAGACTATTCTGCAGCCAGCCAGAATCGCAAACTTCTGTTACTGTCGCTCTCGACGTTACTCTCGCTTGAGATATAACCTCAAAACTGGCTTGGACGTTTTATTCGATCTATTCGATGCCTGCCCCCGACCAGCAGCACAGGCTTCGCTCGTGCCTGCAATGTCGGGCAGGCTTCAACACTTGTTAAAACGTATAAATCGGTATAAAAATTCAATTAGTCAGCGTACTTTCGACCGGGCATGAAGAAAAATAGTATACACCACGCGGGCAGCAGTGCAGGAAATTCAACTTTCTGCCCTCGTAGTGTAATATACTACTCGAAGGCGTTGTGCTCGTTTGCTCGCTTCGCTCGCTCACTCGGTAGGGGGGGCGTTGTTTTCTCGCTCGCTTCGCTCGCTTGGTTGTCAGTGGTATTTGAAATATTTGGAGAATATTGTAACGGTCGAATGGTCTGATCACGGGTTTCTGGAGATCGGATAATTCGGTGGACAGAGCTAATCCCCGAATGTAACCGAACAAAGACGATCGGTTGAGGACGAGGGAGAAGAACCGACAAATTTCGGCAGAAGGTGACGAACCACTTAGCGAGACGGGAGATAGTATCTACGGGCTGTAGCCAATAATTTCAAAATCATTTCCACCGTCATTATAAAATCTAAGGGGATTTGATATAAAATGTGTACACGACCACTACAACTATCGTCGTGGCCACTTGATTCCTCATCACCCTGAATCAGTGGTTATAACCCGTCAATCGCCTCTCACCTTTCTCAAATCATTAAACCTCGTTGAAGAACTCCGAATCAGTTATGTGAAAATCAAAAGACAAAGCCTCTTGCCGTTTCTCCGTGTTGAACTGTTAATAGACCTGTGATATCGCCATTGGGAAATGGAACTATTTGAAATTAATATCTGCCTGGGATCAACGGATTTTAATGTGCGGTATGCGTGAGTGTGTGAATGGGAATGTAACCGTATTTTAAGGGTAGCTTTACACCTTTTTTCTGTTATTTGAGTTATAATTTGAGTCTTTCATGAGGTTTTTTCTTTGTTTACTAAATCTATCGTTTTTTCCTCATTACAATCAAATTCTTTTCAATAAATGAATTGCCGACCTTATACGGGTCAGAATATTTATCCATATTCCGCCTGCGTTCCGTTATTTATTACAAGACCTCATGCCCTCATTATATTCCACCTCTTGGACCTTTCTCAACTCCGTTGACAATAAACTCCTCTTCATCTCTAACAATATTTAAGTGATATTGTCAGGGTATGGGTTATAAGCACGTGGGTGAAGTCAAAGGCTAGCTAATAAAAGCGAGCGCTCACCGTGAAGGATTTCGATATCATCAGGACTCCGAAAAGGATATCCGAGATGGACCGGCAGACATATACTTTATAATGAGTTATAATAAAATGGTGAAATACAAAAAGAACTTGTTCTTTTGGCTGAAACTGTGCATGGGAATTATATTTGAGTCGCGCGGATCTCCTACAGCCAAACGTGGTCTTGAAATGACCACTATCTGCCGTCTGCGTTTGTAATTATTTCTACCTTCGATGATGATTTCGGACTACCGGGTCATCACCCAAATTTACGGACAAAAACGATTCCTGTTTTATCTTAACTTGACCCCGCATGACATAAAGTCCCGCCAGTTCATAAAGCTGCCAACTGGCAGCGTTATTTGTCATATCGCACAAAGCCCATACGTTCCAAACGTTTCGAAGACTACTGGAATTCCGAATTATTCCGACGAAGCGGAAAAAGAACGAAAGACATTATTGGAACGAAAATTTGCGAGACCGAATGAGATGAAATGGAATAAGAGGGTATGCATTTGCCATTGAATTCGCCTCAGACATTATTAGAAATCGGTTTTTATTTCACACAACGTCATAGTGCATGATACTTCTATTTCCACTGTTCTTCACCTTTCTCAAGGCGACAGAGAACCGTCTACGTTGAAACCAACGATCATGTGTCATGTGGATTGGCTGTCCTTACTTATTCTGACCGCTGATCACAGCTGTTTTAACTATTTCTAGTTAGAATTCCGTCGCTGGTGATTGTTCCCCAGGGCTCCCGATTCTTTAACGTACATGAAAACTTACTATTCCAAACATTAGGCATGAGTTTCATGATATCTTCACTGACTTGAGCGATAGAATTTGTAGTCGGATTTTTTTTTCATTCTAGGCTATCATAGAGGGTCTAATTTGATCGCAGAGGAAGCTGAGAAAAAATAATGAACCCTGCAGTAGGACTGGTATTTCCCATTGCTAGAAAGTGCACCAAACCTTTCCCTCATAATAATGTCCTAAAGGCGTCATGTAAATAACTGCAGAATGTGAAGGCGAGAGTATTGGTTTCGGATATTGATTGATTGTAATTAGGGGCATTGACTCTTCTCCGTATGTATTCTGATGTGTTCTAATTCCATCGGCCAGATATATCCCATTCCTTCGCTCCCATCCGATCGTCGCGTCGTCGCGTGGAATAGACTCGGCGACGCACAGTGGGACGAAACCCCGAATTTGTACCCATAATTCAAAAACCCAATGAATTCGGGTGAAAGTCGGTACTCGTGGGTTTTTGGGGTCGCTGATTACGAATCCGAAGTCAAAAATCTCGAAAACAAAATGGCGGACCAAAAACGGTTACAAATTTCTTCGAAAACCTAATGGATTCGAGTGAAAGTCGGTACTCGGGGGTTTTTGGGATCGCTGATTACGAATCCGAAGTCAAAAATCTCGAAAACAAAATGGCGGACCAAAAACGGTTACAAATTTCTTCGAAAACCTAATGGATTCGAGTGAAAGTCGGTACTCGGGGGTTTTTGGGGTCGCTGATTACGAATCCGAAGTCGAAAATCTCGAAAACAAAATGGCGGACCAAAAACGGTTACAAATTTCTTCAAAAACCTAATGGATTCGAGTGAAAGTCGGTACTCGGGGGTTTTTGGGGTCGCTGATTACGAATCCGAAGTCAAAAATCTCAGAAACAAAATGGTGGGAAATGTTTAGGCATATGCATATACAGAAATGAAGAATTTTTATTTTTCGGTATTAATGTCATGAAATGTGAAGAATTAGTGGAATACAATTTCCTCATCCGAATCATCGTCGTCAAATTCAGAATCCGTTTCTACTGTAGATTGACTCGTTATTGTAGGTGGGATCAACAATTCTACAGCTTCCGGAGTTAAACTTCGCATTTTCTTCTGTGGCAATTTACGGAGGCTGGAAATGTACGGATCAGATGTTACCATCAGCCGGTTCCAAACATCTTCCATTGTTTTTGATCTCGAACACTTTCGTGATAAATTTTCTCGGATACTTTTGATGTCCTTGTTCCGAGCTTCCTGAGCATCTTCAGATAACTGGCCGATTGGTAACAATGCATGAGCTATTATTTCTGGTCCATGAACTAATAATAAGAACGAAATAGCCTGCAGAATGAGCACCGAACGTCCACTTTTGTTGAAAATTTCTGCTGAAAGGTGTTCCAATAAATCGGCGAATGGTTCATTCAAACGCCCTTTCACAATAACGAAGACCTCCCTCCGGGTATATAGTAAATTGTCGTCGGTACTAGACCCTGTAATAAAGCAACAGAAAATTAGAAATTGATTTGCATATGAGAACTTGCAATATTTAACGTAAACTACAATTAATAAAATACCATGAAACTCATTGGATAAACTGAATTCTTCCTGAAATTAATTTTTTTCCTCAACCAAATCATAAATAAAAATCATAATGAACAGTGTGACTCTAGAATAACCGTAGGTACTACTTTGTTACGGACACCCTATACACGTTAAAAACCGGTATAAGTTCCCTATTGTACGTATTGAACACCTGGCAGACCCGGACGCTCGTCAGCCGGCCGCCCGCGCCGCGCCAGCCGGGGCCTCGCGCGTGGTAGAAGGCTGCGTACTCGCTCACGCTAACTAAAAAACTACGCTAATCGGCAAAAAATGGCAGATGATCTAAAACGTTTTGGATAGTTGAAAGACTGATCTAGAACCTAAGACTTGAATCAAAGCGGAGTCTCCTGGAGTTCCCTACTTTTTGTCCATTTGAAAGTATAAGTCTCGAAAATTATATCGTTTTCACAGGGTACCAAACATGGTCGTATTTCAAGCAGATGAACGTGACTTTTCAATTTAACTCATACAGAAATATTTTCTACATACCTCCAGGAGTAGAATCCATTTTGAAAAATCGAAATCGCTTAAATAACTTTCGAGTTATTGAACTTTGAAGTTCGCTGTTTTTCCTTACGTTTTCACTCGCCGCGTGCACTCTCAACGAAGGCTGACTTTGAACTAATGTATCGAGCCAGGTATGGAACGGACGACCATACCCTTCGAGGTTTGAATGCACCAATCATTTCTCTACCCCACCCGAGGGTCAAAATTCCCCGAATCCAAAATTCACTTTTCGGAATTATGGGGACGAATTCGGGGTTTCGTCCCACTGTGCGACGTGGTGCTGGCTTCTTACACTGCGGCTGACACCGCGCAGCAAGCACCACTGCGTGGTGCCACAGTCCTGTGCCGGTCGCTCATCTGGGCTAGAAATCGCGGACTCTGATCGGCTGAAACCTGAAAACCGTTGCTCTGAAACAAATGTGAAGGAATAATTTTCGTCTTAATTGACGCCAAGGTATCCGCCAGTGACTCTGAAGTGGGAGCATTCCGTGACACCCATTCATTACTGAGCTCGTCTGTAACCGCTCATTTTTTCGATAGAACTGTGCATAATGAAGCCGGCGGTGGAAGAAGGTTGTGCACAATAATGCAGAGACCTGCCAAGGGTGATGATCCATTAGCTGATTTCAAACGATGATTTTTCCGACTAAGATTTCAAATCTCTGTGCTCCAAATACTGAATACTTTCTCAAAATAGCACAGTATCGCCACTCCAACAAAATTTCATATTAATACTCGAAACTTCGTTTTTGCGTTCAAAGAAATTGCCAGGTACACCGTCCTCAACTCGCAAGAGCCATTATTGCGAATCTACCTCTCAGTCGAAGACCCAGTGGCGTGACCTCTAGGAGTCAGCAATTCGCGGAGACGGGAGGAGTCGACCTGGGGCGCGCGGACCGCGTGGCACGACCTCCAGGAGTCGGGAATTCGCCGAGGAGTCGACCTGAGGCGCGCGGACCGTGTGGTGCGATCTGAGGCACGTAGCCGCATCTGGCGGCCCCTGGAGGTAGAGATGGAAACTGCAGACATCCGCATTTTCGTACTTTAATATATAGATTCCTCATCCGTTGACTCGAATTAATCGATTTTTCCACCCTATGACGTTTATTTGAGTATCTTTCATCCACTTTACTCCGTTTATTATTCGTTTTGATCCAAAACGACTGAAAGTTAAGACTATCCGTCATCCTCATCAGGAACTGAAAAGAAATCTCCGTTGACATGATGCATGTGTTATCCTCTCCGTCAAGTGTGACCATTTTTCCATCAGGGCCACGGCATCAGGGCCGAAACTGCGTTCAAATGACTTGAAATAACCTTTTCTGGGTTGTATGTTGCTTGGTGGGGTAATCGTCGATCCAATCCCCGTGACATCATCATCGAAACGTTGGCCCTTAAACATTGATTTTTCTTGACTCGATGATCGATACTCCTTAATAACGACAAATTTGAAAGACTCCCAAGATTCTGTAAGCTTCGCTGACAACTAACGTGGAAAAAACTGCAATGACGAAAAATGTGTAGTCAAACAGCCTCATGTCGATAGTTTATTGTGGCCTCTATTGCAAGCGTTACAAAAAATTAGCAGTTGGGACTTGTCAGATTAATTTGAAACAAAAATCACACTGCCACATGAAATGTTCACTTGGTTCCCCGGCTTCTCCAACTGCGTTGAAACGCCTTCTATGTAATCGTGCCTTTATCAAACTCTTAACGTTTATCAAATGTGTTGTCATTCGCAAGGTTAGAATACACTGAGACTTACGACGAACGCGATTGGTGCGATAGTGTGGGGAAAATGGGAACGGATGAAATTACAGTTGAGAGAATTGTATGTTTGTAAAATTAG
The DNA here is from genome assembly GCA_018257835.1 of Euura lappo. Taxonomy (NCBI): domain Eukaryota; kingdom Metazoa; phylum Arthropoda; class Insecta; order Hymenoptera; family Tenthredinidae; genus Euura; species Euura lappo. Next base: position 11,276 of record JAEUYN010000867.1, on the reverse strand, counting down.
ACAAGAAAAACATTGATAAAATATAAAACCCAATGTGATAAGGCATATTGTTGTATTCAGTGTTGACATTTTTATTATAACAATACTGAATTTATACTCAAGTATCTCTGAGTAAGGTAACGACAGATGTCCGATCATTTCTAGGTAATGGCTATATGGGGAAACGCGAGGGTCTTAAAATAAACAAAAGAAGGAGGAACGCTGAGTGTTTTCCTACCTGATCCGTTTTCCAATCAGCCTAGGCGTCCTTTCTTCCTCCCGCTTTTATGACATGCACGTGTCCAACAGGCAGAGTCCTTTTTCTGCCCATTGTTATGTCCCGGCTGCATGAATATATACTCGGTTCTCGCCGGGCCTTCGGAAAAACCCAGGGTCAGGATGGTCCGATAATTTTTCTTGGAATTATACTTTTGTTGACGTTTACGAAATAAAACGTTGAACGAAATCACATTGGATTGGATTAATTGTTTTTCCCTCATCCGTTGACTCGACATGATCGATTTTTCCACACTATGTCAAAATGTCGAGTGATAAGGTCCTTCGAACACCAAGGTGGCCAAGTTTAGAATTTTCTCCGCATAAGGCCCCCGGGGAAATGCACATAATTGAATGGGTCAGTTAAGCTTCTGACCTGGGTCGAAAAAGGTCTGTCAATCCTACAATGACGTTCAATAGTAGTAGACACTAGACCTGCACAACCAAGAAGTATTTTCATAGCTTTAGTTAGAATCGGAAGCTAGTGAAGTTATCCAACAAAGGAAAATATTTGTGACAGGTAACAAATTCCAAGAAGCTATTGTTCTAAGCGACCTAGGTGCGCGTCAGGTAGTCCCGGGCAGCCGAGTCCTAATCCCTTTTTATTGGCTGGGTAATAGGATTTGGTGCACGAGTATACCTGGCCTGTGCAAAATGTGCACTGGGTGCACAGGTTGGCCCCCATGGTTCTAACACTACACCCAGCCCCCTGTGGTGATCTATGATTCCGGTGGATTTCGTGGTTCAAAATAGGAGCTCGAAGGTGGGCCGGACGTTATGAGTATCAAAATAGGCGCTGAATCATGAAACTAGAGGACTTAGAAGCCCTAAATGGGAGCTCGAGTTCGAACACTTGAAAAGAGTCTTTAAATGGATGCTAATTTTCAACTGTGGAGGACTTGCAGGTTCATAATAGGAGTTTGAGGTTCAAATGGGGTCTAAGGAGGTTGAGTTGGATGCTGGGAGTATCAAACTGGGCGCTAAATTTCAACTCGGGTATAGCCTTAGAATTCACAAAGCGGTGGAAACCAATTATTAAATTGAAAGGAAAAGGACAAAGGAAAGGGTAGACCGAGTCGCATACCTGATGGACAATCAGATATGCTATATATTTTATCTGAGTCACGATAAAATATGGAACTACCAAACGATCTGTGGAAAATATCGAAACGTGTCTAACAGATTTGAAGATTTTTTGTAGAAAACTCATGTAATCGTTATCTTCTACAAGCAGTGCCTAAGATAGCTTATACTTCCGGTCTTGAGAAGGTTTTATCTGAGCTCTTCGAGGAAAGAATTCGAGGTTTATCCTCATCCTAAATAAACGAACTCAAGGTTTGAGCCCAACCCACGCCGGATGGGTCGCCGATTCTTCATTTTTACAATTTTCTACCGCACAAAATAAACATTCCCTGGGTTTGTTGACACATTTTCCAACAGACGTTACCCTTACGAAAAAAACCCTTTAAGTTTGAGGGTGAACCTTCAATTTTTGGGGTGAAATCATCAATTTCGGGGGGAAACCCTGAAATTTCGGAGTCAAACCTCCAGTCTTCGGGGTTAAACCTTTGATTTTTAGGGTTGATCCATCAAGATAAAGGTCAATCCTGAAAAATTGGTGGTTCAACCCTGAAAATTGAGGGACAACCTCCGAAAATTTTGCGATAACCTTAACGGCGTTCAGGGTCAACCTTGAAAATCGAGGGAAGACCCTGAATAGTTGAGACTCAGCCCTGTGAAGTTGAGGGTCACTATGGAAAGTTGGTGTTCCGCATCCATCACAATTGAGATCGCTAAGTTATCCTGAATCTTTACGGTTAACCGTGAAGCGTTAATGGTATCCAAACCTTGAACCCTAAAGGAAGATTTCCAAGAGCCAAAAGGTTGACTCCGGAATTCAGGGGTCGACCCTTAATGGTTTAAGAGTCGACCCCGAAGCTGGAAAAGTGACGGTGAGAATTAGTTCCCAAGTCGAGAACAACCCTCAAGTTGAAGGCAACCCTCAAGTCGAGGGTCTCCCTCATTCAATACCCTTTTTGAGGGTTAACCCTGAAGTTGAGGGGACGCCCGTTTGATAGCTGGTCCTCAAGTTGAAGGTATCCCTCAATTAAGGGTCGACCGTCAAGTTAGGGGTACGAAATCACCCTGAAAGTTGAGGGGTCAGTTGAGGGTGATATTTTGAGGGGTTTTTTCTGTAAAGGTAAGGATTAGGTTCCTTCGTCCTTATTTTTTTAACAAAGCGAGAACCGTAAGTTTAATCGCGACGAATTGTGAATGAGGAACGTTTTTTTTATCTATTCTTATAATCATCGTACCTATATTTTTCGGCATTCATTGTGATCCCTTCGACTCAAGTGATTGGAAGAAAAAAAATATTCAGGAAAAGTTGACTATCGCATGGAATTATGGATGCATGAATTTTCCAAGTGTTGTATTACGAAAATTCGAACAGCATATTCATTTTATAGCAAGTTGAATACAGTAATATATGCAGTACACAATCATATTCGACCGAATTTTTATTTCCTTTGATTGTAAATCTGTCTTCTCCCCAAATTCGTCACCCAATTGATCTTCGTTTATCCAAAAGAAAACGATCACCCGAAAGAAAATGGGCTTCGATAATTAGTCCTATTATTATCATGGAACCGTTTCATGTGACAGATTATTACACTCCTAAATTTAATTAGTTCCAAAAGATTTTATCGTGATCAGTTCATCCGTATATTCATGGGAACTTAATTGATTTGTAAATTGTAAGAATTCAGTCAAGATGCTAGAACGTTTTAACAATAAATCGTTTCCAGGTCACAACCTCAAAATTATGTGCATAAAACATCACGTACACCTAATCTTAAAGGCCCTCGGAACACGGTGCTTGTTTCGTTGCTATTTGCTTGCTTGTTTTCTTCCCTGCCGTCATATAATGACAGCAAACACGCCCGAAGAGGCCGAAAAGTCTGCAGGTAGGGGGCCACGTGCAGCTGACGATGCATGAGGTGATGCAAAGTTCAATAACCGTCAACGGTTTCATTTTCTCAGATTAAGTCTGGGAATCTAGAGTTAGAGCGGAAAGAATGAAAAAACGTTGTAGATTACAATTCCGAAGTTTAATTCCGGAGCGTGGAACAAATAGTTTCGTAGATACAGCCTTTACAAATTTTCGAAAACAGGATTTTAAACAAAAAATGGGAAAATTCTTAAAAAATATATGTGTATACAGAAAAAACAACGAATTCATTTCACATGAAGAAAATAAACGTTTCCTGGAAATTTGTTCAATAATGTTTTGTTTAAACAATTTTTGGTAACTTTTGGGCATCATTATTATCAAAAACTGATACTCTTATCATCTTGAATATGGTTGATTTTTTTCCGATTTTTATCTTATCGCAAAGTATACAATATTGCCGACGAAAGCCACTTTTGAATGAGAATGTACAGCCTATATATATCCTTAAATATCAGCGTGTATCTACTATCTGCTATCATATCAAACAGAAGGCTCGAGTCGAGGTTCTTTTTTTTTCTTCACAACTTTCTTGAGAATTTCTGTGTCGTTGGTAAAATTAAATTTCTGTTTGAAAATTCTGGAGGGGATATTTCCCGCTGCGCATATCCTGGGACGCAGGAGTACTGCCACTACGTCGCACACAACAGCAGGCCGCGGGGTGGGGCAGCCCCTCACTCTACAGGGGTGCAGCGCTGATATATATAGCGGTAGACACTCTCAATCTCATTCGTGGTATGACCGTCGTCGAGGTCAGACATGGAGTCGCTTTAACCTTGTGTGCTTATTTTATTTTTGTGCCCTCGGCCAGAAAGTTGAGCAGAGGTTCCTCTCGACTGAAAATGATCACGTTATCACAAACAAAATAATCTCTATGATCGCTAATTCGTCATCAACGTCCTGATAAACGTTTCAATCTACAATAGTTTCAGTCTCGAATATTGTGAAAACTGTCTCTCTACACACAAAAACGCGGGATAAATATATTTTTTACAAGATGGGAGACTGTTTTAGCAGTCCGACTAATTCGGACAATGAAAAACCACAGAGGAGCGGAAATACCAGCATAGATCCGGTCCCACTGCCGGTTAGCCCGGTACCAACTCCTCTCCCGGATCCGATCAGGCCGATACCCCAAATACCAGAGACTGACGTACCGACGGCAAAGATATTCGTAGCCCTTTACGACTACGACGCGAGGACCGACGAGGATCTGAGCTTCAGGAAGGGGGAGCATCTGGAAATTCTCAACGATACACAGGGAGATTGGTGGCTGGCCAGGACCAAGAGGACCAGACAGGAAGGATACATTCCTAGCAACTACGTTGCTAAACTTAAATCCATTGAGGCAGAGCCATGGTACTTTAGGAAGATAAAGCGAATTGAAGCAGAGAAGAAATTATTATTGCCAGAAAATGATCACGGGGCATTTTTAATTCGTGATTCTGAAAGCCGACACAACGATTATTCGCTATCAGTACGAGACGGAGACACGGTGAAACATTATCGTATCAGACAGCTAGACGAAGGTGGCTTCTTTATAGCTAGGCGTACAACGTTCAGGACATTGCAGGAACTGGTGGAACATTATAGCAAAGACGCGTACGGACTTTGCGTAAATCTGTGCAAACCATGCGTACAGGTTGAGAAACCTGTGACGGAGGGTTTAAGTCATCGCACGCGAGATCAATGGGAGATCGACAGATCGTCTCTTAAATTTGTACGAAAACTCGGCCAGGGACAATTCGGCGAAGTATGGGAAGGATTATGGAACAATACCACACCAGTAGCTATAAAAACATTGAAACCTGGTACTATGGACCCCAAAGATTTCCTCGCAGAGGCTCAAATAATGAAGAAATTGAGACATGCTAAGCTTATCCAACTGTACGCCGTATGCACAATGGAGGAACCAATCTATATCATCACGGAGCTAATGAGGAATGGGAGCTTGCTAGAGTTCCTACAAGGAAAAGGTCGTGGCTTGAAACTTTCCCAACTGATCGATATGTCCGCTCAGATAGCCGCTGGCATGGCTTATCTGGAATCACAGAATTACATCCACAGAGACCTTGCCGCCCGCAACGTGCTGGTAGCGGATAGTAATATCGTAAAAATAGCCGACTTTGGGCTGGCCAGACTCATCAAAGAGGACGAATACGAGGCAAGGATAGGGGCCAGATTCCCGATCAAATGGACCGCGCCTGAAGCTGCAAACTACAGTAAATTCAGTATTAAATCAGACGTCTGGTCCTTTGGAATTCTCCTGACGGAGCTGGTCACCTACGGAAGAATACCGTACCCTGGCATGACCAACGCCGAAGTTTTACATCAAGTTGAACACGGATACCGCATGCCGTGTCCGCCTACCTGTCCTAATACTCTCTACGATATAATGTTAGAATGTTGGAACAAAGATCCGATGAAGAGGCCGACGTTTGAGACACTTCAATGGAAATTGGAAGATTTCTTCACAATGGATGGCTCCGAGTACAAAGAGGCATCTGCGGCGTACTGAGCTGGTACACGTCAGTAATTTGCGAGGTCAAGTTCTGTCGGGTCTGCTGGTTAATTGTTTTGTTTTTTCTTTCTTTTTCTTAACAGCACAAAACTAGACTGCGAATTTGAACGATTAGATATAAATCGTGTCTTTCAAGATGATAAATTGTGTTTGTATACATATTCGTCAATTAGCCTTTGCAAAAGCTTATCTATCGGCGAAAGAATTTGTGAAGAAATAAAATAAAAAAGAAAAGAAAAAACCCTATAGCGAGCGGATCTCGGGTCGAGATAAGTTTTATAGTTTCACTTGATCAACCCGTGTGGAAATTGAACTGGGGAGCTAGCCGGGTCCCAGCCAGGATGCCCGGCTTTTGGCCAGGTGCTGGTCGGGCGTTCTGGTCGGAATCCGCCCAGAATCGTCACGCTTGTCTAGCCGGTACCCGGGCGGGCGGCCTGGCCAGGCTATGGTCGGGCGGACCGACCGTGGCCTGATGCGTATTTACTAGGGCTATTTAATGTTTAAATAAATTTTTTTCTTGTTTATGCAATTAATAAATGTACACTGAACCTGGGATTTTTGTAGTTATTTTTTATTTTGTAGGGTAACAAATTTCCATAGTATATAAATTTTAATACCTTCATTATTTACCGAAGTGAACTTGGCCCCCCAATATATGCAAAATTTTTTTATTTTTTTGCCATCGTTTGTCCTTCGTTTGCCAATGTTTGCCATACATTTATTTTCGTTTGCCCCTTTTAACTTTAGGAGTTATCCGCTTTCGAAAATTGGGGGGGCCAACTTCGTCAAATCGGCCCCCCAACATATTCCAAATTCAAAAAATTTTTTGCCGTTGATAGTCTATCGTTTGCCAATGTTTGCCATATATTTGTTTTCGTTTGCCCTTTGTTACATCAGGAGTTATTCGTTTTTGAAATCTACTTTACGAAGTTGGCCCCCCACTAAACACCAAATTCAATTAATTTTTCGCCATCGATTGTCCATCGACTGCCCTGGTTTGTCATATCTTTATTTTTGTTTGCCCCTTTTGTCCTCAGAAGTTATTCGCTTTCAAAAACTATCTTAAAAAAATCCAATATCACTTTCCAATATTTCCAATATCGACTGGCCGAAACTGGAAAATGGGAGAGATACCTATGCCAATTCGAAGAAGAACGTGGTCTTTTCGATGAGAAGCGGATTTGTTTTTAACCGAATTCGAAAAAAGGAGGAGGTTCTCAATTCGGTTGTATTTGTCATTTTTTTTTTCTATGTTTGTTACCCCAGAACTCCGTCATTCATAAACGGATTTGCAAAATTGTTTTCTTATTTGAAAGGATATATTTTCAGATTAGTCCCATAGAAATTTCATCAAAATCGGTTGAGATAATGTCGTTTTTTTTCAATTTTGGATGAGATGAAAAAGGTCAATCTGGTACAAAGTAAATGCCTGTTACACGCGGAATCACAAAAAAACGTGTCACTGGATGCAAAAATGGACGAACGTGTCGACTGATTGTCAGCCTGGTCTGAGGAGCGACCACGCACAGTTTCACTGATCAGCCTATACCTTCATTAATTATTAATTTGAATATTGAAATGGGTTCAGCGTAAAAATATATAAATTATAGTTGTACTGGTTTGTCATTTAGGATATAATGATAGCAAATGCATGATAACGTTCTTCGGGTGATTTTGGCTTTTTGAAACCTCCGACATTAGCTGGTAAATTAAATATCTAACTTACGACCCCAGAGTGTGCCACGGGGAGGCTGCGCGGTAGGATTTGACACTCCTGTTATTATGTATTTTTTTCCGTTTTTTTTTCATTTTACGTTTTTTTTTTGTTTTTTTTTTCGTTGTTTATTTTTTTTCAAAGAATTTTCTCGCACCTTGTGGTTCATATTTTGAGTACTTATAGTATACATACATATGAAAGTATAGTAAAGTTGAGTAGTAAGTAGAGTAAGGTTAGTTATAACTGCGCTATAAACGTATAGTGAAGCGGACTATAGTGCAGGTACGATAGTACACTCCTCAAAAGAATTAAAGCATCACCCATTTTTTAGCTGAATAATTGGCCATTTTCAAAGTGCCATAACTTCGTGTGAAATGTTCGTAGAGGAGGGGTCGAAACCCCATTTTGAAGCCTTAGCTTTCGAGAACATTTTTTCAAATTTGGCCAGCGCCATTTTGTTTTTGAGTTTTGGCCCCGTAAAGACACTTGTGTCACTTAATTGTCAAGTGAAAGTGTAAAGTTTGAGGTCATCTACGGGGAGGAGGAATTTTGTGACTGAAATTCCAAATCGGCCATCTTGTAGGCGCAGGTTTTCTCTACAAAATGCATTTTTCGTATCCAGGCTCGGATTTTTTTTCGCAAAGTTATTCAACCTTCCAACAAAAACCGTCAAAAAAACTTGGAGCGGCCATTAAAAACGACCCGTTTATCGGAAAAGGGCGAACAAAAACTCATTTTGAAGGTGGAAGGATCGACTTTAATTTGCTGCCAAGGAAAATCGAATTCCGCCCCGATTCAACCCCTTCCCCTAATTTTTGTCACACAAAAGTGTGTTCAATAAACCGTTGAATTTGACTACATTTTTCAACCAAGCATAAATGATTCCAAATTCAATTGAAAAAAAAAAAAAAATGTACGTGTAAGTTCGAAGCTTGCCCTTCAAAATGACCCCCTTACGACCGTTGTACGGTTTTCGTGAACCGAGATATCCGAAGTTGAAAAAAGCACTACATCGACCGAAATTTACGGCGCTTTATCTTGGTAAATTTGATACATTGTAAAATGGTAAAATGGTAAATTTTACCAAAGAAATCATAAAATCTCCAAATCAAAAAAAAAAAACGTGACTTCAAGAGTGGTCCACTCGTGTCAGTCCGACCAAGCAGCTTAAGCGCCGTAAATTTCGGTCGATGTAGTGCTTTTTTCAACTTCGGATATCTCGGTTCACGAAAACCGTACATCGGTCGTAAGGGGGTCATTTTGAAGGGAAAGCTTCGAACTTACACGTCCATTTTTTTTTAAATTGAATTTTGAATCATTTATGCTTGGTTGAAAAAGGTAGTCAAAATCAACGGTTTACTGAACACGTTTTTCTGTGATAAAAATTAGGGGAAGGGGTTAAATCTTTGTTCTATTATTTTTCTAATGACTTCTTATTATAAATAATAGAAACAAAATACCAGTTTTTTAATAGCATTGAGTAATGTAAGTATAGTTTAATATTATTTTTGTTTTATTATTTTTGAATGAGTTCTCATTATAAATAATAGAAACAAAATACCAGTTTTTTAATAGTATTGAGTAATGTAAGTATAGTTTAATATTATTTTTGTTTTATTATTTTTGAATGAGTTCTCATTATAAATAATAGAAACAAAATACCAGTTTTTTAATAGTATTGAGTAATGTAAGTATAGTTTAATATTATTTTTGTTCTATTATTTTTCTAATGACTTCTTATTATAAATAATAGAAACAAAATACCAGTTTTTTAATAGCATTGAGTAATGTAAGTATAGTTTAATATTATTTTTGTTTTATTATTTTTGAATGAGTTCTCATTATAAATAATAGAAACAAAATACCAGTTTTTTAATAGTATTGAGTAATGTAAGTATAGTTTAATATTATTTTTGTTCTCTTATGACTGAATGACTTCTCATTATAAATAATAGGAATAAAATACCAGTTTTTTTTAATAGCATTGAGTAATGTAGATATAGTATATAATAAACTCTCGTGAATCTTATATTATTAGATCATTTTTTATCGCCGATATCAACGCATGAACATAAGTTTTAAATAATATGACGTATAGTTTTAGTACGGATAGTAAACGTTTACTACTACCATGATCACAGATATCCTGTTTGACTCAGACTTTAGTAGTAAAGTTACATAAACACTTAGTGATCGGAATCATCGTCCTTCCTTGTTTTGTCAGAATCCTCTTGTTCCGGATCAAGATGTTTTTGTGTCTTTCTCCTCCGATTTCCCTTCCAATCCTTGGCATTCCCAAGAACATTTCCTAAAAGGCTACCAAAGACAGACTCGGTGACAAATCTCCCACTTTTGTCTCGGTGAGTATCTCCAAGAACACCTGCAAAACAAAGAAGACTTTGAGTTTTATTGGATATGAATGCAATTGTTTCAATTCTTGAAATTTGTGCCTACCGAATAAGCAATCGTAAAATGCGGTATCTTTCAATAAGAATTTTGTTGGCATTTTTTTTATTGCAGTATATTGCATAGCCAGTTCGGTGGTTAGGTATTTTCTTAGAATGTTGGTTAGGGTTTTGCTCGGTACAGCCTCCCTATCGAACAACTTGAGCAATGACTTCATCTGAAAAAATTGTGAACCTATAACTCATCTTGTATACTTTATATTACTGGAAATATATCGGAAAAAAGTAGATAATTTCACTCACAAACTCTTGACGGAAATCCGTATCTTTTAGCAACCTCAAATTAAATTCATCGAAGGCTTCTTTATCCGCGTAGGGCAACTCCAAATTGTATTTTGAAATAAAATTTTCCCGTATCCCTTGATCTATTTCCACCTCGCGGCAAGTTTCTTGGGCACGAATTTGATTTTTTTTTATTTCCTCCACATCAATTTTAATTCTTTGTATATCTTCGTATACTTCCCGCAGGAGTTGGGAATCTGTAGTAATAATCATAAATAATGTGAATGAAACATCATTTGTATAAAACATGTTTAAAAGCTCATCAGCTATTTTTATAATTACCGGAAGTAGATTTGTCTATTTTGAATTTGTGTTTTATGTTGCTATCTGAAAAATCAGATTTGTCTTTCGATTTATTTTTTATTTTTTGTTTTGCTTTAGTGTCAGCTTTTCGAATTTCTTCTTTCTTTCCTTTTGATTTTGCATCATTACCTGTGAAAATAATATACATTATGATGAAATTTGGAAAATGGCTAAAAAAAAGTCTAAGACAAAATCCTTCTGCGATTTTCAGATTATGGTAGTACATGCATTAAAAAACAATATCAACTCCTTGCGATGAAACTGTTCACGCGGGAAGTTTGTCGCAGTGTTTGGTCAAATCTCCTGCAAAAGACTCCTTGCGCATACACTTTTATCGTAGAACGTTGAAAATTTTCTTTAGTGCACATACTACCATAATCTAAAAATTTGTGGAAGGTTTTTTATTACATCAATTTTTGTGAAAAATTCCACCAGTCTCCCCTGATAAATTGTAACATGAAACTTACTGACTTGTGACGTTCTTTGCCATATCTTATCTGATTTTTGATTCGATGGTTTCTTATGATTGAAAACTGGATCCTTGCTTGGAAGTGAATTGAGTAATTGAAGACTGCTGTCTACTACTGAATCTACAGTACGATTTTCATCGAACTGGTCCTCATTTTCTGAATCTGTGTATACCTTGTCAAAAGATAAACGAGAATCACTCCTAAAAATTTGACGTGGTAGATTTTCTTCGAAGCTTTCTTCACCTGCAGTCAT
>JAEUYN010000865.1:100995-329993 GCA_018257835.1 Euura lappo | reverse complement strand
GCCGTGGTACAGTGTGAAGTAAATATTCGCGACGTTAATTATCCACCACAAAGTTTTGCACATGTATTCACTGAAAATTAATTCTCGCAATTATATCGTCCGGTATCGTTCATACATCGTAAAATAATCACGCGGATGACTGAAGCGGATGATAATAATTTTCTCTATTTTCAACGAGGCAGTTGGCGAATTATCACTATATTTATTGTTTCACCTCATCGTGCCAATACTTCATTTACTATAATGACAAAAAGTAACTAGCTACCGGCTACGTATAATCGAACACGAAACTCGTGTAAATCTTTATACCGGTTGGTCCAGGCGGCTGACTGTGTGCTCATTATACCGTCCTTCCTAAAAAGCTGAGCTTCTTCAGCTTGTAAGATGCGATTCCCGCGTTGTTCCTCGGCAAGTTGCCGCGTTTCTTATCAAAGCTGAAAAAGTGGGTTTGCTTGTACTCCTCGTCTGCCGAGTGTTGGCGTCGTTCGAAAACGAAACTGCATCGGGCTAAGAGATTTAACGAGCTTAAGTGGCCGCGAAGACAGAGAATGGTCCAGCCGAAAATTTTCGAGTTTGCGAGTCTTGTGTTCTTCGTTTGGTTCTTCAGGACACCCAAAAGATTCAATCTTTTCTACGAAATAAATGAAGGTGAACGAAGAGCCAAAACCGTCGTGGATTCAAACAGTCCACTTCAATAATGCCCAGTTTATTTTCAGCACGGAGCGTTGAGAAAATGCAAAACTATTCCACCCTCGTCTACCTTGGAAGGATGTCTGCCCAAGGTTGTTCCCTTTTCTCTGTCCTCGATGCGTACAACAAGCAGAATTACCTCGAAAAATTTGTTCAGCAGTTTCTCTACCGCCTCTGGCTCATTTTGTCCCAGCTGAGCTATAGCTTGAAGTTGGCGTACGAATAAGTCGGAGTATAGAGAAAAATGTGTACCGTTCTTTTATCTGAATTGTAAAGAGGCGAAAATTAACGTTGAACTAAGTTTTGCTCCTCTCGAAAACTACGGTATTACCGTGCCGAGATACAGATGCATAAATACTGGTTCATATAGAACCTTCTTTCACCCGCGGAATTGCATTGCAGGCCAGAAATCAAGAATAAGTATTTCCCTCTCGTTTTTTTTTTTTTTTTTTCACTCAACGAGAGTCTTCATCAGCAGAGAGTTTTCCATGCAGAAATTTCTCAGATCAGAAATGAAAAAAAAAAACAAAAAAAATAGTAATATTACGAGGGATGAAAGAATAAATTGAAACTCTGATAACGCGAAGTGATTTGATGACGGATGAAAACGATGTCTAAAAGCCGCGTTAACCGGTTCCGAAATGAATCACGCTGACATGGGGCAGTGCGTATATCTTTGTTTTCTGAGTATTTAGTTGGTACGGGAGATGACATGGAAATAAGCAATGCAAATTACTCTCCCTTCTTGCCGCAAGCCACCGCCTACCCATTACCTGGTTTACGCGTTACCAGTCCCGACTACGAACGGAGCACTCCTGGGGGCCAAGAAAGACCGTGGAAGTCTCCGTCGCGTAAGTCCCTCTTGTAGTAATAAGACGAGTCTTACTCTCGAAATACTATTATAATCTGTAGAGAGGGATTTACCTGGAAGTAATATCATTCCCAAGGCTGTGTCAGCCGTGGTCGTACGCTCGCAGTCTCGGACTGATTCTGAGTGGCTGAAACTAGGCATTGTTATTATCATCCAGCATAACGAAACCTCGATTATCCTCGATAATCACCGTCATTCGTTCGCTAAAAATCTGCGAGAAAATGATGCCCGAAGCTGAGTAACGCTCACAAAAAGAGTGTCTTGAGGTTCTCATGGCCTACTGTACCACATCTCGTATTCGGTTCGGTACAGTGGGACGCGGAAGCTCTCCTCGAACCGTTTCGGAAGGTTGAAGTTTATTTTGTACCTTGTTACCAGCCAGGCTAACTAGTCTTCTTGCTGAGAACTGATGATGGTAAAAAAAAGTGAGGTTTCAATGGCTAACAAGACTGCCCTTGGCGACGTGTTATAGTCGTGGACAAGTTCCTTGTTCGGGTCTCTCGGTATCGCAACGAATGTGCATCTACGCGGGAGCCTGCAAGGTGTAACATTATTGAAGCATGGCATTATGTTAATCTCTTATTCAAAGCAGTTTCTAGCCTCCACTTCGAGGATAAGGGCTCGATGAAATAACGCGTGCTGGCATCCCGGTGCACTCTTGCACTCTTGCATGGCTTTGAAAATGCCTTCGAGAGAGCGGTCGTTGAAACAGATCATTGCCTTTGATATTTACTGCCTTTCATGCCTCGCCTCCGGACCGTCCGCCTCCTTTTGATCCTCCTCGTCCATACCTTCTATCCCCATCTCTTCATCTCCTCGTCCCTTTACCCTCATGGTAGCTAGATGCGTGTAGCTCGTGTCAGTGAGTCATCTCGACACGACAGATCCCGTCACGCACTCACGGTACCGACTTTTCGCCCCCTCGCCCCCCCGGGCTTTACGGAATCTTGCTCACAGCTACCGGGTGATGGGAATGGACAGTATAATAATCCCTGTAACATCATTTTAGGAATCATAAAGCCTCCCTTTCGAACGTCGACGGAAGAAAAAAATTAGCTATTGCTATGCCCTGCACCGAGGTAATTATGTTGGTACAAAGAATTTGTACGTTTGTGCGAAGCTCCGGGTCGCCCGGTTGGATACTGATTGCCTATCGCCAGTTGTGCGGTGCGTTCTATTAAATTTTTTAACAACTGTGAAACGAATTTGGGATTCTCAAGAGTAGAAAATTGCTAGCTTCTCGCCTCGTTCGAATTTTAGACACCCAGCTCCGCGTTGACGCGTCATGCTGAATAATTTCCTGTCATTTTTCAACCCGGATTTCATTTCGGGTATTATAAAAGATATCAGCTAAGAAAGATGCGGTTCCCTATTGTATTACAAATTATTCTCGATCACCCGTTGTGCACTAGAGCTCGGTACGGTACGGGTGGACGGTGTTTCTCCATAATGGTCCACATCGTGACCGTGACAATTGTAATGTCGCGCAGGCCCACGCGGTCGCATCCATCACTCATGGCGTCGCGGCGTCCCACCGTCCAAGCATCCTGGTGTCATTTGGTGCTCTCTATAACGCTCTCAATGTGAGCCTAGCCGAGCCGTCAGCAGCTGAAAAGAGCCTTTATGTCACTAACCTGAGCCGCCAGATCGACTGGCCGAGTCTCACCTTGATCTCATCGTTGCGGTTTGTACTCGGTACTCTATTCCCCATCCGTCATCGTCATCGTCATCACAATTTCAGTTTCCGAGATTTGGTACGGAGTGCGCTAGTTGGTTAATAAAATGAGTGCTCTTACGAGGTAACCACCTACGAGTCGTGAATTAATTATCATTTCTACGCCATACGTACCGGGGCCAATGCGGATTTGAAACAAAGCCGCTTTTGTGGAAGACAAACGCAAGAGCTGTGCAAAGTCGATTAATGATATTAGCGAGTGACAACGGACGAGGGGTTTCTCGAAAGGTCTGAGACCTGTACCGGAATTTATAGTACGGCTCACACCTCCGGCAAGTTCGCGATTCGTTGGATCTCTGTGTATGTAGATTGATATATTATCCGAATCTCGTCATTCGAGGAGGTAATTCCACTGGTTTTCGGGGTGCTTGATATTTGAACCCGGTACTACCATGGCCGGAAACCAATGCCGCAGGTTTCGTCTTACCTTTTGATCTAGGTGCTACTTTACGAGGACTCCATCATTTGATCAGATTGTACAAATGATCAGGCGGAGTCTGGTATGGCATTTGAGAGGGTCGTGGGTTACGTGATGCTCCTGCCTTCCGCTAGTTGCCTTTGGTCTTCCTTAACCACGGTATTTCGACGATAGAAAATTGCAGTCCGCTTTTTCGTGGCATCCGTTGTACGTCAATTCCGCCTCTACGTTCGGGTCAGGGTCGTTGGCAGGCGAACGGTAGCGCGGCAAAGGGGCTGACTGTCGCGAATCACGATCCTTTGTGTGACCAGGAAGTGAGAACGTCTTTTGTGGGTTGCCGGTCCTTTTGGGACCGCATAGATTTTTTTTTTTTTTTTTGTCGCGTTACAGAACGCGAGGAGATGAGCTCGCAGATGGACCGTGAAGTTCGTTGCTCAAGTTAATACTTTTGTAGCCACAAACAATTTTAGATATTAATTTTCATTATTCGCCCGACTGTCATAAATGACTCGAGTCACACGAAGGCGCGACACGCGACGTTTGGTCGTATCAACCAACGAAACTCGGTCTCGTCATCGCCTCGGTTTCAACTCGGAATACTTTACTTGGAATGTTAATTTTCATCCGACAGCGTGACTGACTGCTCATGTGGATATCATCAAGCCTCAAATCTCGATACGCGGCTGTAGGCTCTAGTACACATAAATCGTGAACCATTTAAAGGAGTCATATTCCCAAGTGTTGTATTTCATAGTTAATCATTCCGAATCTGAACACCCTACATCCACAGATCTGACCACCTGCGCGATGGTATATTAAACCGCATGAGTGAGAAACGCAGGGTGTAGATTACCAGTGCTTGGGAGAGAGGTGCGAAAGTTTAATCACCGAACGTAACCGCAAGGTCACTGACCTGGTTGATCTTGAGATTTTTTGTCAGAAAAACTGTCCATGTTCATAGAAAATAGAATCAAAAAGCTCGTTTCATCGGTCACACGATTTCATTACCGTGAGAAGAATATTTTTGAAAAACATAATTAGCATCAGAGAATAGTTAAGCCGTTTCAACTTTCAAGATACCAGTTTCACAGGCCACAAAAAATGAAGAAAATTTCTCTATCGTGTGAACAGAGGATCAAGGTTACATATTCTGAACATAACGTACCTATAATGATAATTGTTTTATTCAATGGAAGTGGTAAACTTGTTAACGGCATATCACGGTGCCGAGTATAGTAGCTCTCTAGCATAATTCGAACAGACTGAACCCCCTGTCGTAAAGACCCACGCCCTGTCAAGGCGTCGGTCGGGGTCTGTAGGTCGCTCACGCCGGTCTGCAGTAGGTAACTACCTCCGTAGCGGTGACATAAAGGTTTATTGCCGGGATTTATTTTTCGTTAAGAAAAAAAAAATTTATAAAAACGTAAGTAAAATCAGAAACGAGCGGTGCAAGGATACGCGCATTGTCAATGCCGGGGTGCAGAAGTGGTAAAGGACGCACGCGTCGCGACGAGCGGTATTATGAGCTCCCATAAGAGTCCCACACGAGGGGGGTCCAGGCTGGGCCCCCGGGCGACGTAATGTCACGCATTCCTGAATAGAAAAGTCTTTTGTCCGCGTAATAGAGGACTTGGTCGTATGGTCCGCGCGCGACTACCTCCGGTTCATTCTCCGGTTCCTCAATTGAAGAATGATTGACAAATTCGTTCGATTATTCTTGCTGTCACACTGAATGCTCCATCCTCGGGTACAATGGATTCGTCATGTTCCGCCCCGCCAATTGAAATGTTTTAACCGATCGTGTATAATTCACTTACCTGAAAGTTGGCCCATTCATTCACTTTCAGGGCTGTGGCAGAGGCCTATGCTCCGCCGGTTCGACCGGATTTACTCGCCACGGGTCCCCCCGCCTCCTGGCTCAGTTAACTTCTTGATAGCCCATCAGCTAGACAAATTACAGAGGCGTATCATTTTTCATATCATGCAGCTTATTAAACGCTCGCTTCGAGCGACCTTTCTTCACTTTGTTTCTCTTATTCGAACCTCTCCGAGCATCATGAGATGTGGAGCTACTTCGTCTTGCTTTTGTCCATTCTATTCACGGGGACGAGGACGAGCCCTATACACACATGCCAGTGTCTTGCACCGAATCGAGTCGATATACTTCTACCGACAGAATTAAAGGGCGAATATGAGAGATGGCCGAGAGAAGAGGAGGGCATTAAAATGTCTAGACAAAAAAGAATTCATATAATTCCAGTCGTAGGTACAGAGTCCGTACATGGATGGGTGGAATGATAATATACTGGTATTGGATATTTGCTCATGTCCAGTATGTTGTTTCAAGGCTCGTGGCCTCTTCAGTCGCCAGTGGTATAATGGGAGAGTACAGGTCACTCGAATCTGTCTGCGATGAATGGTTATTGTGCGTTTCGAGTATTCATGACGGGTGAGAATTCCGCGGTGACTTGGTAAGGTAGTTTAAACGAACATCTTGCTCATGAAATTGTTGCCTTTATTTATTTTCCCTGCACCGCACAGTCATCTTCTCGGATCTTGGATGAGCCACAGTTTTCAAGGCTATATATATGTACCTACTACCGTGAAATTATATGCCATTACGTTGCTTCTGACCCCACTTCCGTTTCACAAACCAACTGGACTTGGTGTATCTCATACATTCGTGACACCTGCCACCGACTTGCCTGCACGCAAACGTCACGCTGCTCACGCGTAACTTCTATCGACGTTCTGTTTGAAAATCTATTCGAAGGTACTAACGTAGTCGCAAATACGTCACAACGTGTTATGAAATATCGTTATTTTTCTAGCTTCGTAATTTTCTCTTCCGCCGATCCCTTCGCGTTCGCTTCAGGTTCTGCTTATTTAACCATAAACCACGTTTGCCGGGGTGGTGACGTCAGGCCTGTAAAGCGTGTCGTGGACAACCGACTGATTTAACATGGTGGATTCCAGCGAATGCCGTTTCTTGTTCACCGGGAATGTAATGAAACCCGGCAAGCGAGCGTGTATATAGTTATGTAGTAATGACTAAAGTAATGCAATTCGCTCCGGACCTGTTACACCCCATTATGTTTACAGCGAACGTTTGTCACACTTTGTTCCTTTCTCTCTTTCTATCTTTTGTACCCTTTTTCATCTCGGGCTCCTCCAATCGATCCCGGTACGGAAAATAGCTGGGATCGTCTTGCCGGTACTGTAATTGAATAACTCAATTTTTCCGCCTTCAACATTTCACTATCGTTTTACCTTTTCTTTCTTGTCTATTCGTGGACTTGAATTTACAAATAATGCTGACATCAATGATGAGTTGAATGTGATCCGACGTATTTCTCAGTACGAACATCCAGTGATGTCTGTAAATTTTAAACAGGCAAAAATACATTTGTTCAAGTCGAAAAAATAAATTCTTTCGACGATTCGTCAAGTCAGTATTCTACACTCGTACAACTTCTATGATACGTGTTTTTCATGGATATTGATCAAAGCAAACTATGGCGACAGCAATTTGTGGCCACATTCGTCGCAATGTACGAAAGCAAGACAATTGTCCACATCTGATTGATTTTTTCAAGTTTGATTCTCCATTTGTACGTGAATAGTAAATCTGATCTCGGAAGAAAGTTTTCAACCGTTTCACTGAAAGTTTTACCATCCAAGAAATATGAGATGTCGTAAGAAGTCCGTGGTAAAATAGGTGAACTGATTCGACGTGAAACTTCATCGATTTTCTCGTAACGTTATTTGTGCACGAAGCAAACTGTCATTTTTCTGATGTATTGACTTGCTTTCTTCGTAAACAAATTTTAACGTCGACTTTGCTATACATTCGCTCGAATGAGTCTTGTGGCTGTACAAGTGTGAGATCCAATCTGCTATGGACTCTTTTTGCGGCCATAAATTGAAACTTTATCAACAATATGTTGATTCTGAATGCGACAACTGATAGTGAAGAAAATTTCTGACCCTAAACCAACGGAATTTTTATCAGATGCACGCGAGAGTTTCTCAAAGGTGGGTGACGATGAACGTGGAGATTCAGGAAGAATAATATTTGACTCCAAAACCGCATCTTGACTATTGTTATGGAAAAGTTACGGGGAAATGGTATTGAACGTGCTAACGATATTAAAAATGTTCACTCCATAGCTACTTCGTATCTCCTAAATTCTCTTTAAAGATCTTGTTACTTTATTGGCATCGGTCCGTTGTTGCCCGTACCAACGTACCTCCGAATGGCCCATTAAAGAAAATATTCCAGACGCATGCATGAGGGTGAACCGCCGTGGCGAACTTCTACTTTTCTCAACGATAGACCATCAAGATCTTATCTTAACTCCGTGGAATGGTTAGAGAGCCACTCTTCGAATTTATTATCTCGCCGTTCGACTCCAGGTAACGAGTGTTATGTGTTTAGAAAATTTTCACAGAAGTTGTTGCTCACGAACAAAACGATGCCGCGGTTATCTACGCCGCGTATCTCACCTCCGGAAGTCTCTCTGAAATTGAAATAAAAGAAACGAAAGCCCTCGGGCGTGAAGCTCGCAATTAAATTATTTCACGTCCAGGTATTAGGACCGTAGATTAGACCTGCAGTCGCTCCTTTTCTTATACCAACCCCGAATTCATCGTGCGATAGCCTCCTGACGAGTATCAATTTACCCAGTTCGCTTCCGGATAAAACTCACGGGTGAGACTTCCTCGAGTATCAAGTTTCACACTGGACTACGCTATGGGGAGCCTTATAATTGATCGGGTACGCCTCTGCGACGTAACTCGTCGTACCATTATTGAGCTATTATCCCTCTTATCTCACGAAATCTATTCCCAAACCAGGCTTTCGAAGATTTTTTTTGTTTCCCCTAGAGCAGTTTTGTAACAAACTGTGTTCATCCGTGGAAATTTGGTAAGAGTTATACCGAAGGGGGTACTGAGCCCGTTTTTAATCCATCCGACTGCAGTGAATAAAAGGAAAGTAGCAAGAGGTGTGGCGAGGCGCGTCACGCACTCTCGTACATCATCGGTGAATAAAAGAAACCCACTATGCCATAAATACAAACGCCTAACCCCTTCTCCGTTAGCACACTTACCAAAAGCTCGCCACCCGTCACCCGATCGTGCGGCGCTCCACATTAAATATTAATTATTTCGGAGTGCCGTGGAGATTTATGTCACCCTGTGCAATGGCGACCGAAACAGTAAATTATAGGAACGGCGAGGCCTGCCAGCGAGGCCAAGAGCAGTATCGCCGACGATTCGGAGAACGTCCTGCGATGACGGAGAAAAACGTTACCCGTCTTCCCATCGAGTAAAACGGCGAGAGGAAAAGAAACGGTAGAGAGAACTGGAGGAGCGGGAGAGAGAGAGTCCGTCATCGTGGAATCAGTCCATTTCTGGAACTTGAGTCTTTAAGTCATTCGTGGCACCGCGGTTGCCAATCATTGATTCTCCCCGTATTCTCGTTCAGTAAACTTGACTCACTGCGCTACGACTCTGCTCCTTTTACACTTGTTTGTACCAAAGTAGTAGTACGGGTTCTCTCTGCCGTGACATGAAAATTACTTTGGACTTCTGAAACAGCTCATTCCACCTCAAGATCACGAGAGACGCGGGCCTTTCGGTTTCATCCAAGTGAGAAGAGAAACGCTTAACTGATCAGGTGGAATCGTACGATATCATAACCTTTTCTTTCAAATTGGCATCCACCTCAGGTATTTTAATGCTGACTTTATGAATAATGACTAGCGGGTGAATAGTCAGCGGTGCAAAGCGACTTTCGAACTTCTTTTGATCAAGGATCAAAGAGATTAGAGCGCGGCAGAAATCTGCGACCTGGATAGTAACAAACTTATATAGTTTTGCTATCCGTCATTCGCAGTTGAATTTCGCCAGCTGGCATCTACAAAGAAGTTATAGCCAGGGCGCGGACCGTTGAGAAAACCACTAAATTATAGAAATGAGGATTATTCCCGCGCTGACTCGGCGGTAGCTGCCCTCTGAACAGGAACGTGCACTCCAACTGTATACACTATTCTACCTTACTTCAATAACTTACTCGGGTTCCAGCTATCCTGCTGTTTCTCATGCTAGGCTCTCAGTCTTTGTCTATCTCTCGCTGAGTCTCCATTCACGATCGCATTCGGTCGTATTTTGAAAATACCGAAAGCACCTGTACACCGCGTCTGTCATTCTGAATCCAGTCTATCTTCCGTCAGGAGAAATCTCGGCTTTTTCACAAGCCCGAATTTTCCGCCAGGGTAGATAGGTTCCGCGATGTTTGTTTGTTCCGCAGGGGAGAAATCGCAGCTTGAATGTTCCGTTCGTGTGGGGATTTTTAGAGTCTTGGTTACGACGAGAGCGTCTTAAAAAGTAGGGGAAAAACTAGGGCAATGCGAGATCGGCGTGTCTACTTTGCCCACGGGTTCGTTCGAAGTGGAGGTCCAGAAAAATGGGATGTAATTTCGTCTCGGAGACCCACATGTTGTCTGGACCCGCACGAATGGAACGAGGAGAATCCTGGTAAAAGATGAACCGCAGCCCGGGATCTCAAGACTGGTTTTCTCAGGGAGAGGGAATCGAATTATATTGCACATAGATGCAGGTGGGAGGGGCTAAGTAGCATAATTGCAAATTGAATGCCGCCGCGCTTGTTCTTGGCCCTCGAAGTGCGCGTTATCTACTTAACGCTTTTGCAGAGATTTTTTTGCGAGCTATATAACCGCGCCGAAATATAATACATGAGTTATTTTTCTCGCTGACTACCGTTTCACGTAATTTTATCCCACTTTTTCGGTTTAGCTGTCGTTAGCTTTTTATCTCCGCCCATTTGTCAAATTGAAATCGGACAGTGTAAAAGTTTGCAGTTCGTTATCAACATCGTCTGTGGAGAAGCTGCGTGGAAACAGGCTAAATCGATTTTTCGACGATTGTTTTTATTATCGTAATTATCCTCACCGTTTCGAGTCATTTGAGAAGTAATTACCGTATGCGAGATTAAGGTTTAATTGACACGGTAACAGATGCTCACGTTACGTCGACCGGCCGGACTCCAATGCGATCGCCAAGCCCTGCACCAGGACCTCGACACCCATTTAATCGAAACATTACCCAAAACCTTTTTGCCTCACTCGCTCACGATGGCTCCTTTGAATTCGAAATTCACTCAATTCATTCAGCCACTTACTGCGACGCGACAGTCTTAACGAGCTTTTTCTCAGATTTTCGGTTCAGTATAAGAGTTTCTGGCCATCTTGAATAGGTTAGTGACAGTACGTATGAGAAAAAGATTACATTGTCGATTAGGCAGGACAAAAATGTGCCATCGACTGTTGATGACGGTCACGAGGACTATTCATAATTTGCGAACCCTTCAGCTTGTGTACGGCGTGAGTAGTACGGCGGTAGTTCCATCGCGGTATTCATCATCGATGGCTTTTCTCCTTCGGCGAAATGTATTTTCGAACGAAACGCCTTCCTCTAGTGCCGCTTTTCCAATATCCTTCAACGTGTCACCAATTCTGTGATCCCGGGTGGTTTTGCATAGCAGCCCAACCAGAAGAACAGCAAAAACGACTCTGACGTTCATTTTTTTCTTGATTGATTTGATCGCGACTCTTTCAACGTCAACAGTGCAAGACGATGTTCGACTAGAACTTTACTGAACCTTCTGTTTACGCCCTCTTGTTGACTAGCGCGTGTCGCGGAATTCCCCCGTGATAAGATATGGTCAGGCATTTGAACCTGCGCCCTGTTCCATAAATTATCTTGTTTCAGTCTTTAAATAAGCCAGGTCTTCGCGTAAACAGCCATCGTTTCGATAAATAAATTCGACTAGCTTCGGTAATAACAGAATGATCGATTTTAAACAAAAAATTGATGCACCGCAGATGTTTTCGTATTTTGTCATCGGTTTGCAAGATCTTGAATCCGATCTCGAGGAGTTAGAATGGAACCGATCGAGTAAAGGGCGGTAAAACTTGGACTGAATAAAATGACACTGGTAATGGACTGCGGAGTCAGTATTCCCAAGGCTCTTCGGAGGCACGTGAGTTAGATACAGATTTGTCAAAATCTGGACAACCGAGTTGGCGGAACATGTTCGAGACGAACGTTCTGTGCAGCCCTAACTCGCGAATAGTCGAAAAGGAATCCTCCTTCGCACTCGGTCAGACTGGTTTCAAGCATCTCTTGGATTTTTTTCAAGAGACTCAAATGAAGCTAGGACACATGGAAAATGCGTTTCAACTGATGCACTTGATGACTCGATTTTCATTCCATCAAATAGTCAGCAAATGTATTCTGTCGAACAATTCGAACCCCGGTTAGGCTTAGGGTCGAGTAACAAGTTCACTAGCCTCGCAGTCTTCCTTTTCACAATTTATTTCACCGACCGGTACCCGTATCTACGCGTGGACAACGCAGCCTACAAACCTTACCGGAGCGAAGATAACAGGTACGTTATAGCTCCTGTAACGAGATTTATTTTCTCTTTTTTCATGCCGCACTTCCAAATGCGGTTTATCCTTCCGTGTGCATAATCTGAGGTTGCTCTTGAAACGGGGTTGTTCCCGATACGATTTAGTGTTACGCCGGTTAATTGTAATTAATTAACAGTCCAACATGTTTGTCGTAGGCCACTTTGATCGTTCCGCCTTAGTTATCACTACAATGGTATAATCTTGGTACCGTTTCTCCAGGATTAGGTAACTCCGCATAGACCCCGGGGTGAAGGATACTTACTCGCTGGCACTCGATTAGCGGAAAGAAACGAATTACCGGTTAATTAGACTAATTGAACGTATTCCAGAGAAGGTAAAATTATTATGCAATCGTAGTCTTCCTGCTTACCCACCTGGGGGCAGTTTCAGGCAACTGGGATCTTTGAATAATTGAATAATTGAAATTAACTACTCGAAAGTTCAGTGCAAACGATCCACCGGGTTACGGCTTCAACTTGTTTTTTATCGTAGATTTTTCCACTCTCAAATGTGGAAAAAGTTTTTCACCATTGCGTCGTTATCTATGGACACTAGAACAGTGGCAACCTTATAATGAGGATAGAATAGCGAGACAGGTGAATCGAGAACTAGTGATCTCGAGAAAGCATATCGGCAGCTGACCACGATCTTGAAATCTTCTTATTCTGGAATTCCTGCCCTTGACAAAAACTATCCACTCCACGATCGGGTATTTCCTTCTTTTGCCCCTGTCTTTTCCTCTTGGTCTCCGCCTCTCTGTGTTTTGTCTTGTCACTTGGTTGTGGAAAAAAAATATCTCACTCTGGTGCTAGAAAAAAGGAAAAGAGAAAGAAAACAGGACGCCTACACAGATACATGATAAACCAGAGAAATTAAGGGTTGCGATCGAAAAATGATCTTCATCGTCGAATTGGGTGCTCAAAATCTCTTGGGTTTATAATCAGCGGTCAGACTGAATGGTCATTAGCTGGATATTATAATGAACGTGATCGTTGTTCATTACACTTATTTTGAGCTACGAGATGCTGCTCCGCAGTAAGACCCACCGTGTGACCGCGTCATAAAGTCCCTACGGACCTAAGAAGTATTAGTCACATTATCCACACTAGTTAAAAAGGTCGGGAGTTAATTCTCCTTTATTTCACTTCAGTCATTCTTAATTGAAATTTATACGTACTTATGCATTGCGTAATGCAAATTTCCATGATGGATAACAATGATCAGTGTTTGATGAAAGGGTGTGCGTTGTATATTTAAATTTATCTAGACTGTTACACAACGAGGAATGTGCCGAGGTTATCTTTGTTGTGTTCCGAAAAATCCCCTCGCAACAGATAACGAAGACGAGACAAGAGACGCAATTAGGTTGGTAAAATGACACGCGAATGCCTTTCGCCGGCATTTCAGCTTTGTGTTTCCTTTATCTCTAATATTTTTCGGTCCCTTTTCCTTCCGCCCCAGCGCGTCTGCCACCGCGACGATGAGACTCGCGGGAGACAAAAAGGGTGGCGTTCGAAGCGTCGTAAAGCCGTATGTTTCAAGACACAAGACAGCAGACGCATAACGCGGGATGGAAAGACGCAGGTGCGCCGAGGAGGCAGAAGTATAGAAGTACATGTACGTCGAGGGGTCCGACCGGGCGCGGCTCATCGATGCACTGAATACGTTACAGTCGGGTCAATAAAAACTCACAAAATACACTCCGCGAGTCCCGGACGCGGCTTGTCTCGTCGCTACCGCCATACTAGTCGAATGTTTTGCAATCGCGAATCCACGCGAGAAGGGAGCGGTGTAAGTACATCGGATACTTTCAATTTACGGCGACTCAGTTTTTGCCAATTCAACCGCATCGATCGATTCTCATGTCTTATGTATTTCCCGCAACGGATTTAATCCGCCGAAAGTTCCTAAAAATTGTGTGACGCTTCATGATGGTAATAAAAGTAACCCGGCGGCCGCGTCCACTTCGTGTTAAAAGAAACTTTTCCCCTTTCTTTCTCAGTCTTATCCGGCTGCGACCGAGAGCACCAATATAATATGTTTTATATAGTTTCTGATTGAATCTGCTGGGTCGGAAAGTTAAAAATTCGGGTTCACAGGATTTACTCGACGTCGGCCATTCTTTCTCCCTCCTGTTCTTCTTTTTCCTCCTATTTCTTCCCGGCCTTCTTGAACCCAAGCTCACCCGCGTTTGATCAAAAAGTTTCAACAACTTTGAAAATTCTGTTAGACCGATTCATGCCGACCTTAACCCCGATTGGCTGGGTTCGAGGTCTGATATCCCATGCAAACTCGATTCCATCCATTCACCGACCCACGTTTCGTGCCCGTTAAGGCACCCGTTTTCTCCCGGTCGTCCTGGCGAGGATTCTTCTCGACCACTCGATACACCCGGTGGCCGCTAGTCGCATTCACTACCGAAATTTTATTTCGAATTTTATTTCGGTGCCCTTAGCCTGCCGCTATGCGTTGTTCGTCGTTAAGGGCGAGCTTGTTTGC
This sequence comes from Euura lappo, assembly GCA_018257835.1. Lineage (NCBI taxonomy): Eukaryota > Metazoa > Arthropoda > Insecta > Hymenoptera > Tenthredinidae > Euura > Euura lappo. The sequence goes on along the minus strand of JAEUYN010000865.1, from coordinate 315,282 downwards.
ATTAGTTACCGGTCTCTGGAGTTTTACCAGAACCCTTTCTCGACCCGAAATAACGAATAAGACCAAAAATATGCGCACAAAAGGCCGCCGGAGCTGACCCACCCGACAATTTTACGTCACTTCGCCTTTATCTCTACTCTTCAACGTACGGTACAGGGGAAATGCCTGGATGTTTCTTGTTCACCTGGTCATTAAGACTTTAATTAAAACAAGCTCGGGAAGTTTACCCCAATTCCGTACACGCATACGGTCTCTGATATTTTTTATCGACCCCATAAGGCTACGAGATAATTTTATCTCCACCTACGACCCCCCCGTGCGTGGCTCCTGGATCAATAACCAGGTCCTGCATCGTGGCAATTGAGCATCCGTCCATTTCTATCCCCGTCCTTCAACTGAGGTTATGATTTTTTCTGTGGAAAACCCTGAGTTTCCCAAACGCAGGCATAGAATATGAATGGGTGAAATGATATTGACAATGTTCGCGGGTCAGTCTTGGAACTCTCGAATCGGAAGCGATGCAATTAGCTGGGTGGTTCGGTTGCAGTAGGTCGTTGAAGCGATTCCGAAAAGAGATTTTAATATTTCTCTTTATCCAACGCACGAGCAGAACTTATAATACCGACGTTAAATGTGCGTGGAAGTATCGCGCTGTCGTCGCAGGGATTGGGTTCAGCCATCGTCTTGTACCACGGATCGTGTATCGCTGGTCCGTGCCAATTAAGGTCGGCCTTCCCGTTAATTATTACAATTTACCTCCCTATTATACGCAGAGTCTCTTAATTGAATTTCCAAATAACTCTTGATTAATTCAACCCGGCCGCTCATGCTCATGCAAGTTGTTACTTTCCATGCTACGACCTAACGACGTATGTATACACACACGTGCATGTCGGAGGACCACGAGTTAAGTACGCTCGGCTGTTTGACACGTGTACATATGTACATTTCACGCATACGCGTCTACGCCAACGTATATACGAATGTACGTGCACGGATCGGCGGATTCGTGATACGTGTTTCTTCTCTCTCCTGCGAAAACGCTTCCGCTAATATCACGTGACAGCTTCGCTTCATTCATGCCGCGATTCGGACCGACGAAGTGGAGCTAACCGTATCGCTTATATGTATGGTCCAATTTTCATCAACCTTCCTCGCGACACAGACACACAATCTCCTTTGACTCATGTTAGATCCTGCAGCTTCTAACCCTGGCGTTTCCTTTTATGTTTCAGGTGAGCATCGATTGAATCTGACGATGATCTCGCAGACGTTGTGAGTATTCTATTTTCATGGAAAGAACATTGAAAATGGAATCAATCCAGTTTGATTCCCAACTTTAATTTCTGAAGGGGTTCCGAGAGGAGGTTGAGAATAACCCCGGGGCCGAAATGATGTAAACTTTTTAAAAGTAGACAACTATTATGCTGGAATTTTTTACCTGGTATGGGTTGTTGGCTCTGGGCCGCGGGACGCCATCGATAATGGGTCGTTTTGGTATAGAAAGTAGACTTCGATGTATTCCCGAAGCGCCTAAACCGCTGAAGAGGTCGAAATTTTATTCATAAAATTTAATGGTCCTTAACCTGGATTGTTTTAGATAACCTATGGGTATTTGAAAACGTGATGAGATTATTAATAGCTTGATGATAATCTCGGTTCGCACTTATTAAAATATTCTAATCGGACGAGATCTGATCTCAAATGGAAATTCGAACGCCTGCTGGTTTCTTTGATCGTTGATTAACAAAGTTTTTTTTTCATAAAATCCATGTGAATTTTTTCGTTCGTCACGGTGAAATACGCGGAAATTGATTTTCGTGCGTCAGTTTGAGAATGGTTAAATCGCTCCTCTGCGCCGCTTACCGTCGTGCCATCAGCATCGCCAGGACCTGATATAAATACAGACACGCGCCCTGATACCACCTGCCGGTTGAGAATGTTGTGCGGTGTGTATTATAAATTATTTATTAGTCCCGTTAATAACCGCTGTCTTCGACCGATCAACGACTCGAGAATAAATATCCCTACTTCATTATCAGCCTCACGTTTTAAGTGGTGCGAGATCGTAATTATCGCGGTGCGTGTGGTGCTTAGGATGTTCGGCAAACGACGCAGTAATTCAACAGCGGATACAAATTGAAAATGCTATAATTGAAAAAGAAAGGAGAAAAAGTCACCACCCCGGTCTCTCGCCGTGACGAAGTAATCGGAAAAAGATTCGTGGAATTCTGCTCGTACGCGGGGGTGTCTGTACAGGAAGTACAATTTTCTGTGTTTGCTGGTGCATGTATTTCCGTGAAATATCACAGGCTTACCGTAACGACTCTAGTCGCACCGAACACACTTTTCATTATCCGATGGTAATATATTTCTCGCGGATATGCCGGGTCCCCGTGCAGTAGAATGCGCTCGGTTATAAAAATTTGTCGAACCGAACACGATACACCATTTATCGGCGGGTGCCCGAATGATGAAGAGTAACGCTAGGAGTGATGCGAAATTAGTTGTGCACGAACCATAACGAAGTGCCGAGGAACAAACGGAGCGAAATTCAAAAGGGAAAATCCGGATGTAGAAGTACACGAATGAATACCCGCGAGAGCACTCTTTACGCGTCGTTTCAGATTCACCCTACACTCGAAATCCCATCCGCCAGGTACTGGACCCATAGTTAAATAGCTTGAGGCCGGCTGAATACACAGTCGTCCAATTACAGGACGATAATAAAGCTCGTTTCGTGCGGGGATACGCCGTGTATCCGGGCGTACCCTGCAGAGCCTCTTCGACGGACCGGGACTCGTCTTCCGAGTGGACTCAACAATTTTTCAAAAGGAGAAGAGAGAACCCATTGAAACTCAGGCGATGAGGAGTTGTATCTTGTATCTCTTCCTCCATCTTTTCGCTGCCCTTTCCACCCCTCTGCTTCCGTATCTCTCAGCTCATATTTACCTCCCTCGCGTTTTATGTCCAATTACGCTCATTTCATTCAACGCTCGATGGCTCAGAGTACACTCGACCCTCTAATGAGCCTGAAATTTGACTACCAGATCCTCCGTACCGAGTAGCTCCCGATATTTGCAACAATATTTTGCATCATGGCCGAAGGTATGCGGGATTCCCGTCGGTCCCGACCTTCGGGAGCGATTTGACCGCTACCAGGTGTGGGACACAGAAGCCAGATACTAACCTCGCGTGACCCTGGTATAGTCGCAGCAACGGTAGCTTGGCCACCTGTAGATCTGGCGGATTAGCCAGGTCAAGAAGCCCCGACCAAACTAGAGTCTAGAGAGATTCTGGAGGAGCTGGTCACGGAACAAGTCCAGGTTCCGACTGGACTCGTCCAACTCGGGTTGGGATAGTTCAAGAGCTCGCGTTTCCCGGTGGTCCTACGTTCATCTCACTCGAGTCCCGCCGTTGACGAGATAAAGTTACTAAGAAGACGGCTGAAGGAGGAAAGTAAAGGAAGCCGGGCAGAATGAGGAGGCGAAAAAGGACGGCATAGAGGACGCGACCCTCCGCCGTTTTATCACCGTGGTATATTGCAGGCGACTGGTCAGAGTGCCGGTGCCGCACGCCCACGTTCAGCTACTAGGTCGGCTCCGCGTAGCCGCCACCGCGGCGACGAGCACAATTCTGCGGAAGATGCTGCGGTGAATTATTATCACAAGCCTTCTCGGGACAAGTACCGAGCAAGTACCCTCTTTCCTTATTTATTGCCACCGGAGAACCTGAATTTTCGCTCATTAGGTGCTTCTTCTTTATACCAAGCTTGCAGTAGACCCGGTCTTACGGTAGCGGAGGGGTGCGTTTCTTATAGGTAGATTGTATCTATCCGTCAGGACCTGAATTTTAATCAAAATATTCTGCATCATATAATATTTTCAATCTCCGAGCTAATTAATATCAGATAATATCTCCCTACTTTTCGACGAGCTTCGCTCTTTCGGCTTCGTTCTTATACTCCGACGACAAGAAGTTTAATGAACAGCTGTGGCCGGTGTTCTGGCTGATCCTCCCGTCTTCACCGCTTCTGGCTTCACCGGTCGCGGTGCAGCAATGGCGTCTCCTCCTTCTTTCTAATCCTTGTCCCACATGAGCGGGGGAGGCTACGAATCTCGTCGCGGTATCGCTATAAACTTAAATCTTCCAGAGTCCTTGTAAACCGCTTTTTTTCTTTATCTTTTTCTCCTCAAACCGTCTGAAAAAAACAACCTATTCACGTGCCGCTGTCCAATGCCTTAATTACAGCCTGTCTGTATTCTTTGTGAGAATGAAAATTGTAAATCTAAAAGTCATCTTTACGCGATAGGCACCGCAGCCCCGATACGTGAGGCGGAAATCAACATCGGATAATCATTTACCACGAAACATTGTTAATTAATTGCTAACTGTTATTTGTCAGGTACTGTTAAAATAGAGCGCTACAAAGGCAACCACAAACTTTTGCAACGCTAAAATAGCAATGTCATCGGCTGTACGGCGTTCCAAGGGAAATATCTATATAATTTATCCACAAGCGCGCATCAGGTGAACTACAGAGATTGTCGTAGCGTGAAAAATAGACAAAACGTAGATCGTCTGTTCCAATGATCCGTTTCTTGTTTCATAACTGCAGTTATATGAAACTCGTACGTGTGGATAGTTATAGACGTTATAATAGAGAGTATACCCCGATGACATAAAACCTTATTACGCCAGTGCCTGGTACCACCGTAACGCGACGTAGCTGTAGCCGAGAGGCTAATCACATCGGGAGGGGTTGAAATTTCCCTATTCCTCGTGGAGAGGGTATATCCTAGGCGTATGAGGATGTGTGTGTGTGGGTGGACTGTGGGATCGTGTCCGTCCTTGTCCTTGTGTCACGAACACTGTTTTCCAGTTTGGAATGGTCCAGGAATGGTGGGGGTCGTGACCCTCTTGGCCCCCACGACACTCCGACATCCTCAGCATTAAGTTCCCGCTCGTTTGTCAACTGCCGCGCCTCATTTATAGTTGACGCAACTCGTGGATGGTTAATTGCGATCGCAAAACTTTGCCAAGTTATGAACTGCGGGGAGTGATGTATGCTCTGTTCTCTGTTCTCTCACTCCTCTCCTCTTCATCCTCTGCTTGTTCTCTAATACGGCATTAATAACAGATGTTCTGCCCGTGTCATCGGAGCGTATCGTCGCACTAGATAGAACACTGTCTCCAACTTGGATGACGGTGTCGCGTGCTCGAGATCAAGTTTCATACACCGCGGATCAAATTAGTCCGGACATGAATCCGGGAATATTTGAGTGTCGAGTTGCGACCGATTGAAAAGGTTTGTGAATAAAAATTTTTCGGATCGTGCGCGGCGATGACGATGAAAGTGTATCTCGCGGGAGCGGCAATATCTAAAGACATTTTTTGCCTCCGACCAATAAGAGATTCGTTGCGCTGCGACCTGAGCCTACGATACAACCGCTCGCCCGAAGCCGCTGAAAGAAGTTGTTCGTCCACATTGCATCGGTGCAAGGCGCGCTGGTGGAGCCACTCTGCCTTATGTCCTCCCCCTTCCACCCCACCGTGGTGATCCGTGATTTTGCCACTGCGGAGGACTTGCAAAATCTAAAAACGTTAACCTTCAATCTGAGCTTTTTGCTCTGTTTTTTAAAAAACCTTTAATACTTTGCCATGCGCGGTACTTCTTTATTAGGCCACTTTTGGTCCTCTTCGAGTCGCGGATGACATTCTGCAGTGAACGACACGCCGCCAGCCTAATTGCTTTCTAATTTCTTCCTTTTGCTAATCAACGCTGTGTCAGACTGGATCAATTATTTCAAAGAAATTGGCCGTTTCACGAAACGGACGCGCCGGGTATCGATTTATTTATTCTATTATATTTATAGATTCTCGGTATAGTAAATCGCGAAAAAGGTTTCCACGCGTATAAATTAACGTTCTTGTGTTCATTTCACGCAGGCTCAAGCTGAGTCAAATTGCAGTAAAGTAAGTTCGAATGGGCAGAGTGCCCCTCGGTCCCCCTCGCGCTTCGCAGAGTTTCACGATTACAAACGGCACGGTGGGTTCCATTCGCGACGTAATATACGACGCGTGTTGCTTTTTCCCCGCGGCAGGTATTTTCAATATAACATCGGGGGTAGGCGATACTTGGTCGCACGACAATTAAATTGGTAATACGGTGTTATTAGTCAAAGTTAGTTACGATTCGAAACCACCTACGAGGTAGACGCTGCGGCTACAATTAAACAAGGAAGCCCATAATTGCATGGTGCGCAAAAAATATGCTTGCTATGCCCAGGCGAAATGTTTTAACAGCGTATCATTATGAAACGACTTACGACTATGCCAACTTCCTAGGGGAACAAAGTGAAATTAAATATAATCCATAAATAAAAACGGTCAACCCCGTTCGCAAAGGTACCGCGGCGTTATCACAAGATCGGTAGAATGTTCCCCCCAGAATTAAATCAGCCTTAATAATCATTTCAGCCGGTGATACCTTCGGGAAACGCGCCGGCTTTGTTCGCAAGTTTGAACAATCTTCAAACATTCTGAAACGAGCTTCTAGTTAACGTCGCAATGGTTTCGTATTTTCTTTATACCAAACTTTTATCGGTTTGATGAAGCTGGCGAAAACGAGAGTTTGCCGTATTGTTCTTTTACGTGGTTGGTAGGCGTCCATCCTCTATCCCGTAATTCTAACACCGCAGGAGTAGGTGCAGGACGCGGGAAACCCAGTACAATTTTATCTAGAGACGGTGCTAGGATAAAGTCGTACAACGCCGTTTGGTGTCGGGACGTTTCGCTAACTGCCGGTTGTTACACCCGGAATAAAGATACCCTTTTAGTACTCACCTAATTCTTCTACTTTATCCCGAAAACTCTTGGACAACAAGCATAACAAGCCGCATGGTTGTGATTTCGGTGGTATACGACCCAGTTATTACATCTGATAACCGCAACAGAACTCATCGTACCCTTATACCCACGATACCTGCAACTAATGTTCCAACGGTAGCCGTTTACCTCGATAAAAACCACCATGCTTGGAATATCCGCGTTTATATCCACCTTGCCGCGTTCCTTGCGGGTCTTAATTGTTGGCTCACATCGAAAGAGCGATATTTCTCTCTCCCATAAGGTCTTTACGCCGAACGGATCCGGACAATGCACCGCAGACGACATAATCGCACGAGTCGAGGATCGTCCGGGTTGCAGGGAGGCTGCTGCCGCGCGGGTGGCTGCGCTCCTGGACCCCGCAGAACCGCGGGTTTCTCGGCTCGTATCATCCGCGACCATGCGAGGCCCGTTCGCTGCCGCAGCTAATTGACATCCCAGCAACTGAGTTATGATCCCAGTATTACACCGATCTCCGCGCCCGATACCCCACCGAATCGTGATCAACCTTTTTGCGCGAAACTCTCGAGGTTAAGTGAAAAGTTTCAGGTAATTGGGATCACTGGAATCCCCATTGTGTCCGATGACGAAGTCGGGTGTTGCGACAGCCTACGAACTCGAGTCGTTCCCTCGTTTCTGATCGTCTTAATTTCAGGGCTTTGGAAAAGCCGGAATCACCTGTCTTGTTTCGAGATACCATGCCTCTTCTTCTTTATCTCATTTCTCTCCGTTAACGTGAACCGCCTCCGATTCCTGGAACGTCAGCAATTAACTCTTCAAATCGTGTCGTTTAATAGACGGGTATCCTTGTCAAATTTTTGTTATTCCCTCATGCCTCGTACGATAAGTGGTAGAGCTCTCGCGTTATATCTAGTGCCGCGTGTTGTCGCGAGATTATTTCTCCACAGACTCGTTTGGTCGAAGTCAATCACTCTAAATGACTCTCGGGGTTTTAATCTGCCTGTAATTAAATGATGTCTGAGAGATGGCGATGGATCGGAATACCGGAAAATGGGGCCTCTTTCAGTATCGAATTTCAATACGTGGAGCTCGTCAAATTAACTATAATAAGCGCGGTTGTCTTTTTGATGGAACGTCTGCCGCTCTGCGGACGATCGACGATGTCCGGCGTCCAGCGTCGGAATACGTATATGTGATAAAGCACGTGTATTATAAACCAGCTCTAGATCCCATCGCCGCGGTAGAAACAACTATCTACTAAATGTTCAACCTTTCTTTGCGGTTCATTAAGTATTCCGCCCTGTTCTGCCCAATCAATCGATCGAGTCTCAGCCTGGCGGCGCCTGAAACTATATATTAGATACGAGTTCGTGAACACACTACTTGTGTCGGAAGTGTGTGTTAAGTAGATGTGTACAGGGGTATTTGAAGAGAAAAAAATTACTAATGAGGCCTGGAAAGCACCGGTAGCTGTTTCAAACAAGATTTATACATCATTTATGCAATCTGAATTAGTCGAATATTCCTCGTCCAATTGGCAACTGTTGCCGAGTACTCGTTACCGCAATCTATCTTATTTGTAACATAAAATCTGTGTACAAGATTTCGTGACATGGCAAATAGTTGATGCCGTGAGATGCACGTCTCGCGTACAGTCGAGGTGAGCTCGTAAAATGGTTGTCCGTCGAGGTATACAGTGGGATAGGCCTTCTTATCCGTGGCACCTCGTTCGAATCCCTCCTCGTCTGTTGCGGAGTCGTGGGCTGTGCGCCACGCTCTCGCCAACCTTCTTTGCCTGCCTTATAACTAGTATATATGCTAATTTTATTACGAGAGATTATGTTCGCTTTTACTACTCTCTTTACGAGTCCTTCGCGAGTCGAGTTGGACGGAGATCTGCTAACGCGGAGTAGGTGTACGGTGACGCGAAAGAAGCCTGAACGAAACGCGACCGAACGAGACGCAACCTGCACCACTTTGTTTTGCTTTCGACAAAGTCTTGCTCAATCAATCTTCAATAGCATCTTAGACTAGCTATATTTTCAGCTTTTGAGCTATCCTCGAATTAGGAAGACCCGAGGGACCCTAACTATAAAGTTATAGTGCTCTGCCTCGGATGATTAACTTCTCTCATTAATCAGCCTTACTGCAGCGGAGAGGACCGACCGCTAATTTTTTAAGCAAAAAGAAGCGGCGCTCTTCGATTCTAAGAACTGTACGAATAAGAGAATATCTCAAAACTCGTTGCGCAGAAAGAGTTTATCCGATTACTCATCAATCTTGGCACGTCCGTTTTTACAGCTTTGTTAAAGCGCCGAGATCGATAAGTATTCTTAATCATCCAGGGTTAACGTACGTACGTCTGCAGAGTTTATCAGGAAATGCCTAAACGGACGGGTCTCGTGTGAGCAGAGTTCACTACGTCCCGGGGGTATTTAAAATTCACGAGGAACCCGTCATTTCGTACAAAGTGTTGATTTACTGCGGCGGTAACGGATAAATTGGTATTTCGAAAAAGGTAAAAAACGTACGTTTCCTTTTTAATGCCGATCGAACCCGTCTCGGGTAACACACGAACGAGAACCACCGACCCTCCAGCCTTCGTATGGATTTCTGAGAGGATAGCCCGGTTGGTCGAGAGGCCAAGAAAGGTCGCGCGTTGATGAGTACCGATGTATCGATACTGGAGCATAATGGAGCCGAAGCCACGCTTATCGCGATTCCGCCGCGTCTCTCCGCCCGGGTAAAGAGCCAGAGTCGAAGCCAAAGCCAAAGCCTCGCCCGAGTACTGGCCGAGGATAATTTCGAGCGTGTGTAATACACGTGCACGCACGGGACGCTAATACTATTCAGGAATCTGCTTTCCTTAATATAGAGACGCGCGGAAGTCCGCGGGCGGTGCCGTCATTATGGGTCCTAAACTAGGAAGGTAATCATCGGATCGCATTTGGTCAATCTGTTCGGTCAGGTGAGCGGACCTTCCGTCGCTCTATATTTAGATTCTTTTTTTTTTTTTAATTTTCTTCATCGTTTACGTAGCTTTAGGTTACGTTCAGTTTTTCCTGGTTTGAAATTTTCGACCGTGTAGCTGATGCAGCCGGGCGCGTTGGCGAGCTCAATGGTACGCTCACCATCCGGTCTGTCGTGTTCACAACTCGATCAGATTGCTTCTCTCGCTTGATTGGATTTTTAATTTTATCCGCGGAAACGGCGTCCAACAATTTTATGCTGGGTGAATCGTACACTGTTCCGAACATACCTTTTTACCATTTTGACGAGCGAGGAAACAGCGTTTATTTACATTTTGAAGTTTGCTCTTGTTACACCAATCCTCCACGGTTCGTTATATATTAAACGTTTATCAGTCGGCCATTCCGTTCCACCCCATTTTTACTTTTTTTTTCATCATCAAAAAAAGCGCAAACCCTTTTATAGCGGTATTCGTCAATCGGAATCAGACAGATTCTATTCGATTTTGACTCGTGATCATCCTGCCAAACGATATTGAATAAAAACCGAACCCGAGACTAAGAGATTCGGTTCGACTTCCGAGTGCTTCCGCATCTGAGAAACAGTTTGACGTAACGAGGCGAGACTGTGCTAAATTTTCCAATGTTAACCGTTACCGCGTTAGGTACACCGAGGAACTTTGATGCAATTGCTTCGCTCCGCTTTGTTCCTCGGACGCTGTTACGAGGTGGAAGCGAGTTAGTCGCTCTTATCGCTTAGCTCGTTATGTAGTCGGAGTTGGCTTCACCCCGCGGACCGTTGCAACTTTCGGGCCAGATGCGACTACGGCTATGGCTATAGGCTTTCGCATAATTCACCGTAGGCAACGTCGACCAAGAGTCATCCTTTGTACCCGAATATCGCAGCATTAAGTTCGGGCTCACCGCCCAAAGCGGTCACCCGGATCATCCATCCCACTTTTCTTGCCGAATATTAAGTCGTTAGTATATATATGCATTCGCAACAGTACGGCGTGGTTAAATTCCTTTCAATATCACATCGTAATTTTCACTATGACTAACGATCCAGAACTGCGTCCCCGCGACCGTTTCACTGTATTCATTGATGAACGATCTATCCGCGGCTAAAGCGAAGTGGCAGTGGCTAAATTGAGAAGATATCGTTGTCGTTATTTCCGTTGAATGGTCATCAGATTATTTCAAGTCGAAGGAGCTTCATAGTATTCGAAAGGTTTTTTTCTGCCCAGGTTGCGGCTGCTTTGAAAATCATTGGAGCCGCCGAGGCAGTAGTCGTATGTGGTTGGCGTCTGACTTTAATTAACGATTTTGTTTAATTAACGGGAACCAAAGATCACTGCGCGGTTTTCGGAGACCGAATCTCGTTTTTCCGATATTTTATTCCTCGTGTAACCAAGGTCCCAAACTGCAGTCGATTCAAGTTATACACGGGTCGTTTGAAGGCGAGCTAACCCGAAAGTCGTGGCACTTCGGATTTTTTTTTGCAGAAGTGTTCTCTGAGGTCTAAGGATCTCGAAAAAAATTAGTTTGAAATCGGATAACGAGCTATTCAAATTTACGCGCCATTTTTCGTTTTTTTTTTTTTTTTTTTTTTAATGGCCTCAAATTTTTAAAAATAGGAATAAGAAATACCTTTTTTGACGGAGTCGATGGATTCTTGAATAGAAAATTAATATAGGTCAATGAAACATTAAGAAACTGGCATTAATATACGAATGAAATGTCGTATTATACTTTTCATCAATTACACGCACATAGATTGAGTGATATAAATTCAGACGTGGTGACTGTTATATTCTACGACAGCTTTCAATAATCTGGTGTTGTACTCGGGGTGATTCTCAGAAACCCGATATTTATCCCACATTGTCCTGAAATCAGAATGAACTGATTCCATTGCTTGTTCACTATAAAATACGGTATTTTATTCCATACATGACCGGTAAGGCCGATTTCGCTATCTATTTTCGGGGGCCAAAGAGCGGTTTTACCGACCGAGAAGTTTCTACTCCCGCTGTGGGAGTGATGACAGTGAATAAAGAATTTATCTACCAGTTTGATCTGCCGTACCGACCAAAAGACCGTGAATAAAGAATTTATCTCCCTAGGGAGATAACGTCCGTTGCTCCCTTGGTGCACAATATACTATTACCACATTAAAGACTTTTATATACCTCAGGGATATAAACGGCCGTTTATTGCCCTGCCGCAGCAGGGAAAACCGCTTTATTTCCCTTCGGTGTATAAAGTATCGTATGCACCACAGGGCAAACATTGTTTTTGACGAGTGCGAGGTTGTTTTCCGAGGCGAAGCCGAGGAATACAATCGCACGAGTCTAAAACAACTTTGTCGCCCCTAGGTGCATAATATACTATTGTGAAGGTTCGAAGAGAGGACTAGGATTTTATAGTGAACAAGCAATGGAATCAGTTCATTCTGATTTCAGGACAATGTGGGATAAATATCGGGTTTCTGAGAATCACCCCGAGTACAACACCAGATTATTGAAAGCTGTCGTAGAATATAACAGTCACCACGTCTGAATTTATATCACTCAATCTATGTGCGTGTAATTGATGAAAAGTATAATACGACATTTCATTCGTATATTAATGCCAGTTTCTTAATGTTTCATTGACCTATATTAATTTTCTATTCAAGAATTCATCGACTCCGTCAAAAAAGGTGATTCTTATTCCTATTCTTAAAAATTTGAGGCAATTTAAAAAAAAAAAAAAAAAAAAATGGCGCGTGGATTTGAATAGCTCGTTATCCGATTTCAAAAATTTTTTTCGATCAGCTCCGAACCTCTTCGGGTTAGCTCGCCTTCAAACGACCCGTGTATACAGAGATATAAGAAAAGCTGATTTATGCTATGCCCATTTGTGCCAGCCTTTGGACTTTCCGACTGTTCAATTCGCATTTCAGGAAATCAAACGGAAAATCAGCGATCACTGACCCAAAAAGCTATGGGTACCAATTCGTATCGAAATCCAAATATTTATTCGTCATTTTGCATCTAGCAAATCTGACTTCAGATTGGTGACCAGTGTCTCGAAAAACCATCCGGTACCAATACTGATTCAAATCCGCCCGAGTCGAAATTTTCAACCACCTTCAAATCTCACCAGAACCTCCAGGATGTTCAAATTTTGGGAGTACGGAGGTTCAAGGGAGGGTACGATATATTCGCGGCGCTTTAATGTTATACTCCACTTGAACCTCCAAAAGTGGCAGAAACTAGACATTTTGATTCAAAGGAGGTTATGTAGGGTACCCGAGACCCTCCTTTCGATCCAGTTCAGCCTATTTCAACGCTCACGCACACCCTGCAGACCCTCCTTTGGGCCTATTTCAGGGCCTACAGACCCTGCTCTAGGCCTATTGCAGACCCTACAGACCCTCCTTTAGGCCTATTCTATCTATCCTCTACGTACGTCACAGAAATCATCTCCGTCGATATGGGGCATAATGTTATTTCCAAAGAGGAGTTATAATCCAAAAAGCGAATAAATATTCAACTAAACATTATTTATCGAAAATTCGAACCAAAAATAGCTCGACCTTACTGGAAAAAAGGGAATTTTTCAATATTATTATGATTGAATTTGAAATATGGGACGACATCAATATTAACAAAAATAATTTGCTTAAAAATTTGATAAGGATTCAGAAATAATTTATCAAATTTTCAGTTTTTTGAAATTACAAAAATACTATTGTAATAGACAAGCTCAATGCAACCACCTATAGTAAGAGGTACAGCTGGGGTTATACCTAAGCGCGATCACGTTTGGATCTTACTCAGTGTAAAAGTGTTTAAACGTCTGCACCGAGCCGTGGTTCTTGTTATATGCCGGTGGCGTTATACTTGCGGGAACGAAACGGAAGCCTGCGCGGCTATTCGGACGCACTTTGAACTACGAACACAGGCCAAAACTTGGAATCAAGTAGGTTAAAACTCACTTTCAGACCCTACGCAACCTCCTTTTGATACCGAGTCTTCAATCCAAAGTGTCCTCGGCATGCTTGGGATCCAAAGGAGGCTATGTAGGGTCAAGGGACGAGAGTTTTGATGCTGAAGAGGTTATGTAGGCTACGTAGGTTCATAGTCGCTAGACATCTGCGATTAAAAGGAGGTTTAAGAGGGCTAGCGGAGGCTGAAGTCGAGTAAAAGGAGGTTTACCGATAGCACTGAAATCTGCAAATAGGGCTTAGTAGATTCAACGGAGGGTAGCGGCTAGTGCGAAACAAAAGAAATAGGTTCTGGGGGATTCAAACGAGGCCTAAAATTTCGACTCGGGCGTTCATCCGTTCTTAAGATATCCTCAAGACATTTTTGTTCCATTTTTGGGAATTTCGTTTCTCAAATAATTTGAAAAGCAGTGAAGCGATCAAAGCCAAAATCTTATCAGTGCTGAGTTACGCCCCGTCGATTGAGTCCAATCTCATCGAAATCCGACCACTCGTTTTGAAGATATCGTCGGACAAAAATCAATCACATATATACAGATACACACAAGACGTTCATCTTAAAATGCTAGGAGGTGATCCCTCAGGCTGCAAAACAGGCTGGTTGATATCTAGTGAGAACTGAACTTTTGATTTTCAGGTGATTGAAACAACTTTCTTATTTTCTGTGAAAACAAAGAAACGGGAAGTTGAAAATGTATATGGTCCCAACTCGAAATTTAACGTCCGCTTAGAACCTCCAACTTTCACCGTTTGGAACTTTCAAGGAGCTTTTGGAGGGTCTAGAGAGGTTCATTTGGTATAGAAAATCAAAGCCTCTACAACGCCTAAAACGTGCAGATACCGGACAAAATGTAGACTTTTAGGCTGAAATGAGGATCTTACGAGAACCTCACTAAACCCTCGCTACACCCAGCCGCCTGTGATGATCTATGATTCCGGTGGATTTCGAGGTTCAAAATAGGAGCTCGAAGGTGGGCCGGACGTTATGAGTATCAAAATCGCTAAATCGCGAAACCAGAGGACTTGGAAGCCCTGAATGGGAGCTCGAGTTCGAACACTTGAAAACAGTCTTTAAATGGATGCTAATTTTTAACTGTGGAGGACTTGGAGGTTCATAATAGGAGTTTGAGGTTCAAATGGGGTCTAGGAGGTTGAGTTGGATGCTGGGAGTATTAAACTGGGCGCTAAATTTCGACTCGGGGTGGCATGTGAGTTGAAAAATGGTTCGATTATTTCTACCGGACGTAGATGGCTAGCCCGGGGCCCAACGCAAATGAAAATGGCCCCTGTATATATTGGACGTGAATATAATAAGTATAACTTACATACATATGCACACACCTCCACGTCAGCAGAAATGTACGGCAACTAAGGCCTAGATCAACGCGGATAGCAGACGAAGATTTGAATGTGTTTTTAATGATCGACGCCGGTAACGGTACTCGCCATTTGGCCTTATAAACCTTATAAATCCGTCAGGACTCGAGGCGAGCCAGATCCGTTGCAAAACTGCCGCAGAATCACTGCAGGTCGCTCATACCGTTTGTACGCGGATCTCACGTCCATTTCCCTCACGAATAAGTACAGTTATGCAACGCGTGTAGATGCTCTTACCGTGTACAATGGATCGTTCAAAGGTCGTAGGTCACCCGGGATTTCGTGTAGTATGTACCTCGCCAAGCCCAGCATCCATCCGTCATTGCCCAGGGTAGTGACGCGCCCGGACACCAAGGTAATACCTTTAGGCGTTGGTTCGGTCACTGTGCTTTTCTCTGCTCTATGCTTGCCTAGGCTCATGTCCATGTGTCCACTCGCATCAGCCTTGAAGAGTTCGTAATCTATGCACGGTGCTTCAGGATTGTTTGAGGCTCGGTGAATCGGTTTATCAGATTTTCCTAATTATCATTATTTTTTTAAGACAGGTGCTCGTTGCCCCCTCGATTAATCAAACGAAGTTACAGTCGTTGCTTTGCTCTAACTCTAACGATACCTGAAATATAATACTTTTCACGTACGGGGTATTCAAATATTCGAGCTCGTTCGAGATAACGGTAAAAGAATTTTTCGAGTAATTGAGACGTCATACGAGGTTATTTTTTAGTTTATTTTTCTTTTCACCGTGTCGCCATCGGAGTTATAGACGTGTCGCATTGTAACTAATGACGAAACTATCCCTTGGTCCTGGCCTTGCCGCCTGACTTTTCCAGACGCATAATCGACGTATAGCGATCTTTATCATCAACGCTCAAATATCTAGTCTTATTTTATAACGAGGACAGTATAGTAACACAATCGTTGTTGTATTTCCCATATAATGCAAGCCTCGTAAGTCAACGAGGTAACGAGTTCAGGCGATGCCGAGGTATTGGCATCAAATGGCTTGGAAAATTGTCCCAATGGCCGCGTAACCACAGAAACTGGGGTGTCTGGCTCGGCTTGGTCGAGGGTTCGAGTCACGTGCCTAGGACCATCGACTGATCAATCGGTGCTCGTTTCTCTCTTTAAACTTATTTGTGTTTAGTCTTGTGGTTAGGCTGATATCTCCGAAAATATATGACCGACGTGCTCGCGTTGGACAAAGCTGAAAATCATCCCGGTGCACGGCCACACTTGTCCATTATTCTACCGAGTGGAAGATGGCTAGGCTAACAATCTTGGGAAAACGAGCGATTAAACACAATCCAAGAGGACGTGTAATTAAAATTGATTAACTCTACCTCGAGATCTATTTGTCTGTCCTATAGATGCTCGATGGATTCCCATGATTGCAGTTCATTGATTCGAGTATAGGTTTATCCTGCAATTTGCTCTCTGCGTACGACTGCAGCAAGACGGTGGCATATCGCTTGGTGAGAATAAGGTGTGCTCGAAAAATCCCGTCTACTCGCAGCTTGTTTATTTCAGGATGGTGAGATGTTTGTATTTATTTGGCAGCAGCTACGCGAAACGCTTCCCAAACACCCGCCATTACTTATGCCTACGGGTCCGACGCCGTCGGTCGGCCGCCGAGCGAAACCCGCAGAGCCAAGCGACGATATTGTTAAAAATTATGCCCACTGTTGGAATAAATTTTATAACGTCGAGAGTTTACGTTGGCTCGTACCTTTATTCTCTTTCGCGCCTCGTTCGCTTGCCACTTTTTCATCATTCCCGCCTTTATACGCTTCTATTTATTTGCCTCGGATTATCATTATTATTATCGTCGTTATTATCGTTGCTGTTACTGTTATTATACCTCCGCCGTGTGGCTCCTGCAATTTGTCCCCTACCCGATTCACTTGCGCTGCAAGGTTCACTCCTCGTGACCAGACCACCTATAAATCGCCAGATTGCCGTCGTGCGGTGTGAGGTTTGACCACTCGATTCGTATAGCAGTTTGAATTTAATCTTCAAACACGTTTAACGAGTCCTGCGTGTCAATGAACATTAATCAACGGTAAGAATTAAACTCGCGTCTTTTTTCTCAAACATTTCGGGGGTTGTTCCGTAAATTTATCGTTTCAACCGCAGTACCTACTGCAGAAGAATCGGAACATTGATCATCGAATTCAATAAAATCAACTGCCGCGCATTCCTGAACGTCGACGAAACGTACGCCTCCAGACACAAGGAAATCTATAGCAAAAATAGATGAATTTTTATTTCGTTTTTCCCCTGTCATGTTCCGTTACCGAATCCGCTTCTCCGTGTCCGCGCGGAACTCCCGAGACATCAAAGTGAATATATGAAGATGCTATGTAGTATTTCGTTCCATCTTTGCCATCTTCCAGTCGCCATTTTGATATTTAGTTGCAGCCGGATGAACAGAGACGTCAGTCCTGCGAGAGCCGATCGTCTTTGAGGTATGAAGGCGGCTTTGCTTATCGAGTGAACCAAGTGACCGAAGTAGTTAGCAGTCTGTCAAGCACGAAGACGTTCAAATATTCAGATCAGTTTATTAGCCCGCCTTCAAGCTCGAAAAAGGTTACTGCAACATTTATTAACTCTTTGTCAGCTCCTGCCGTTGGAGACGTTCTTCGAACAGACTCTAATTTCGCCCCGTGTCTCTGTCCTTCGTCCTTCGTACGTTAAACGAGACTTTGAGGATCCAGACGAGAGAGAAGTGTCTTCGTATATCAGGCCAGGGTCTTAAACTACTCGAGAGGCGACGTCTCTTAAACTTATTAGGTCAATGTACGTTTAAACTCGTTTCTCTCAGAACGAGTTAGAGGGCGAGACCTAGGGCTTACACCCTCGCCATAACGGCCATCTAGATGGCTGGATGGCTCAGTCTCTCCAGCTGTCCAAGTCTGGGCGTCTTATTCACGGTTGGACGGTACTAATGGGTCATTCTTCACTCTTACCGATTCATTATCCGAGTAGAACGCGTGCAGCGTTTGCCTCTATAACACGTTTTATCTTCATTCCTCCTTTTCACTCTTTTTTACTCCTGGTATCCACGCCAACGCGCACCACCACCTGGCTAAAATTCGATTTATATCACTCCGTGCGTAAAGTGATATAAAATTTGGTTCGATACATATGCAAAAGTCGTTTTTCCACTCGTGAGATTGTCACCCTCGCTTTGCTCGGGCGACAAACCTCCCACTCGTGCGAAAACAAACCTTTTGCACTAGTATCGTAATATACTATTTTAACCTCCAAACGGACATCAGGCCTCCTCCCTTACTGCGGTTGCTCGTACGTTCGAAAATCTGAATTAAAAAATCAACCATCGTGTACCTCGCTCTCCTCATCCGCTGGTCGTTGTTCCGTTCAACATCCGCCACGATGTTCACTCTGCCGTAATTTCATTTAATCATGTTTGAATTGAATGCTACGTACCGGGCTATTTACCTATGTGAACGTAGCCCTGAAATTATGGCCAATAACCTTTAAGATTTTTGTTTGTTCATTAACGTAGTGTTTTTATTTTCGGTTAAACTAGACAGTGTGCCTTTTTTCCATCACGTATCTATAACAGTCCCAAAATTACTTTCGAAACGATACAGTAAATTTTTTTTGGTCTTAAAAGTTAATCGGTTTAATTTCATCGGCCCCGCTCGTTAACCGAGAACCGAGGCCCTCCCAGGGTTTCTCTAGTAGCTTCTCGACTTGAACGAAAATTGTTATTTTTCATTTGAATATAATTGAAGAGGTTTTACTGTAATTTTCCTTTTCCATTGCTGACGGCCAAGGGGCGACGGGGCGAACGAGGGGTATGTGTTTAAGCGGGCGGTTAATAATCTGAGGCAAAGCTCTCGGGGCAGGATCATGGAGGCCCTTGGCGTATTGAAATGGCCGTATAATAGCAGCAATTATTTGAACAGGCTCTTTTGAGGTAGCTTGTCGCCGTTAAATTTATGAAATTGGCGTTTTCAGTCGCAGTCTCTCCGCGGATGGTCACCCGCTCATGTTTTATAGGCAGTTGTCACACCCAGCGGCTATGCATCCCATCTCGTCTCGGCCTTGGCACCGAAGAGGCTGCCCTCGGACGTCCGATACTTTGACAACAAGATGGCTTGTGACAAATAATTATTACCTCACGGTATATCATCATACGTTCGAAAAGAAATTGCCCGGTCATACTCTTGGGTACGCAGCCTTCCTCTGAGTACTCGATATTCAATAGCACACATGCATTTACCTTCAATCCTCGTCCTGACCTATAAAACATGTCGGCACGTGATGAGGTGATATAATATTACGCGGGTTCGGTCTCGCGGGCAAAACAGTTTTAATTCTAATTATTTTACGTGGGTTATATTCAGTTAGAGTCGGGTCATTAACGCGTAATTGAGCGTGCGATAAGTTGGAAACTATTCATCTATCTACAAACATTGTCAAATAAGCTTCTCATTGATGATAGTTGGGGAGATATTATCAGCTTATTATCGCACCAACCCAACGTGCTGAATCATTAATTTACAGCTGCTCGGGGTATAGCGATTGATTGATGGTGCGACTGACTAGACAACATCAATTTCAATTGTAACCGTGATCCTGCAGGCGGGAGAAACTGACGCGTTTTAAAGTATGCATGTATATTTTAGATATATTGTAAGAATATAAATCAGAAAATGAAACTTCCCGTGAATACAGCCAGTCACTGTGCGAAAATAAAGAAAAACGTTCAGTCGGGTAATTAAAGATTGTCGTTTGACCGGTGCTCAAAGCCTGGTTTTCATTCCGTCGACAGTGAGCACTTGTATATCGCGCGGGAACGTCGCCGTTGCTTGATAACAAATCGTGCAAAAAGTGAGCTACGGTGAGCCCAGGAGTACGGGTTAGGGTCGTCCGTAAAATGCTTGGAGGATAACGTGGAGGCCCAATACTGCTATCTGTAGTTTGGTATCTCGAGGTAACATGGGCGCATAAAGCAGGGTAGAGTTACTCGCTGTCCTCGTCTCTTGGCTCTTGGCTCGGCGCCTGACTGCGTAAAGTTTTACGTGTGCGTGAGTGCGTGAGGGAATTGTATCTTCGGCAGCTCGCTCCTCAGGAGGAAGAGGCGCAGGGGTGGCCAGATCCAGACTCCTGCAAGCCACGATAAAGGCTCCATATGTCACGGCAGTCGCTCCGCAAGGTGGGGAAGAATATAAAGAATCCATCCGAGGAGGACTACCGGCCCTTTTTCTCTCCCTCTTTCTCTCGTCTTGCGCCATCTTCTATTCCCCATTCCTGGACATTACGCGTTTAAATGTAGAAGCGAAAACGAACGGAGCTTGTTCAACGTTGAACGCCGAAAATCGAGTTAGTTCAAAGCCTTTTGCAGCTTCAATTTATCAGATTTCATCCCCTACATTGACTCTCGATTAATTAAAAAGAGAGCGAAGAGGGGAGACGGAGGAACAGGATCGACAGACTCTGTACCCAGCCTGAGGTTTATTGTGCGAAACTGCTACTATATCTATCCTCCGTGCATTCCGGGAACTAGTTGCAGTGTGGGTACCACAGCCCTGTGCGTAGATGTTGTTAGTACGCCTTGTTCGTACCGCGAGAGTATCAAGATCCTCATAAAGCACAGTTCGTCTTGCGGCGGTATTACGCGGCTAATCCAATTCGATTCAATCTCTGACCGAACCGCGACGTTCTCGCAAGCTCCTATACCAATTGCTATCGCAGTCTTGAATTAAAAAACGAGCTGCATGTTGGTCCTTCAACTTCTTCATATACGCCGTTGACGATCGTAATTTTCATCTAGTGTTCAGATTCTGTCTAGAAATCGAGCTTCTATCTCTTGGTCTCATGATCATACGTATCTAATGGAAAGAATTTCTGTCCACGAGTTCAAGTCGCAGCCGTCCAGGCGATTAATTCTAACGGCGTTGGCGCGAAGGTTCATTTTGGTAGGGTTCGGGGTGCCGCGTACGCGGGTACGCGTACCTCCGGATTGACCGAAGAGAAGAGAGAATCACAGCGGAGGCAATAAAGCACGTACGTGCAGAATGTCAGCTCGCTGACACACCGACCGCCGAGGTATTTCAATTGCATTTCCGCCAAACCTCGGTTCAATAGTTGTTCGCCGGTATAACCCGGACTGGACTCCTGTGTGGAATCACTGAAACGAAGAGGACTCGAAACCCCCGGACGAATCTGGATGATTTGTACTATTAACGTAACGAGCACGGAGTGAACGTGGCTTTCACCGGCAAGATTTCGACATGACGTCACGTTCCATCGGACTTCCACCTTTTGAACCAGTCGAACGATCCCTCTGGGATTTTCCCGCTGCGGTTAAATCCCAGCGATAGAAGTCACGTGTGATATAATATTCTCAAAGCCGATGGAATTTCTCAGAAATACAACTCCTGCCTTCAGATTTATACAAGTTCCTGCTTTTTTTTTTACCACTTGGGACATTCGGGACTCATTCAACTTTGAACGGTCAGTGAATATTGAAATACTGCCGCATTACAGCATCGGACTTTCAATTCTCCGTACTTTGACTGCAATGTGAATGTTCGCGGTTACGTGACATCGACTTGGTCCCTTCTCTGATTAATCGTAATTTAATGAGTATAACCCCTCTGTATTCTCAGGGGTGAGTAATTAATAGGTTGTATACCGAAGACAACTGGGTCAATAAACACGCGGATCGTGTTTACTCACGTCTTCGGAACCGTCCCAATACATACGTAATTTGATTAGGCGAGTTATTTGGAAGGGTAGATGCCGGTACATGGAATGGGATAAATTTCTAATTCGCACGCGTTGGCGCGTCCCAAAGTTGGGAACAAGATCGAGACCAGAATCTAGAGATCCATCCTTTTCATAGAACTGATGTCTAGTTTAGATGTTCAACATGTGTATCCGTATGAACTACCATTTCCCATGTTGATATGTCGTTTCCCCGTTGGGTACTGGCTCAGTTGAGCTGCGGATCCAAAGGACTTGGGATGCAACGGCGTTTTGTCTCTCGTCAGCTCACGGCGCGGTCACAAAGAGGCCTTTGCGCGCCAGTGATAGTGCGCTATCGCTGTGACAAATTATACCAATGGCCCGTTTGATTAAATTAAGAGCCTCCGTCAAAAACACTTTAGATTTGATATCCTGCGTCTTAATATACTACTGAACCATTTCCAAACGATCGTTAGTGCTGCATCGTGGCTTAAAAGAGATTAACAAGCCATTCTATCGAAATTCAGATATATATATATATACGTACTTGAATCACACATGCCGTTTTCCATCTGGACCTTCGTTTGTTTTTATCTCAAATTCGGAAAGTAAAACAGAGTGATTGTGTTTCGCGTGCTTAGCACGAACCATTTTGTACTGTGCAATGCTGCCTGGAAATTAGCGTTTCTGAGAGATATCCTAAATACCGAAGCACTCGTATGAGCGACGCTTACTTGTCTCGCGAATGTACGTGTACGCAGTGAGGATTCTGTCCCATTCTCTTTCTTCGTCAAACTAACCTCCAGCTCTTCTGTCTTGATCTCCGCGGCTTCTCTCCTCCCACACAGATGCAAGCGGAGAGGTTCGCGTGCCCCCGTTTATCAACCGGTCGCTACTCGGTGAGCAAGAACTACCCATTAATTACGCAATTAATTTATGTAAATGTGCTAATTCATTTAATTGCGATAATTATTTAACTCGTTTGCCGCAATGTGCAGCGCGTTGAAACGAGCCATCCGATACATCGTTGTCGTTCATCTTCCCTCATTACATCTCTTCGGAATAGTTATCGGTATAAACCACTTCGTTTTTGTCCTTCATAATCCTCATGTTGCGGCTGTCCTTTTCTCTCATTCTCACCTTCTCAAATTCTCTCATGAAGTTATCTTGACAGGTGTCAATATAATTCATTCAGCAATCACATATAGCTATATCGAAAACCTCTCTGCCTCTTCATCAAACACTCGGGGTCGACAAACATTATGCTGCAATGCGACGGGATGGGATCGGCAAAGCAGAAATCTGCATTACAGTTGAATCGGTTTATTTGGTTCATTCAAACCGGTACTTTCAACGATTTCAATTGTTTACAGTCTTGTTTGTCAACGCGTCAACGCACAGTGTCGCTATGAAATTGGCAAACAACGTTGGCAATTTGTCTCTGGTCCTGAATTTTCGTTTTAATCGTGACACATTTGGGTTGCATCATCATTCGCTATCTCGAAAAGCTCAATATCGAGTCATGTAAAATGACCACGGTTTGTGGACTCTGTAAACGTTTCGCCAAGTTGTTTTCTACGCTATTAAACTATCACGGCCATGTCATACGCGTATCAGATGTAGCTTTCCATCTGCATTTCAAATGAGACTTGAGAGTTGAGATGATATCAAGGATAGATGAGAGGCGTTTTGCTCCGTCGTGGATAGCGCCAGTATTCCATCTCACGTCTCCTTTGATCCCTGGTCATTCCTTTTTTGTCATTCCATTCATCTTCGAACCCTTCCCAGCTTCCTGGTCATATTTCGCTCGATGGATGGCCAGAGTGCTTCCGAAGTTACAGTTTTGGCTCGCGCAGTGGCTCACCACCGGTGGCCTATGGCCTTTAACCGTCAGCACAACCACAGCAATTCCACTGATGCACCGCGGTGTCCATTCCGTTTGAACATGCCGGACGATCCTCGTTTTGTCACGTTAGGACAGTAAAGTATTTCTCTCTTCTGTACTATACTACGCCGCCGCTCTGTCCTCCTGTCCACGGCAACCGACTCCACCGAGTATTGTAATGTACTGCGAGCTTGGTAAACGAGGCTATGGTTGCCGCTAACCGCAACGATACTCTACCCTTCGCGATATCTCTACCTTTGGAATTTTATAACTTTGAAACTGCTTTTCTTGCGGGGGACGTGAGACTGGTTGAGATTCGCACGACTCGGAAACCAAAGTTTCCATCTAGATGTCTGCACGAAAATTTTTCACCTTTGGGAGTAATTATGCTAATTTTATATACTGCTTCAGATTTGAGATGATGCGATATCTGTTTTTCATATTTGTCGATTCTCTCGGGGATCGAAGTTTCTTGGGTCTTGGATGCGAATCACGTTGACAAAGTTGGGAGCCTTGAGATTTTGAGCGGTTTTCTTGTCTGGAACGTCTTTCATAAATCAGGTCTGAAATTCCAAACGTCTAACGAAGGGATCACAGTATTTGCTACCGGAGTTTAGACGACGATGGCCCTCCGGATCTCGAGACCCTCGCCGTGGGCCCTCGGCACGGTCACTACCACACGCTAATTAAAGTCCTTTGTGCACTGCTTGGAAAATTTCATGGAAAATTTCATGGAAAATTTCAAACGAAACCAAACACCGACCCACAAACAACGGAGTCACCTTTCAAGCTTTCTCTAATTCATCTCAATTTGACGCTTCTATTCGATTCGATCTGATATCCGTTATCAATTTGAACAAAATCAGAAATGAAATACTGCACCAAATTCGTTTCGTTCGAGGACTGTTATCAATTTCAGTTTTTCACGATTGTCAGACCCACCGCCTGAAGTCTCCACATCATTTGAGATGTGATTGATGTTAGTTCGCGACAAAATTCCCAGCGAAATCTCACCGCGTGATACCTGGATCAGGCTGACATTCTCGCATTACTGCACTGTGTATTATTTCGGACACCGACGCGAACGTATATATCTAACCAAACATATCACGACTCTCCCTGCCCCGCCTACAGCAGGTCGAATACGCCGTGTCATCGGTGATGCTTGATGCTGGATTGCTTCTGCTGCTGGACCATCGAGTCGTACCTAACCGCCCAAATTCAAGGCTGCATTGACAATCGAATAATATCTCCGCTCAATCATAATGAAACGAAATCATACCATATGAGTGCAGTTCAGATTTATCAAGTTATCAAATCAATGTGAAGAATTCTTGAAAACGAGTTACAATCTATTCCAGGCTAAGAGAAGATCCGTGATGCATACCTATTTTTTGCTATCATACAATACATTTTCAATCCAGTTCACAATCAGAGTTTTGATTCTCTTTTCAAGAACGTGGGAATGGCGGTGCCGGGTGAATCAGAGCAATAAAAATCGTACCGAGATTTATCTATTGAATTTGAACACGCGATTCTGGAGCTTGTGGTGATGGAGGAGTACTGTTTACGGCTAAGCTACCACGGCGATCATATAGGTATACTTTTGTAGCAATAAATGGCGTCATTTCTGATCGATAGCTTTACGTGTAACCTTTGGAATTGTTCACGCGGAAAGGTTATGCTTCCTGTTCGAAGAACCGTAGCGTATATTTTCTATTATATACCCCTCCATTACACACAATAGCACATTAAGGTATCACGATGTAACATTTTCTTTTATATTACATCATTTCTTCTTACCCTGTGAGTATGTGTCTCATGGTCGAAGTATACATAACGATAAATTGTCAATGCAGAGTTCGTCGAGAGAGACATATTTATAAATCATCTCTGCTGTTTCTTTGCTCTTTCCGGTATACTTACTGTACTCCTACTGACAGTCATACTCACCGTATCGCTGAGTTATACACTCTTACAGTTCATTCAATAAGCGACGCGCTAATGGAGAAGAGAATTTACGTCCGAAACAAAAAGCTCAAAAACTAAGAGGTTCACAGAAATTAACTAATCACGTTTAAGTACCCACGTAAAATCCCTTATCAACAGTTTAGAATGTACCTACATACTTTAGCTTTGATATTAAAATTGGTACCTCATTACGAGAAGCTTTGAGCGCAGAATATTACAGAAGAGAATCAACGGTGTGAGCTGAAGTTTTAACTACTTGTAGAATGTTTTTAATCAAAACGATGAACCGGTTCCGAGTTTAACTCTGAGATAGTTTACCAATTTCCGAAGGCTTATATATTTTTCTTTGCAAATTTCAATTTTAATTCTTTATTGACTCATAATGTATTATGTCTCACATAGAAAACAGTCAGTGAATCAGTCAGCTCCTGTTTCTTCATTTTCGAAGGTATGATTAAAGCTCTCCTAGTCCTCGTGGTGCTTGAATTTTTCTGTTTTGTTAGTCATGAATGAAAATGGGATATGGATAAGGGGATATAATTAGCCATTTTTCCATTCCTTCTGTAAAGTGTTTACAAATGAGGGTTCTCGTTGCGTGGATGCAGTGTCAGTTGAACAGAGATATAATCAAGAGTTCACGAACTAAATCAAACTGTTCAACTAATCGTTACAACTGTAGTTGTAAGTGGATCACAACCATTAGTAGTTCTCGCGGTAATCAGCTCACAGAGATGTTTGCCCACTGCTTGTGGATATACCCCTGTTTATCTTCGTTTTAGCGAATCACGCAGTTGCCAACGGCTACCTGAACTACCTCGACGATTCACTTCAGTAGAAAAGTTTGTCAGAGATTAAGTTCTTCATTTTTCCTCAATTCATTATCTCCGTGGTTCACCTACTTTCCTTTCTTTGGTTTCAAGTAATGATGATAGAAATCGAACCAATTTCCAATAGTTCGTTCATCGAGTTAAGGGGGGGCTTCGCCGATCAACGCAGCTACGAGAAGTATCGGTTAAAAATATTTGTTGATTTTTTTATAAATGCGTTTCTTTACACTAAAAGTACACACCAAATTTCATTGACAAATATTGAAAATTGTAAGAGTTATTGATTTTTATAACTTCAGCTGTGAAGTGGAATAACTCTCACAATTTTGAATATTTTTCTTTTTATCAAATTTGGGGTTCACGCTCAGTTTACCATCTCGAACAATCAATCGTGTTAGATTTTCGGTATCGAATTTTTTTTTCTGAATTCGCCAAATTCACTAACCTTGAAATTGAAATACCTTTTCTGTGTCACCTCCTTCAGAAACTCGAGGCTAGTCCTACACACAGATGATTTAAAAAGTCCCTGTATGCGATCGTGCCACACAAATGACTAGTTTTGTCTTCAATATCGAAATTTCAGATTTGAATAACTTACAATTTTCAATATTTTCGGCTGAATTTTGGTGTGCTCGATCAGTTCACTGTCCCAAACAATCAACCGTGGCAGATTTTTTATATCTCACTTTGGCCTGCTTACGGAAATTCGTCGAGGTTCAAATCTAGTTCTTCCGCCTTGAACCGTACAGCATGTTTGTTTGGAACACAAAACAGCATTCAGAAAAAATTAGCCAGCTCTCCGTGACCCCGATAATTCTCGTAGCTACTTAGAGCGATGGAGATAATGTCATACATTCGATATTTGAGACCTTTTCGGAAATCAATCACCCGTTAATTTATCGAAGGCGTATTCACTTCCCGGCTGTTATCGGTTTTCAATCTTTTGTCGACCATCTCGCTCTTCCGAAGACGGTCTTAAGTGAGTTCAGCTGATTTTCTTTATCTTGGTGGGAACGGGACGCTTTTAGACGTCGAATCGACGCCAATGATCGGACGTGAGCTTCAGGTCACGTGACCCTGCGCCGTTCGTGGGCGTAAAAAGATACGGGGTTCTGTACGGAGCCAGTTAACGTAAGACGTTGTTTTTAGTCAATGTTCCGGCTGCACGTGAGCCTGATACGTTTAGTAATTGTATCTGATTCCTGGTAAACCTTATTAAACGATGAATATTTTTGCTCTTTTGCAGGTGAGTCACGATTTCAATATTCAACCAAGAGAAAAAATACCACCAAGTGACGAAAAGTAAGTGTCTTTTGATTGCTACTTTTACTGCAAGTAATTATGAGCCAGAATTACCTATGGCTACTTTTTCATTTATTTTTGTATCGAAACGCTATTCGCCTTCGGACGTTAGTCGGGTCTTTTTACCTGTTGTTACGCTTCAGGCTATCACACTGCACTCATTGACACATATTCTGAGAAATGACTTCAAAAATATTTCTGCAATCGCACGGAAGTCGACGGGTTAAAATAATATCGGCTGATTGGTCTGTTGTCAGTGTAACGCGTTATTCCCCATCGAGAAGGGGAGCCAAGAATCGGGAGGTAACTTCAGAATTTGATATTCATTGGCTGCTGATCTGCCTAGATTCGCTGACTCAATTCCAATCTCATTCCGGTCATCGGCAAGTAACGTTCGACCGAACCGAGTAACAGCTGCTATCAGTTCATTGCATTTAGAATGAAACAATTACCGTTAACCGGATAATGAAACCTGGGGAGATACATCACAATAGAAAGCTTCGATATGTCCGGTGTATACACCACGCAACACCCTTCTAATTAAGTTATTCCGTTAACCAACGTGGCTTATCGGTATCTGCAGACTCATTCTACTGCCACGAAGCCACACTTAGATGAAAAGTATGATAATTTCTATCGAAGTAGATGGAACCGGTTGTTGTTTGAATGTAATTTTTTTAAATCTTTTTTATTACCTCTGAACACTTAAAATATCCAGAACCCTCATCATATCCCGAAATTGTTTCCAGAGAACCGATTATTCCATTTCAAGCTAATTGAGGTCTATTGCCCATGTCATCCAGAAAAATTGTTTAAGAACTGAACAGCTGAAACACCGTTGTTAGATATATATGCATCGAGATTCTATAACTTCTTCAGTTCATAAAGCAATAGAAAGTAAAAGAAAGAGAATTATAGGCGGATACAAGTGAGAGAAAAAGTTTCTCGAAACGGGAGTCAGGCAGCATGTAAGTGGAAGAAAGTTTTACTTTGATAGAGCTCGCAATTGTTGACTGAATGAAAAAACAAATATTGAAAATTGCTGAGAAGTTTGAACCAGGAAAAAGCGGGTCTCGGAAGTCTGACGTGGATCATTGTTCCGTTACAAAACTCATATCGGCTACTATATTGGTATTTGCCAAGCACTCACTACTTTTTATATAGGTTTCTTCATCACGTGTACTCTTCCTCTTATCCACTCCCCCTGTTTCAACAACTTATTACCCTCTACGTCTACGTAAAAGTGTACCTGTCGTGAAATTTGTCAGCAAACTCCGCACTAGAAAACAAAATTGAGATTCTTTCAAACAGGAAAAGCTTCGTATCGATTTTGAAGCTGTATCCGTACACGTCTTTCTCGTCAATGATAAATCCCGGATATTTTGAACTCGTTGCGTGAAGCGGACACGGGCGAATTTCCATAAGCAAATTTTCGCACGTTATCTGTGCGACATCGTTGACTCGTTAAATTTACGTAGCTGTCATGTAGTTTGACCTACGTGCTGGTCGGAGGTCCAGGGTGGAGTTGAAAGTCGCGCGAAGAGTCGTTCACTCCGAGGCCGAGTTGAAAGGAGATGATAAAATTGATGCGACTGACACGGGGCGTTGCGGGCTGCCCGTGGGTCGAATGACGACCGACACTACCAGCTGGATGTGACTCGAAACATTTTTAGAGTCACGTCAACCGGGCCTATAAACTCTCGGGAATAGCGTGTGCTATCCGCAATCTGCAATTGGCTATCTATTAAATCGTGATCTTTTACCATCCTCAAGGACTACGAAGTGCTGCGTATGATAAAAATTAGGTAGAAATCAATAAACGGCGGAGAAAATTCACGACCCGACTGTGCGAATATTTGATGAATCAGCCGCGCAGCGCGATCTATGGGCAACGATAAACTTTTGAAAGCCAACATTGTGTTCCCTTATTTGCGCTTCTATAACTGCAGTAAATTACACTGGGTCATTTACTGCCCACGATTGCCGGCGTGTTAATGATTTGAAGGATGTTAAGAAACAGTTAACGATGAAACAAAAGTTACCGAGAGGCATGTAACAACGTGTAGTGATAAAATTTCAGTTGCCAGACGCGTCTAACGAGGAGATCCAAGACAGGAATCTCGTGTAGATATCGGTTCCGTTGGCTTGATGATTTGTCGATTCTTTGTCGTATCATATTTCTGCGTATGAGTTTAAATTCATGCGTTTTCAGTCCTTGGCCTTAGATTATCAACCAGCCCCCCCGCCCGTCTGCCCTTCTCAATTCCTTTCCTGCCCCTTAGGCATGGTATACCCATCTCTCGCAACGGTCCAATAATAATATTTCATCCTCGTTACGCCGGCAGGTCCGACTCCGTTTATGCTTATGCCTTACAAGTACCACACTGCAACTTAAAGGCACATTCGTTTATGTTTGCCGCATTTGATTCCGTTAACACCTCGTAGACTTACATTCGGACTGACAGCTCGTGTTGTTTTCGCCAATTTTCTTATCTACGAATTGCATTTGATCTCGAATTCCCAGCGATTGGTAATGGATCACCTGCAGCCGTACCGAGTCGGGCGCATTGGGAATCCTAACCGATACCTGATGTTAAGTTCCTCGAATTTCGAATATTGCCGTTTGTGTTCCTGAAACCCACAGACACGTGTTGAATTATCGTATTGTTGACTGTATTGAATTCGCGTTGAAGATACCTGCGAAGTGACTTCTCCGCCCACGGATCGACCATAGATCGCGTATACCTGACTTGACTCACAATCAAAAATACGCCTACAGTTTCGCGAGCCAGCGAGGTCGAATGAGAAATAATTACCACCACGTTTGAATTACAGGTGTTAGGAATACCGCAATGGGTTGTATTACCACTTTTCGTTCGTGCGTTGTACAATTTTGGTTAATTTCTCGTTGAAACCCTACTTGCAGGAGTGACTGTGTTGATTTACGGACCATTATCATCTGCAGGTGATACGACGCCTGGTATCTTTCGATCAGATCTCATAATCAAGCCACGTCTTCGGTAACAACAATTTTGGACAAGCCTCCTTCGACGGGTTAATACTTTTGAAAAATGAATGATCCTTGTCTCTTAAGTGGCTCTAATATAATTTGATCCCTCCATGTTGTAGCCTCCGTACTTACTCGCTCAAATAAATTCTCTCAGCCGTTACTGGTGGATGCAGGGCGGGCTTTAATAACTTCGTGGATCCTAAAAATCGGGCGAGTTACGTCTGACGGTGCTTTAGCTATCTGTATGGCTAGCTACCGTGGACGTCGCTCTATGCACCGGTGTACGCGTACGCACTGTAGCGGGTTTTAATGAAATTCCTGAAATTGACGTTTTTTACCCTCCCTATAATCGTAAATTTTTTCTTCGGTCTTCCCGTGGAATCGGATTGTAAATTTTGTGAATTTTTTTAATTAAACTCTGTTCCCGACCCGTTCAGAATCGTGTCTGTCTATGGGTGAATAAGAAACCCAAAATTCTTATTCCGCCATGGTCGTCAGTTAATCGGTATCGCTCGTTTACTCGCGTCAAAACCCTTCCGTTGCTTATTTCCTCAGTTCTATCGAAGACATGGGTGGACTACGTAGCCAAGTGAGAGACCATGGTGAAAATTTTTCGATGCAAACAACCCGGCATCGTATCGCTCGATGACTTATCTTCCGACTGATACGCCAACC
The DNA here is from genome assembly GCA_018257835.1 of Euura lappo. Taxonomy (NCBI): domain Eukaryota; kingdom Metazoa; phylum Arthropoda; class Insecta; order Hymenoptera; family Tenthredinidae; genus Euura; species Euura lappo. The sequence continues at coordinate 283,703 of JAEUYN010000865.1, read as the reverse complement.
TCGCAATTGCCTCCATAGATTATAGCCTTGTTACTGCATCTACATGCTGGATGCTGGATGCAGGATATGCATGGAAGAGCCGACAAACTCCAGGCAAAGGCCTTTGCTCTGGCCAGTTGTTGTTCCCTGTTCGCCACTAGCTACACTGAAACACGACGAAAGATGCGTTACTTATAGTTATGTAGCCCCGGCTGCTACAACTACATTACCGCGTCACTGCAGTATACTGCAGGGTCAACTTGCCTCTCGAATGTTTATCGTCTTACCTTTAATCTGTGACTTTTTTTATCGCTTACTTCTTCCTAATATATTTTCAGGAAAAGCTAGTATTTTCTCTCGCGAATTCACAGATGGTTAAGTAACGGTGACGTCGTTCGTTCCGGGTGACATGTATCTTTTGTCTTGTTGAAATATGCGTAGGTATAATATAGAATCAGAATCGAACTTCACCCTCATATTCAACCTTCGACATTGAATATTCCATCGGCTGAACCCAGATTCTCATAAATATGTTGGCAGTATTCTTTCTTCCCGCTTCGTGTTAGAGCGTCTTGTGAAATGTTCGCTTGCTTCTCAGCTATATCTGCTGTACGCCGCGTTATGTACACCAGCCATGATTCTTAAATTATTGCATATTCTTGACTCTTCACATCTCCGAATACGTGTGCATACTCCCCAACGTAAAATGCGAGCGAAGTGGATACGCCGCGAAACCCGTATCGATCCGCGCGGACTTCTTAGTCGTAATTAAGATCGGAACTAGTTATTAATTCTTGAAATTTATTACCCTTATACTTTTGCATATCCGATGTAGTTCGGCTGGCGCCGCTCTCCTCTGCTCTGCACAATTTACGCGAAAAAGTAGAACAAAAATTCTGTTATACTTATCCCAACGAATGAAACAACTCTCGATTTACAAGCCGTGAAGGTGTTTCTCATAACCTTTTTTTTCTCATCCAACTACGGAACATCAGACGCCTCAGTTAGATGAGAGTTAATGGAGCCGAGAGATTGGCATGCCTTTGGCTTTTTCTCAGAACTTTATAATTTGGCTCCGTTATGGTTTAGCTATGAAAGTATATTGACCGAGAAAAAATCCTGGGTTCGTAATGAAACTTTTTATAAAATAAAAATGTTGGTACTTGACGTTGACGGACGTAACGGTGCAGCAGGGGCTATTAGACATCCCAAATGATTCTGCGAAGAGTTATATGTGTAGGATATCCTAACCAACGCACGATCAAGAATTTCGTCATTATTGCAAACGTGTTAGCAAACTCGTTTCGTGCATTTATTTTGTTGAAATATTTCAGGGACGCTTTTATCGCCCAATAAAATCGAGCCTTCGCTTGGTAATGGTCTTACGGTAGAGAGGTGAGAAGAGTCGAGGAGAGGAGAGGAAAGACTCGCGGATCGAGAGACGAAAGGGGCATTTGTTTGCGCGTTTAATTAGACAGTCGGTATCCTTATCTTCCACGCATCGCAGTACGCTCAACTCCTCAAGAACCGTGCACCCCCACGCCTTCCTCGGCCTCTTCTCTTTTCGCTTCTCGACGTCGCTGGTGCCAAGAGAAAATTATTTCTTTTCACCAATTTAAGAGAATCCAGAATCCAATTCAACAGAATCCAGAATCCCACTCGACCCTATTCCCATGAGTCGTTTCACGGACCGATTCGATACACCTATAGAATTTCTGAAACAAAATATTCTCTGTTCAACAGCAGTCGAGCAAGAGCGGGAGGTCGAGATGAGGTTCGGGCAGGTTCAGAACAGAAGTAGCTCAGTGTTAATGGAACGTCATCCGAGTTATGGTCATTTTATGCTTCGTACCACGGATGTACTGCGGTTCGGATTTTCTGCAACACTGCATCCGTTGAATCGGTACACCCGAGTTTTGCTCACCGCTTTTCGCTCGGAATAGTTTCAGATGTAAAAATGAAAAGCCCCTTAATGTCGACGATAAAACGACTATGATTTATTGTAGAAACGTACATCGGCTATGGAAGCAAGATGTTCAGCGTACCTTTCGGATGAAGAATCGTAGGAAAAATGAAACGTTGCAAAAACTTGACGTTTCCAGTTTCGCTTGCTCATTCAAACTTTGGTTTATGGTGTGCTTTCAGTTCTGATCAACTTTTGGATATTTTATCTGTCTGTCCGATTTTCGTGAATGTTCCGAACGGAGCTCGAAAAACCCTGTCTAAAATATCCAAAGCCTTGAAACGAGAATAAAAGTGAAATGGAAGAAACGAAAAAGTCTGGACAACCGCCACGAACCTTAGCATATACAAGGGTCGAGTCTGCGTGTCCTTCTACGATATATCTACGCGTTGTCCAATGCAGAGAAAAGGGCCGTTTCAGCGGTGCTAACTTTGCAAAGTCCCGAGAAGTTGATAAAAAAAAAAAGAACATTGGAAAAAAGGAGGAAGAATACGTGAGCCACGATTTGCTCAAGCTACCGCTACACTAACTCTGCGACATTCTTGCCCGCCACTGCAACGCACCACCACGTCGTACCTGTTGAAAGCGAAAGATTCATTTTATTCTCAACGCTCGTTGAGATACAGAATTAAGAGTTACGAGACAGATGGTCCAAGAATTATTGCAGAGAAAATGAATAATCACACGGGAAAGACATGTAGCCAGATATGAGATAACGTAATGATCTGCCGAAAGATATACCCGTAATTTCGCTGAGGCGAAAAAATTCCTGTGTGACCTACGCCTTCGATCTCGGTCACCAATCTTTTTAACTTGAAAAATGACGTTGATGATTCCGATCTGCTTGTCATCGGGTTTCACAAAGTCAGACTGTGTGACTCGGAGATTTAAAGCAGTCACTTATTTTTCCTTCCAAGAGTATCAGGTGAGAATATCAGAAATGAAAGCGTGGATAAATTGTCGTGGCTAATAAAACTACGTTCCGTACACCGAGGTTGATCGAAAATTGGAGAAACTCCCGAGAGATTGAGCCACTTATCCGCAGAAAAGCAGACGGCAATTCGAGATAGGATCGTAAAGCATCGAAACTGATTGGAGAATGGAGAGTGAATCGCATTGGATTGGATCTCGGTATCGAATCGATGGCATTCGTTTTAATTATCCGGGCAATCAGCGTGCATTAGTCGACGAACCCCTCCTCTCTTATTCTCCAGAAGCTGAGAGAACTGAGAGAGGAACAAGGAAAGGGCCCAGAGGAGGATTGAGCCAGGAGTAAGGAGGCTGAGTAGGTTCATACGTCCGTTTGGCCTCCGCCGGCAATTAAGTCCGGCGTAATTTGTAGCACCCGTCGGTCGTAATGTGTCCTGGCCCTCCAAGATACCAAATAAATTCAAACCAATCGAAATCCTACCGAGGTATATCCACCTGGATTTTCGGTCGAGAATAAGTACAGATCCGCACGCCGAAACTCATCCTTTTTCGGCACGTAATGAAGAAGATGTGTACCAACGCCTGCACGCGTCCTGCATGCGGAATTAACAACGTCCACTTCGTCGCCGAACCTTGCACCACATCAATACTGAAAACCGGAAAGAAATAGGTCGCACCGTGTCTTATCGCTTCGCGGAAATTCATTCAAACGCGATGACAAAATTTGGCAAAATTTGGATAATACTCGGCGCTGATTATCCTGAATTTATATTAAAAGTCCGACGGTCTCTATTTCGATACCCCATCACAAACTTACCACAATTGAACTTATATAGCGACTAGTGATTATGTGTCTGCCCGGTAATCAGCTTACAGTCCAGCCTTCGACTCGTAATCGAATTTGCAATTCTACCGCCGGAGGGAGATCAATGACCGACGGCTAATTACTCGTCGCTGGACAACTAATCGCCGTAGGAAATTGTATCCTGTGGTACAGGGAAACGACCCTGTGCTGGGGTTTAGATATTTTGATAAATATTCATGTTTTGAATGTAGGGTCATTCTCGTTCCCATATATGCCACCTGAATTATGAAATTTGAAACCACGTTCCGCTTTCGTGTGACGTGAGTTTTTAGAAAAACCATATGGGAGGCATGGTAATTACCGCGCTCTCTCACATGTTGAAAATATCGATAGATTTCAAACGATATTACCGATTCATGGTATATTTTACGTCGAGATTCTCATTCACCTTATCTTTGTTGTTTGATTATACAAAATCCGAACCCGGATGGTCGAGCCTTAAAATATTCTATGTTTATTTAGCTCCGCGCTCACGAAGCAGTCGACCATTTCGAACTATCCGTGCGTTACGTCGACATTTGCACTTCGTATTTGCAACCCCAAACGTTCACGCATCGTTGTGTTACTGTATTCTCAGAGTTAATTTTGCCCCTCGTAGTCTCATCGATAACCGCAAATGTGTGTTCTAATTACGGAGCTTGATTTGAACGAGAACGTTGCCTGGGTGTGAACGAAGATTGACGACATACTTATGGGAAAACTTTCGGAATGCGTACTTGGCCCTAAAAATTTACTGGTAGTTGGGCGAAACTGGTGTAATTTACAGAGTCCAGTTCCTTGATACGAAGTGCGAACGTTGTAGGTGGTGAAGGTATCATTACTGGTCCAATGCTTCGTAGTCCTTCTGTGGCCTGTAGTGGAGCGGCGGGGTGGGAGTTATCGCAATGCGATCTCAACCCGGTTGATTAGCTGCTCGTCCTGCTGCTGCGAGCGTGTTGGCTTTTTAACAAGCCGTGTTGTCTGTCAAACTAAAAGACATTATTTAAATAGCCCCGTTAAAAGGAGTAATACAATGAAACAGGTCTGAAGACCTGGATCCTTGCTTTCCTTATCCCGCACCAGACATCAACGCCGAGTATAGCACGCGATTAGGACGGTGCTGTTTCAAGGATTCGTCGAATCGGTCGGAAAATTTCTGCTCTAACCTCCCAAAAAAAGAAGGAGAACACGAAACAATCATTCCAATGGCTTTGAAAATTGTAGCGTTTTTAATGTTGGCGTATATTCAACGCAGACAGCGACGATCAGCTTGGCATATGGCTGAACGGATACCGAAGTCTAGAATTATATACTGGCGTACCTTCGACTGGAAGATTAATCTAAATTCAGATCCAGCCACGAGCACGTTGCTTGGTGCAAGTTCTAGTACCTATAGACCCAGGCCCCTGAGACATCGAACGCCGAGGTATGCTGGCCGATGATGCATGCTGATGAAAAATTTCGAAACAGTTTGCTCAAGGTCGAATTTGATCAAATCTCGCGTAGTGTTAACGAATATTCATCATTCCTCAATAAACAGATTCTTGAGTCATTGACCGAAGATTGATTATAACTCCGAAGGTACAGGCGAGCTGCATCAACACCAGTACGATCGTTGCGCATGCGTCGACTTTTTATTCTTTTCCCTGTTCGAAAAGGGGGCACTTTGTGCATACGCACCAAAAAATTGTCATCTTCCAAAGGTGTTACAAAAATAGATTTTGATACCCGGAAAGTAATCGCGGCAACAGGTTGTGGCGCTGCTATCTTGAAGTTCAGATAGGTCCTAATATGTATAGCCGTGTAGCGGTCGCACCACGGTGTGACACATTTGACACCCTTGTCTCGGGTGGACCGTCTCGGCTCTTCAACCTTTATTTTATATTTCATTTCTTTCATTTTCTGCTCCCGCTGAGCGGAAACTGACATAAAGATTACCAGCCTTTGTCTGCTTTCTGCTTCGTTGCACTGCTGCCACTTGGGCAATATCAATAATTTCTTTTTCATTATTTCTTTTTTTTCATCATCGTGGTAGGCGCAGTACCCTGACATATGATTTGTCACCGTTCGATGCCATTACTTTGTTATTTTGTTATCTTGCTCGAGGTGTACGCCTACTCCTCCGTCTCTAAAACTTTGACGTAACTTTCTCCGCGTAATACTACCCGTGGTAAGTTTATTACCAAGAAACATTGAGTGGCTCAAGGTGCGATGTCGAGCATAGAATTGTCATCAGAATTTCACTCCATTCCTTACCACAGCCTAGCTGTGCAATTTGAATCGTGTCGAAGCAGTCCACATTTTCAGCGGAGCTTTGAGGCTGCAGCTATCGGGCAAAGTCTGAAAACCAGAATGAGTATTCTACCGCAATTATAGGAAGGTCGCGTTTACGTGGTCGTGTGTACCAAATGTAAATTTGTTGGAAATGACAGTCTTCTGGTCCGTAGAGCGAACCGGGTGGAGTGACGTCACAAACATCGGAATGGACACCAGGGGACAACGTGACACGGGTTTCCATCGCCGACAGACAGACGCGAATGTCCCGGTGAGTTTTGCGTTCGCGTAAACAACGTACATAAACGTGTGTAAACACGTATATATGTTGAGTTCCTACGAGGAAGAGGTTGGTATCCTCTGGTCAGTTGTACCCGGGTTGCCTGGCTGTGAGTGATTTTCAATTCAGACCAGGACCCCCTTGCATACCCTCGCCTCCTTTGGTTGGCTCTACCTTGCGCGAGCACACGTGTAGCTGTCTCTTTGTACGGTCAACGTGGAACCCAAGTACGAAAAAAATATCTTCATTTTACCAAGCGCTCTGCGTGGTCAGGGAAGTGCGCTCACACTCCCGATGGCTATTTGCGCGAAATATGCCTATCACGGCTCCTGCAAGGTGGACAATCACAGGGGACAAGTTTTTTCTACAATATATTGAACGGTTTCTTACTTTACTGCCGGGCAATAATAATTAAGTTCCCCCTCGCTTCTTCTCCGTACCGTTTTGTCTTCGTCGGCGACATACAATAGCGTCAAAGAATGTTGGATATATAATTCAGGGAGCTGCGGGAGACGCAGGTTTATAGAACAGGAAAGCAGCACCTTGTATTCCACTTTTTTTTCTTCAGTCCGGAATAATAATCGTTGCGCTACCTGGGAGGCATACGCAAGGCGTGGCATATGAATAGCAACGAAGCAGATGGAATGGTCAAGTCTCGTGGATTTATCTTTCACGAAGTCACGCACGTTCGATGGTTAGAAATTGTGTAACCTCGTTGTATCCTTACATTTTTTTTCTTGCATTGTACGTCATCAAACGTAGCGCACCTGCAGCATACCTTGAACTTCTTGGAACCTTCAATGACGCTAGATTTTCACATCCATTTCCATCTTACTTGACAAATATTACCCTCGTATTGATATCCGTGGCTTAGCTGCACTGGGTTGTGTGTCTTTTCCAATCTTGAACAGCTGGGCGATGAATTACTGCAATAAAGGACAGGGACAACCTCACGCTGTACGAGGAAGATTTCGGGAACTCAGACCCTCTTATGTTAATCGAATTTCGAGGCATTAGCGCACTGGACCTCGTACCGGTAGAATTCGAGAACTCTTAAGTATTCCTGAAAATATTCTCATCTCAGCGATGCTCAGTCCTGCGAAACGATCCTGCTCCTTACGTCCGCTGACATATGTCGCATATCAATCGAGTCTGTTCCACCAACATCGGTTCGTTTCGCTTTGCTTACGTTAATACCGAAAGATTCGGCACACAGGGTGTGTGATGATGATCACTCTCTTTCCATCGGCTGACCTAAGGAACCTGTGTTCTCGTCACTATTGTTGTGGCCATTGTGATCGAACGTTTTTTCGAAAGTTTTTATCTCACTCCACGCGAAAACCGCGATCCTAGTCTCCTTGCTATCTTTAGAGCGCAATGATTCCGGCTTCACGGAACTGTAAAATGGAATGCAAAACCGAGGTCGATGGTGGGATGTTAATGGCGCGTAGTTCTTGGTCAGTAATAATTATTGTTCCAGACCTCACAGGACTTTGTTTGGGTCGATTTTATGTATAGCGTTTTATAGAGGACCCGCAGGAGCTCGCGCGATAAAACCTTTGGCCAGTAATCGGTTGTCGGACGGCCGCTGGTATCCAAACCAGACTCACGGATGCGGCGTGCACGGGAGAAGAGATGCGAGGCTGAAGGCAAAAGAGGTACCTGGATGGCCAACTGAGAGCCGACTGAGGGCCTTCGGAGGGCAGCGAGGCGGTTTCACACCGATCACTGGCTGACGTGACATGGTCGGCACATTCCTTCATGAGAGAATGCTAATCGTGGTCCAGCCGGCGCTTGCCTTTCCCTTCTCTCCTCGGCCCTCCTCCCCTCGTCGTTGGGCTCGTTCGCCTCTACCCTTCAGCCGCGCCTCCGCGTCCACGCACGCCGAATCCTCCGCCTCCAAATTAGTTAAACAAATGTACCAAACCAAAAACGTTGTTGACGGCCTCACCAGTGCCAGACAAGAGGGACCCACCCGTTTGTTCGCCCCAAAGATAAGTTCTTTGTGCTCCGGTGGTCGTTCTTCTTTAATCATGTGTTCGACCCTGCAATTGTACCTCCTCCATTTTACCGAGGTACACCAAATATCAAGTTTCCGGTCACGCGGACTCTCGCTCCGATCCCAATGGTGTGGTCATGCGAGGATTGAGGGTGTGCGGGTGACGTGTGGGAGTCGTAGCGTCACCTTTTATCAGCAGAGACTGGTGCCAAATGAGTTCATTGTCGAGGCTGCGTTAACGTAGTAAATCTTTGGCTCTGTTTGCCTTCTTCTATTTCCAGGTATTTACGAGTGTCGCGGCTGTCATCGGGTCCCCGCAACACCATAGAACGAACGCTTTTGGTCCTCATTTCCACGTTCCGGATCCTTATCTCGCTCCCTAAATCAGGCTCAAGGCGGAGGATCTTCTGGGACGTGGGGGTCAGAAGCGGATGATATAATAATAATAATAATAAAAAGAGCAGATGGAAACGGATGAAGAAAAAAAATTATTAAAACTAAAATACGCGTGAATCTGCGAGACGAAGCCGATCTCCTTGTTTCTTCAATCCCTCTCATGTTCTTTTACCGCAGCCACCCGTTGGGAAATTACTTTTGAAACCACGTGCTCGTACTTTATTTTTACAATTCATACCCACTACACACCTTCGCGAGACTGAAGTTATAATATAATTCTACTGAAGTTGGAATGATGGACCCGACTCGATCTCGCCACGAATTACGCTTACCATACACGTTTGTATTTTTGGTACTGACCACGAAGGTCCTATCTGTTACATAATTTCTAGGAAGCCAGAAAATGTCATCAGTCCCACCTAATCGTGATATTAGTATGCCGAGTGCAGGATCATTACTTGTGCATGTCGACTCTTATTGCTACCTATGCGCGAAGCGTCATGTGTTGGTTAGAGAAGGAAGATAAATGTCGTTTTTATGCAGCTCGATGGTTTCTTTCGGGGTCGATGACCACTAAACGCTCTAAACGCGGGCTCATTGCGGCATTGGGATTGGTACCATTCCGAGGGACCTGACCATCTTTCGGACAGATGCTCGAGCTCTGGAAAGAGTAATTTCACCCATGCCCGAACTGGTAATTAAATTAATAGCAGACATACTTGATGAAATATATCAAAAGCCGAGCGCGGTTTATCTCTTATTACCCCACAGTCGACACTCGCTTCCGCTCGGGTGATGCGCTCGACGTATAATTGGCAGAGCGAAACTTCTTCCTTTCATAAATCCGAATCTTTTCTGCTTCACTGAATTTCGGATTGACAGTAAACCGGCACCCCTTCTTGGTCAAACAATCGCTGCTTTCTCACAAGTTTGACGTTACAAAAAACAGAAATCCGGGTCTCCCTGCAGTGGGTGGCCAGCCATGCGGACGTATCGTGTCAGATATCTGTCTGAACTTCCGCAGATTCGTGGGGGCGCGCAATTTCAATCGCGTGGGCGAGTTTTTCTCATCGATTCTGCACAGCTACTGTACAGCTACACACGTCGCTGAACCTAGTTCCAGCTACATTCCCTGGTATAGCAACGCTGTTGGTACAACAGCCGACAATTACTTATGCCTCGGACACCTGGATACCCAATCTGACACTCGGTAATTCATGTAATGCGAATACTGTCTTGCTATACTTACGGTATACCGTGGTTTCATGCTCTACTTAACATCGAAGATTTTTCTCTATAAACCCGCCCAGTTCTTTTGATTCAACTAACGATTCAACCGGCCCAGAGCAAGCTTGACACGGTTCGACTGGCAACTTATGACACAAATAAACGGAAATTCGTGATTTCATTTCGACGGGACTCGGCTCTATCAACAAGAATTAAAATTTCCAGCATGACCGATATTCGGTTACGCCTGCACATCGCTCTGAATCTGTGAGCTGCTCTTCAGTTTACCACAGAGTTTAACGAGTATGAGGCGTGTTCATCTGATATGAATAGCTTGTGGATTTGAATTCGTTCCGCAGAGGTTACCAGCTCGTTTGGGATACTCTTCGCGTTACTCGCGTACCGCGTCGTAAAACGGGAATATTTTTAGTAACAACGTCTGATTTTAGTGGCATGAATTACCGGCACTCGAGAGCTCGTCCTCCGAGATATGAAATTGCGCGCAGAGTGCAGCCGCCGCGAACGTTTGAGTAATGTTCCTTGCAGGGCTGGTAGAGGCGATGACGAATGGCAGCGCGGCTTTTGCTCGGTATTCGCGAGCGTTGTCTCGCCTGAGCAGCAGGTTCCTCGATTACGCGTTCCGCAGGCAGTTTCATCGCTTGACAGTGATACTCGCGCATTATATCTGCCGTATTTTACTTTATCGCATATAACACTTTCCGCTTTATTCTGCCTACGCGGGTTAAACGCTCCGCGAAATCGCCTCGCCCAGTTTCTGACCGAACTGCCCATGTTTCATTTCTACCTATTATAACAAGCCGCGTGTATTTCAAGGATTCAAATCCCGCGCACGCAACGTCATTTCAAACTTTTATAGAAAGCAGTTTGCTGAGAACTGTTATATGAAAGTCCACTACAGTTGACCGGTGGGGCTGAAAAAATACAACCACCGTGTCTTCGCTAACTTTTTTACTTTCTCATTCTTTCTTTCCGTTTCTCCTCCCTGTTTTATCCTGTTTCGTATAATAGCTATCGGGTCTCGGCATGTACCCGGGGCTCACCCTTGTCTGTAAACTTTGTGCTAACTCCAATCAAATTACTTTCCTTTTCCCAACGACTTTAAACTCCTCGGTAACTGATTTACAACTGACGGGGTTCTACGTTTCCAAGTTTCCAACACCGCAACCTCAGCAGGAATTGAAGTTATAGGACCACGAGGCAAACGAGCGTCCCACGCGACCTGAGACTCTTGCTATGCTCACGATCACATCAAGATTCAACGACACTGCGATCTCGTCAAATTGCTCTTACGTTAAATAAGCCCTTAAACTTTGCCTTCAATTTCTGAGATGAGATTCGTACGAACGCACTTTAATCAAATTGCCATGATTTTCATCTTTCAGGCTCCTATAACGTTCAAACCTCGCAATCTTCCTAAAAAAAATCCCTGTTATAATTCGTTAAATCTTTCGTTTCGTCTTATGGTTATTCCTGATTTTTCACCTCTCTCATTCGTTCTATTTGAAGGTATAGTCCATTAGTTCCGTCTCTCGCAATCAATGATCAATCGAAAGAATCTTCCTACCAACTCACCGCCGCGTAATTCTATTTTGTTACGGGATGATCTTCGAGCTCATCGTAAGATCCGTTCATCTCTTCGAGAGCCTTTCTCTCGCAAGGTTACTACCCGAGAATGACATTTTTTATTAGTTCATTCCCGAAAACGTGAGGAAGCAGGGAACAATATCCTCCTCGTTTACTGTTGAACAACAAAATCATCATAATTAGCGTGCCTCTGTCGAGTGTCGACCACTTGGCACGGGCCACCAGCTGGTAGAACTATCCACTTGAGTAGTTAATGACAGAGACCCTCACTCGCCTTGGAACGAAGTGCGTCCGTGCTAGACCCTTGACTTTGTAACAAACAAGGTGGTGAATCGTTAGTTACCTCGTTTGCGGAAAAAGTACGTATGTAGGTAGGTACGAATGAGATCAGTAGCTTCCGAATGACTTCCGGAGCTAATATATTTCACGGTTAATTCAAAGCTCCGGCAGGAGTGGGGCCGTCGTGAACCGACGAGGTTCGATGTAGATCCCGCATCTTGACACTGAGGAGGATGGCGCTGACCGCGACGAACTAAAACCATGGTGTCAGGCGGTAGCTCCGCACGAGCTGGCGCAGGAAATTAAATTTTAAACTTCATAATTGCATTAGCAACGCTAAGCTGAAAGCTATACCTATGCGGATACTCGCTATCTGCCTACCGTTGCAAAATCCGTTGTACAAATTATTCACGCGTAGTACAAGCGCAGTCGTCCTGATGAAGGATTTACTGCATCGGAAATGCTCACTGAGCTTCGCCATCCGCCTTGGTCGATGATGTCATTCGTCAGTTCACAAACAACAATTTACGTCTCCGATATTCGATTGAACGTCTGGAAATCGACAGGTTGTCCGTGTTAGCGATTATCGTTAATCCATCTTTAATTCAGCGAACGGAATTGCCATCATTTCTGTGACCAGTCCTTGATTTAAAGCTCGGTGGAGAGACAGGCCGGAGTAGCTTTGCTCGAATGGAATGAAAAGCCGGCGGAATTTCGTCGAAAGCTGCTTTACTATTAATGATTGAACCGATTCCCTTTGTGAATATCGGAGTAAAAGGGAGTGGCTGTCAGTGGCTTTGGTTCCGACAAGCGAGGTGCTTACTTTGGCTGCAGTGTTAAACATTTATAATCTGAGGTTCACGCCTTCGCTTTGGAGATATCAGCAGAGGTATCAGCCAAGGTGAGAGAGCATCATCCGATCGACTCCTAATCCTATCAAAAATATGCTACTTTCACTAGCACGTTCAGGCTTCATCCGATTGTAACAGTCCACCGCAACTCGACGAGAACCCATTGAGTAGTAGGCTCGAATAGAAACCGAAAGCATGATAATCCAGAAAGAAAAAAACCAAATTAGACCAAAAAACCAGAAAAACCAATTATTTAATGGGAGCATACTTGATACACGAAACGTGATCACTTGGTGGTAATTACATTCCGCTAATTTCCGCGGATTTCGTGATTGCTTTCTCAAAGCGTGTAATGTCTGGACTCAATTGCCATGAATATGGATATAAAATTAAAGGAGGCTTTGTGTAGTGTCGTGTTGTGCGAATTTCGGGGTTCGTCGAAATGGTGTCACGGGCTTGGTTCAAATATCAAAATGCTTCCTAAATTGCGTCTAATTTAGACGATCAGGTTCCATCGTCATTCATCAGGAACGGAACAATGCGCGTTCGGAAGTATACATACATAGATAAGTCCCTATTTACACTGCACCGCGACGCGATGCGGTGACGTGCTTGTTTCATTCGGAGCAGACACCCACCAATCACCGAACAATTAGTCGCGAACAAACGACGGCAAAGCAAACTATTGTCGCAACCAGTGTTGGATCTAAACTGTTGCTGTTGACAATTTAGCGTATTGTTACGAAGGCGTTTGGGCTTAATGCGTGCTAATTAGACGAATAAGGCAGCTGAATTCGTGCAGGGCGGTAAAAGCCGTGAAAGATATTAGCCTGTTTTTACTGGCGTGTCAAATTGGTAGGCGTCGCGCAAAATGAACGTATTTATGTTACAGATAATCGTTTGTTCTTTAACGAGTCCTAATTACCTGCATGAAACCCCAGAATCCTGTAAAACCAACCCCCCGGGGTATTAACACTTTTTTACGATCTCGCGTTACTTTAACGCTAACGTCGTCTGTACAAAAAATGCGGCTAATATCTGCCTCCTCCTGTTCATCCCATGCGTCTGCATCAGGCACTTGCTCCACATTTACACGTTCATGCAGTTTATAATGAAAAATTCCGGTCCAAGTAGGAAACGCGAGCCATATAGAAGCTAGAAATAAAACGATACAGTTTCTCGCGGGCGATTATCTCGACTTTGCAGGTTCTATATCACAAGAGTTGGGAAGCAGTGTCCCGCATAGCTCCGTTGAGCCTCGTTTGTAACAACTTCTATCAAGGGAGGGAACGAAGGTATTTAACCAGGTGAATGGCCAACCGTTGCGCTTATATATTTTATACAAATGTGCTTCGCGACGCGGACGTACCTCACCGCGGAACTGAGGAGACGCCTTTAAACTCGCGAGAAAACTAAACGGCTTCGAACCGAAGAATTCAAATGGAATTACAAGTAGCGCGAGCGAATGTGGACCTGCTACTTGCTGCTTGCTAGTTGCTAGGTACTGAGAAGAGACGGGATTACCAGCCGACCAACGTCTTCGCACTCGTACTTATGCATACTAGTCCCGGGCCCCGAGGCACGACATATCCTTAATTGGTTCATTATCTAAATAGCATCGTATTGTCCGCTCTATTGCCAGACGAGTACATCTATAAACGGTAGCCAGCCTTGCACAGTCACGGGTCTACGTGCTAAGTGCACCACCTTGCGGTACAATTTTTCTCATCGATCGGCAGCTGTGTCGTGCCGTATTAACCACCCACCGACATTACCCATCACGGAATCAAGGTGATTATCGGGTAGAACAGTGCGACGAATCGATTCATTCGGCAGGTCATACCAAACCCGGTCCACGGTATTAATTTCCTGCAAACGCGACGGTTATCATATAACTGCAACTGTACTTTCTGTTTATCTGTTAAACATTATTGCGAATCGAGTACATAACCGGTTCTGTTATATTTATATCCACCACCCGCGACGACAAGTATAGGTAGAGGCAAGTCGCCACTTTGCTATTTACACTTTGCGTTTTGTAATTTCATACCCTCCCTAGTGGCGTGGAGAGATAGCAATTGACTTACGAGGTGTGACTCTCTGTTTCTTCTAGTAGAATCTAGTCTTTGCAGCTGGACCAACCGGTGGCAAGCGATACTACCTGGCGTGGAGCTAACCCGGAAGTGTATTCTGTGGTCTGTGAACTTGCCCGAATATCACATTTAAGCCCAGACCGCCGGTACTGGTTCGTTTGTTTCACATTATTACTAATAAAGACGTGAAAGTATGGCGCTTGTCCGGTGCCCCCTCGTTGGGCGGGAGGGTAACGACTACCAGCCAACCTATTAATTTGTACGCATTATCATAATCCCACGTTTGTACAGTCTCATTCACGAAACACCTTTAACCCCTGGTGCTAGCTAAACACGGGTTAGCGCTAGAGCCATCGACGGTCTGGTCTTCCCATCAAAAAAGTAGTTAATCCATCACTCGCGCGGGCCAAGGTATCACGGACCTTATTCCACGTTACAACCACCTCGTCGATTGTGATGGTGTTATTTTTTTTTCTATTCGTGGAAGGAG
The DNA here is from genome assembly GCA_018257835.1 of Euura lappo. NCBI lineage: Eukaryota > Metazoa > Arthropoda > Insecta > Hymenoptera > Tenthredinidae > Euura > Euura lappo. Next base: position 268,493 of record JAEUYN010000865.1, on the reverse strand, counting down.
ACCATTGTATCAGTTAGGCGTAACTTGATACAATACCTGCTACACGTTCACACATTCAATCGGAACGGCAATTTAAGTTAATTTTATTGCGTTCGGTGCGTAATTGATCGTTATCGGGTTCTCTAAACACGAAGTAATTTCAGAGCACTTCGAACTACATGCCGGTAAATACCGAGACTTGATCTGAAGATTAGGGAACAAAAAGAATTATAAGTATAGGCATAACTCTACGAGCTGGAACAAGTAATGAAAAAAAATGACCGTTGAATCGCGAGTTGACGACCCGAACTTTTAACGGTTAGTTAAACTAGGCGGTAAGACTTTCTCGCTTATCTTACTTCTGAAAAAATTTATACAAAATGAAGACCATAACCGAAATACGTGGCTGCCTTCACTCGAGTGGCCAAGGCGGTCCGCCGCGAGTTCTGCGATTAATGAGATGTAAACAATTTAATGCTAAATTAAGCACATTGATGACCGGCTACACGGCGTTAAACGAGGATGCCGTTAGCGAAATGCTTCTACGGTCTACCAGACTCAGAACTGACAAAGGCACGGAGTGACAAAGTGACAAAGTGACTGAGCGACACCTCGACTAATGACGCGTTGAGGTCGACACCTAAACTTTCGACGACGTATAAATTAACCTACGACAGAATTCGCGACTCGCAATTAACAACCTGACTCTGCTATGCACACCGTAGGGCGTAGACCTAGATCCGCCCCGATGACTCCAATTGAAAGTTCACCTTGACCGATAACGCGCAGCTCTCTTGTTTGCATTGTGGATAAAAATTATGGATGCAAGGTTTTTGTTGTTCTCGTTATCATGACGTGTTACTAGATTGAAAGGGCAATAATTAGTATTAGTCGGTATGGATTCCATTTTAAATTATAATTGAACTTAATCCTCTATGCCTTGATTGGAAACGCTCCCAGTCTGAATGCTAAGCCGGCTTCGAATGTATGAGCATTATATTTGGTGGTCATATAATTCTATGGAGCCTAATCAGAAGCCGGTAACCGACTTCGAAGTTATGAGACTAACTGTACTTACTTTTATTCAACCTCTCAGCAATCGGCAAAAGTGATTTCGTAAATAATCAAAGTTCACTTGATCGCAGCGTCAATGTCATCGAAAGTGGAGGTCTAGTCTGGTTTCCCTGTCTCGGCTTCAGCTATGACCCATGAGAGCTTGTAAGAGTCTCTAGAAAATTTCATCTGTGAATATCAATGAACCCGTAACAGTCTATAGAGTCCTTCGATCTCTTACTTGCAGCGTATACCCATAGTCCTCTTTGTTATTGGGGTGAAACGGATCGATCTCGTGACTCAAAGCACAAAAGACGCTGGAGAAGGACGAGAACACAATACCGCAAAAAAATTGAGAAGATAGTTTTCTTGGCTTGCCTCACAGCTTCGTTCCATCAACATACATTCAATAAAGTAGCGCCTGTTCATGCAAGTCACGGTTTGTTCAACGCTTAAGCGATCGACGCTGGAGGCTCTGCCAAACACCCTTGAGGCATCCGGGACAATTAATCGGAAATCGCACGATAGATAAATGATTTGACGTTTTCCGACCACTGAACAAGCTGGAGCAGCTCCGGTACATCCAACGGTCAATACTCGTGCGGAACGGCTTTATCTTGGAGCGAATTAATAACCAGCTTAGGAATATTCATCGTATTTCTTAGCTAGGTATATAGTTACTTGATCCGACTGATGGTCAGGCAAATTGAGACGACGCATCGTGCAAACGCTTTTGTAACCCTCCTGTGCTCGTTTAACGGACAACTTACAAGAGTTGGGGTCCTTCTTGGGCCTCCTCCGGCGAGACCGACGGGGGCCACCACCTCCGGACCATGGCGTTAGGGCTTGTAATCCTGATTGACTAGAATCGAAAGGAGATTCGTGCGCGGCCAGGCGCGCTCTTCGCTTCAGGACCATACGACGGGCCCGGGCTAAGCCGGTGCCGAGGGGACTCGGGAGAGACCCAAGAGGGACCCAGGAGGAAACCAGGAGGGAACCAGGAGGGAACCAGGAGGGAACCAGGAGGGGCCGGATCGCGAGGGCCACGGTGGTAATTTACGAGGTACTGAAGACCTTGTACACTCCCACCCGCGAACGAAGCTGCCCCGTAGCCCCGCGGAATCCAGTCTCGGTCCTAACTCAGCAATATGTTCCCCGGTGCGTCTACCACTTCACCAGCCTGCCTCCCGCGTTCTTCCGTACCTCGTTCCCCGTTCAAGTCTTCTCTCTTTCTCTTAACCTTTTTCCTACTCTCTCTTTGTTCATCTTCTTAGTCTTCTTGTTTTTCTTATGCCCACGGAGCTATTATTTGGCACTGCGTCCAGATCCTCTCTTGTACGCACATACTCCTTTTCTTCGGTCCACGACTACCCGTTTGCTGCATGATGTGAGAAGGCGAGGACAAGGTGTACGAGCATCCTGCTGATATGAGTCGGGTATCTTTCACTGGCCAAACTCTTTAATTGCATCTTCTTTTCTAGTCCGTAACATTCGGAACATTGTTGAACGACTGCTCAACAATTTACTCTAGGTTAAACTTCCGGATCATATTTCGAGATCATCATGCGAGTACGAACGAATTCGGGAAACGGTATTGTTCCCGAAACTCCAGCGAATGAACAGAGTCGTTTGATTCTCGGTATTTCGATGACTGGCAAATTTGAAGCGCACCGTAGGGTCTCCTCGTTAGCACTGATTAAATATGCAAAATGCAGCGTTAAGTAGAAGATAATATTGATTCACCGTGTAATAAAACACACGCGTCCTCCTCTCCACTCACACACTGAGGTTTTCTCGAGCCTGCCCAACAAGCTTGCAGGTATAATTTTACATCCATGTATGATACCTGCACGTTTGCTCCGATTATAACTCGCGCGTTGTGTGAGGCATCACGCATACACAGACACACATATACACGTACGATCAACGAACTCATCAAACCGGTACCAGCTATGTCCTGCTCCTCCCAAGACATCGCCAGCCACTCGAGCTTCGGATCTGCAGAACTCTGACGTTAGCCCGTCAATCGGATATATACAATTATTGTGGATTAAATATTCCCTTAATTCCGTAACCCCCTGGTTCTTGGCCGTGGGCTGTCGTCGAGAAGTCGAGTGGTGGACCTCTTAGTAATGAATACATATTATTGTAGAACGAAACTTGAGTCGAAACCAGAGAGCGAGCATAGGATGACCGAAGGAACACCCAGTAGGTGGTGATCTGGCAGACGGTCCATCGGCGTTGCTCCCAGCATCCCAGCATCCCTGCGCTCTCAAAGTGTATATCTATGTATACCTAAGTATATAAGAAGACGCGAAGGGTCGTGACGTGGAAAGTTATTGGCTCAGGAAGATCGGCTTAACTTTTCGACGCTGTTATCCAGGTGGCGTGCCCATCGCCTCGATGACCGACGGCTTCTTCTGAACTTTGCCGATTACCGCTTTGCGATAACGATAAACTTTTCCTTTGACGTCTTGCGGACGAAGGCCTCCGAGGCCCAACGAGTCCACGCGCGTTCACTCTCACGGAGAGGAGACGAGAGGAGAAAAGAGAAGAGAGCTATACTCTCAGGACGGACAACAAATCCCCCGTCTCGTAGCACACACGCGCGAGCCAATTACGCGTGAAGATATCTTCCCGTTTTACGAGAACAGGCCTTGCCGATCCTGTGCCTCAACCTCTTGCTCATTTCACCTCATCCTTCATCCCTCATCCCTTCGCAGCCTCTCGCACGTGGTCCGCCTAGCGTCTGCTTCGGGCTGAAATTAACATGTTTAAAATAATCGTTATTTATGCTCTATTCGTGCACATGCAGTTTGCGATTTGCCGCACGTTAACAAATGACGTGTAGATTTCATGTCCGTCTTTCGACCACGTCCCGGAGCGGTCTGATCTACGGTAGCTCTTACGGCATCCGTAAATTTGCGCAAACTCCCGTGCTCATCGCGGCAGGCAACTGTTTCCACTCTTTAATTTCACCGAGTGTACGAGGTCACTGGTGGTGCACCATCTTCGCCGGACCCGAGGAACGCTTACGGTCCGGTCGCCTGTATCAACAGATCGTTAAAGTAACTTCATTATTGCAATGCGAGGAGGAAAGTACTTGGGCGGTGCAGTGCAATCACCGCCCGTCTTCTTCCGGCGTATGCGACTCGTACCTTTTACTTCTACGTTTGTACAAGTGGTTGGAAATCAACTAATCACTAGACGAAAGGTACGTAGTTTAAATTTCAACCACGTTTGTACCCACGAAGGTATATATCTGTACATCGCAGTTTACGGTACAAAATTACGACAAAGAAGTACCGATTGCCTCAAGTGTTTTGACACTGCATTTTACTGCCACGCTTCTATGTACTGTGGTATTGTTCGTCTTTCGAGTACCTACTCGGATGCAGTTCCTGCGGTTCCGTTGGAACTAGAATAGATGCACCGTACGATCATGAATACGCTTGGTTACCGGAAGGCAGTGTACAAGACACGGCGAGGACGTACCTGTAATCGGCTAATGAGCATACACGCTTTCTTGACGATGCATTTTTCAACTTGACGGCAAAGTTCTCATTCGGGTGAGACCTTGTCGGGGCCGGATACTCGTGTACGTCGTGTGTGTGAGCCGCGAGGGGGCGAGGAGATGGGGATAAACGCCAAGACGCCACTGACCGCGATATATTAATGTCCAAGCTCACGCTAGACGGCGATTATGCACGTAAGAAGTGTCCTTGTCGAGGATGCGCTAATCGTACCTGGAAAGGTTTGTCTTCCGGAACCGAAATTTCTTTATTATTTCAAAAGGGAAAATATTGGAGTTGAAATCCACTTGGCGCCATAGTTTTTTTCATCCTGTTAAATTTCTCGACTAAACTAATTCAGATCTTAGATTCTGAAGTTCAGTTACGTCACGTTAAATGAATGGAATCGATGGGCCGACTATAAGATAAATCATTAATAATCACACGTCGGAGTGTGGCTGCCGCTGCTTTTATTACATACTAGGACTATAAACTGTAAAAGTTTCTTCTATGTAGACTATACTCTTATTCCTTGGGTTACTCTGGTTAGTTACGCCCACGAACAATTTTCAGAGCCCATGATACAGAATTCACTTTATGGTTTCGTATAACCAGACGAGGATACCATGAAATTAAATTCTTTACTATTTTCGATACGGTTGAGAACAGACGAGCGATTAGAAGCTTCTTCTTTTACCAAATGAATACTAATGAAACGAGAAAGTATAGTCAAGATAACCGGATTAACGAGTTTAAGCGTAGCATGGCTCACCGTTCCGTGCGGTATAATTAGAAATAAATCATCAGTAGGTACCTAAACATTCGATGCTGACAGAATACCAACAATTTAGCCAAGACGTCGACTACTTTTTGCATCCACAATTTACACAGGTGGATAGACGGGAGGGAAATGCAGGCATCAACACTTGGCCAGCGTACCAACCGGGTCCAGGACTTTTTCAGGACTTGGCAGTCCTTATGGTGGCTGCATCGGACCGCTAGAGATGTAACGCGAGAGCACATTACCCGGCATTAAGTCACGGAGATAACCGGCCGCGTGGGAGGCGAGGCAAGGCGAGGATCTCGACACACGCACGGTGCATCATCCTTTATTTTGTAAATTGGGATTCGCCGTTCCGAGAACAAAGGAACATTACTTTCTGCCAGTCGTGACTTTCGTGGCGGTTTTGCAGCTTTACCGCAATCCTGTGGGCACGGTAACGATATACCTACTAGCGTCGGAAATGGCAAACTATTAGAATTCGTGGCCCAAGTTGAAGCTAAATTTCAAGACCTCACGCATCAGTTAGTTGAGTGTTTCTTCAGAGCTGGATACCGAGAGGCGCTTGAATTCTACACGACATTCAATTAACGTCTCTTTTCATCGTCACAAAGGACGATCTAACCACGGAACGAAACTCTACAAAAAAACCGTCGTCAAAGACTAAGCGTTTACAAAGTTTTGTAATTTCTTCTCCAACTCACTGTTTGACTTTGTCCCTCTTTTTAGCGGAATAATAGACATTAGCGATTCCGTGTGTTCGTTCATGAGATTCTGCCCTGCAGAGATCTTTTACTTCATTTTACTTGTTTCCTTATCTTCCTCTCTGCCCTTCTCTCTTCTCCACGTCTCGATTCGTTTCAAATCGTTTCCCCTCGTTTCCTCGATTAGTATAGCCTGTCTCGAGGCACAAGAAAAGCACGAGCGCATGAGAGCTGCCCGGTCGGAGTTACAATCTTACGGTAAGGACCGAGGACGGGGACCTCGCGCGCTTCTTATCTCTGCTCACGTCGCTGTTTTCTGTTTTCAGTTTAATTAATTAGATTTATTTTTACGACTCTGGCTGCCCTTTGATGTTGCTGGCGGCGTGTCACAAATACACACCTAATAGTGAGAGCCCGGGCTCACCTCGGTGCGGGGAGAGTGAATCCCTTTGATCTCACTACGACCCGTCATCCACCTGGCGTATATAGCGTTTCCAAGGACACGCGGCCCCTACTGTGCAACACCCTTCAATTTTGTGAATCGAAACACCGAGTTCAGAGTTGAACAACCGAGGTCCGTTCGCGCCGATAATCTCGCGGTTCGGTTAACGAATTTGTCAAGCCGATCAATCCTCGAGTTTTTCTTCTCGGTGCGGAGTGAAAAAGGTCGTCTGGTCTCTATAACACACCGCCGACCAAGTAGGTTATGTTCAGCTCTCGGGTTTTACCGCGGCCCAAGCTGGTCCGGTGATTTATGCCCAAAGCCCAGTGCTGTATTAAACACATTAAACGCATTAAACACATTCCATGGGCCGCGCGGTCGTTGTACAAGAAACCGCGTACGCTCCGGAGTTCAACCCTGTTCCGCATAGCCGCGTCAAAACAATAAAATTGAATATCGTTTGTGAGCACAGAACTGCGATCGAAGGCCTAAAATAACAATCGGCTTGTTCGTTCCACCGGGTGGTACTCCCGCCCCATCCCATCTGATCCGAACCATCTCTGCCCTCTGCTCGCGACAACGGTCTCGCTGCGGTCAGAATGGAATGGAATAAAGTCGCGAGTTAATTTGCATGCTCGAACGAGGCTAATTACGGGTCTTGAACTCCCCCAGCCCCGTCGTAAAAATTTTTTCCTTCCTTTTGTCTCCCCGCGATCGCGCTTTCCAGACTCGTGCGCGATATTACGTTCGTGGTACTCGTCGATGGAACTTCTGCACCTTCCTTTCCCATTCTCCGCCAGACCGCCCACGGCCATCATTGGTTTCTTATCTTTCCTTAGAGTCACATCGTACCGGCACCACCACCGTTGCCTAATCTTGAGCAGAAATCTTGCTGGTCGGAGGCGCGAGATGTCGACCGGTTCACCTGTACCGCTCGAGTTGCATCATCGACCTTTCAAATTTGAGGCATCGGTGCTCCGTTTGACACCGTACTACCTGGCCAACCTATCGCTCACTTCAATGCCTGTATACAGATGAACCTGATACAGAACAGTAAATTCGTGGTATGAAATGGCCGGCGCGTGAGCTGTCACTGCGAGTTCGCCGCTCCGTCGATGTTTGAAAGATGAGACACATTGACGCAAATGGACTTCCTGCAATAATCCAGTTTGAATATTATCCCTGTTAGACGGTCCCGGTGATCAGCTTACTTTACGTTTCTAGTAAATACCGATCGGTGTGAGATCATCGGATGTTTGCTGATGTTCGGTTTATGCTGCTTGTACCATAGCAGAAGTTTGAATACTCAATGACTGGGTCACGTGGTGGATTGAGTAATCGAATTATGCACAGGAACTTAATTATAAAAGATGAAATCGAAAACAGGCAGTCTAAATCAGAATTATACTCAGTATAGCTGAATCGGTAGTATATTCATTTGATTAGTCAAGGGTTACTCCAACGCGTATAAAGAGTAATTATGATTATTCCTGACCAATAAATTCGAGTTGGTCGTGGACCAAGGTATTTACAGTTACTATTCAATTGAGATGTCTCCCGTCCTAATCACGTGGTATGCCGTTGTAACCGTATACCGGGTAACGAAGCCTGTGGAACAAGAATCTCCCAGCTTTAGTGGACAGTCTTCATAGTGTAAACATAGTTCTTCGGTTTTACACATTTTGATACACTCTTTAGGATTCCATTCGCACTTGTAAGACTCATAACATCGAGCTAATGACAAAAATTAGTAATTCATGCCGATGACCACAGTTGGCCTCTGCAGCTGGCTAGTTGACTCGTTGCCCGACTGGATTCAATCTTCTAAATCCCGGGGGCTTATGTCTTCTTGACACAATAAATTCCTTGGGAATTTAATGACATCAATCTTGAGCCTATTATGCCACTTGACCGATTTCATAGCCTTCTTTTTATAGTATCTATTCACCGGATACTTTAGTCTACATCTTCAAACTGCAGGACAGTGGCTATAGGAAAGGACGGTGCTTCGAGGCTCTTTCTATGATTTTATAACCCTGGGTCGATATGGTAACGAAGCCCGAACGTTGTGCCGTTTATACCTTGTGCACGAGTATATTATAGTGATTCTCTCCGACGTGATGATAAGTTGGCCCATCAAGTGCGCCTCCACTGATCTAAGGTCTCAAATTTCTCCGGGGAATCCTGATGTTCAAAAACTTCCTGATACCTATGTGCTTGTGATGCTAGTCAGGCCAACACTCGCCCAAACTTTCGTGTACATGTACCTACGAGGCACATAAAGGGGTTCGCTGTAATTAGCATATACGTGCTTCACGCGTGGCCGGTTAAAGTAACGTTTTTCATCTTTTCGCTCAGTCACCTGGTTCTTCAACTTTGCCATACTCTCCGGCCCTGATCTCCTCTCTCACTTTCTCCCACTTGTATTTTCATCGTACTCGAACACTTGGTAGACTATAGGCGCAAAGTATGAGGCGCCTTTTCATCTCGGGAGCAATTTGATTTTCATTATCACCGCCATACTTTAAAGCTCGCCTTCCGACACAATAGGGTGGAAAATACGGTTTCATGCTGCGGGGGTTGTGGGGGTCGTTATCGGATACCGGAACCATGGGGGTTTGGTGTCTCGGTAAACTGCGGATTTACACGTTTATTGTCACATTAATAATTCATGGTGTTGCGCAATTTTTAATCAGCTGCTGCCTGCCATTGATTGATGCTTCGATGGCTCGACGCCTCGCCCCCACGGGGCTCACATTTGCATACAGAACGAAACGGAAAAGTATTGCCCAGCCCGTCAAGCCGACTCAACTATCATTGGGACGTTCTGCTACACACCAGCTCCAATTGCGCTCTATTATTGCACAGCTCTATCCGGTGAAGCATCAAACCTTCGCTTCCGTTCGTTTCGCTGTCTTTCCTGCAATGTGCATTTTCATCGAACTCTCAATTACTGTATATAAATGTGTGCGAAATGATCTTAACTGATCGTGAGCAAATACATTTCTATGTAATGCTGTGAAACCAATTGATGCGTTAAATCGCATTTCAATTCGATCATGAACTACTTTAACGTACCTGTATCATAACGCGCAGATAAGTTCGGTTGCAATTTGAAAACTCTTAATGGGGTGGAATTGGATCGTTCGGTGGGGTCGATCTTGTGTATGCGATATACCATTGACATTACTTCCGAACGGTTTATGACCCTAAATATAATTCACAAACTAGTAGAATGTCATCGTGTACCTACTCCGAGACGCAAAACTTCCTTGTACTAAACCTTGTATTAAACCTGGCTATCAAACATTCAATAATCGTTAGGAAGTGTAAACCTTCGTAGTAAATTTTGAGATTTTCGATACATAAAGACGCGATAAGGTTCAAGCTATTCCAAGCTTCCTGAACATTTGAGGACTACCTCTGCTCCTTGCCTTCAGCAAACTCATCCTCTTACTGTAGGCGACACGATTCAATACTTTCCCGATATCTCAATATCTGGAAATTCTCTACAGGCACCCTAATTCCGCAAGTCACACTTTTCAATCAAATTCAACTTCCGGTGTCTCCTACTAATTTTTATTCAGCAGACGATATAATCGGTCAATTATTTCCATGTTTGCTTTTCTCATCCGCTGAGATTGGATTCACCTTCCCATCCTTGACGATTTACAGCAGCAACTTTTACCGTCAACCTTTCGTCTTTTTCTCGCTGAGGCTTACACGCTTGCATTTTATGTTCTCATGAAGAGCCGATGTTTCTACCTTGTCTAAAAGTCGTTCTCATGGTTAGTGAGGCCTCAAGGAATTGACGCACTTCTTCAGACAGCAAAAGATATTCGAGAGTGACTGTAACCAGCGACGTTGTACGTGGCAGGGACTCCAAATGTAGCCGTTGAAGGTTGTCAATATCAAATAAATCTGCCGCGTTAACCGTCTGATGGAATCTATCAAGGCTCATGCCTTGGGCGCTGTTTAATCTCGCGTATAAATATATTATTCCAACTTTTACAACCTCAGTCTTACCAGTATGTAAATTATCGTTTACTATCTGATGTCCAATATAACAAAACCTGGTGAAATTAAAAAGTTAAGACATGCGGCGATGTATATTTCCTGTCTAGCGTTATGGGAGATCAATTTCACAGAGACCCCCGAAGATCGTTAACGTCCAATTCTTCACCCTAGCAAAGTACGCGCTTACCCATCGCTCAACGTAGTTATTTCCTCTTGTCGATAAAGGGGATGGGTTAAGCACTCCGGAACGTCCGTGACGATCGAGAGTCCCTTGCAGCGCCGAGTACGCGCCTACTAGAAATAAGCATCGCACCTACCGTAGGTACCACTCATTACGATAGTAGCATATAAGCATTAACAAGAGGGAAAACTATGAACGGTCATCGTATAACCGCGGCACAATAGGCGACGAACAACCCACTACCAGCGAAAGCTGTGCCTTGGCCTCCGAACACACTTCACTAAAAGCTATTAAATTTTACGATTTATAAAACAATAGCCAAGTACAGTTTATTGACGAGGGTGGGGCATGAAGGGATACACCATTGGGAGAGAGTGTTGGCCACACCATTTGCCTGCTCCCAGTCCGCATACTCTGATGTCTCGATGCCAAGAAACGATCAAGGTGGTCGAAGTACATCGTCTCATTCAAATAAACACTCTTTCAATATTACGCTACTTGTATACCGTTCATCTGGTTTCACTATACACAAGAATTTGTATTGCTAATATTCTGTCATCATCGAATGAAATAACACTGAGTCATCTAGGATCATCACAGTTCGATAACGTGACAGACCTGTGATGAACCTTGAAACTATATTGTAACGTGTTCCCCGGTATTGCTTCGGAATCGAACATGGGTGATTGAAATGAATCTCGTTTCTGCAATTGAGTCCTGCAGTAACGAACTGATTTACGCCGATTATAACAAGGCACGTATTCACCAGACGACCTTCACAGCACTGCTTCTCGCAGATTCGATTAAGTTTGTTTCTATTTCATTCATATTTGATGAAATCCTAAGCATGTTATACCGCGCACGGTGCGAGCAAATTGTATAGTTTTATGGTTGATGCTGTTTGTTGATCAGTGGGAGTGGGTATGATTTATTAGCAACCAAGCAAATCCAGAGGTAGGTTACACCGGTCGCGTAAACCACTGGAACCACGCCAACATTGCTACAGCTGCCACACGTGCCTAGCGCGAGTGCCGATACTGCGGATTAATTAAACTCGACAATAGTGTTCCACAGCTTTCTGCCTTCCGTTTCAATTATGGCTGTTACAACCGTAAACTTGTGAATAGAAAGACGTCAAACGATCGTTGAAACCTTGTCAACGGTGAAAACATTGAAAGTTCGTCTACACGGTGCAAAACCATCGCGAATCGCATTCTCCTGAATGACTGAGGTTCAGTTGACTCGACCGTGACGTAACTAAAGCAATGGTCCAAAGCGACTGTCATTTAAGCGATAGTAATTGTTGCGGTTGCCCGTAAAACTGACGCTCTGTGGAGCGCGGAACGCGGCGTCTCAATTTAAACTTCCCTCGTAGAGAAAGTAAAACGATTCACGCCCAGCTCTTACCCAAGAACTTTAGAACGTCACGCGCAGATAGCCAGACATACGTCGATCGAAGCTACTTAGCCGTAGATTGACGTACCCGACCGACACCAGCACATCAGAGAATATCTTGAAGGTGACAGCGTCCTTTATTAATCGAATACTTTCAGTCTTGAACTGATAGATTTATGATTTCCGACGTATCCGTTAATCCGTTAGATGCGCGAGGTAACCTGCACGCAGATCTCAATACCGTTATCGAGCGTTATTATTGTATAACTCTCGGCACGATAAGTTCCTGGCAGTAATTGAATCCTTCTAAAGTTGCTAAATGGTAGATGAAGCGATAAGTCGATAAATTGCAGAAACTTGTTAAGAAATGCAGAAGAACACGGATGAACTTCGAAGGCATGAAGGAAGGCGGTCCAGGTAGCGGCAAGGAGTCGAGCGAATGAACGCAGTGGGCGCATTCCTCGCAGATTCTCGTGTCTTTGAGGCGCGACGTTTGCGCTATTACTGTCGCGGAAAAGTCTTCATTTGTCACCTCCACTTACCCGCGTACTTGGAGCTATTACTTCTTTGCTACTGTCTTACCGGTTGTTTCAGGCACGCGCTCGGTTCTATAAGAATAGTCACGTACTAGACATGCTCGTCGGCTCAGTTGCGAAGAGTTTCAGATCTGATCTACTCACTACTTATATCACTGCTACCGGCTACACGGGGCAATCAAGCCGTGCTATGTGTATGTATGCGGTAAAATAAGCCGTGGTTCAGCGGTTAAGCAATTACACACTCTGCTTTATGATTTCCTATCGTTTATATGCTTCACAATTTATCATAGTTAATATTTCATACAGAGATAACTGAGGTACTGCGATGCGAGACGGATGGGGTGCAAAGGTTTCCTTCAAAAAAGTGCATCCTTCTAACTTGGAAAAGTTTCGTTGGTAAACCTTTACACGTTAGACCATCGTTTCTTGGGCAGTGGAAATATATCAGATATTTTTCTCCTTGTGTGTTTTGTTGTGAATGGTTCCCCATGCCTATCCAAGCCTCACGGCCGAAAGACGATACCGACCGAGATGCCGGGATGCTTTTCGGCATCGGACCATGGCGCAAGGTAGTACTCCGTTCATATCTAGTTATCTGCTCCTCCCTGTCAAAAACATTCCTACCGCGTAACACAATGCGGCGTTCGCATTAATTCCGTGGTAAGGCCTCGGAGCGATGGCCACTACAGTGCTACTACCTCCTGTCAGAACGATAAAGGTTATTATTTTGCCTGACAGCTATTAATTATCTATATGCTGCACTATATGACCGATAGATTCCGCTAATGATGCCTTAATACCCACGTGCTTCGTTCATGTATAAACTTTGCGAAACTAGGGTAAGTTTCTAAGGCGATTCGATTGATGGAGATATCACAACAAACCGCTGGTTCACCTTGTTTCACAAACTTATTACAATCAATCTTGCTCACGCTCTGCCATGCTGAGAAACGAGCGTCACGAAGAGCGCCAGACATCTAATGGTGTTTTGAGCTGTTGGCTTCCGCTTAAAATGACTTGTATTTGTTCGGAGTATGTCTATGATGTTCATGCATTGGAAAGAATCAAGTTAGTATTGGATTATGCAGACATGTATTTACGGAATGAGACGCAATTAGAACATGAGTGATATGCTGTTATCGACACGCAATGCCAAGATATTCTAAAGAATATCTTATTTCTTATTCATTTCATGTCTGAAAGTAACCAAGGGATGTAATTTTCTTTAATAAAACGCAAATACACATCGTAAAAACGTTGTGAATTCAATACCTCATTATTTTACTTACCATGCGATTCTTTGCCGCGCATGAAAAGTACAAAATTCTCCTACATACTACGCTCGGCACACACGTCTATTCTTCGCTGCAAAACCATAGCCGCGATGCATCAGAGAAACCAAGGCTGCTATGATGACCCCGTGTTGAAACTTTAAATACAACCATTGAAATTCGGAGCTATTTAGATTGATCAGCCACATTTAGAATAAGTAAATCAATCAGCTTTGACCTAGCACCCAACTTATTCGATGTATGTCAATAATGGATAAGTGATTATCGTTTGCTTCAGTATTCCAACTGATACAAGAATATCGCAGGCCAGGGTGCAGCTCGAAAGATTAATTCTGAAAATAGCTTCTTGTTACATGGTCATCATAGAAAAATGTAAGACCCCCATCAGACTAAATCGAGTCAGCAGCGGTGAACTAGCGAACCTCGATGGTCACGTGCCACATGTCTGCAACAAGTTGGTCATATAAACCTGGGGCTGTTAACAGTCGGGGGTAGCTTGATTTTTATTTGACGCCAGATTGAAAGCGGTGAAAACAAAACGGTTCACCGTCGCGAGTCCTGTGTACGTGCAACAAAGCGGCCTTATCCCGTATGTGCCATAGTTGGACCGTACAGTCGGCAGTCGTACAGTGAGCGTCGCTTTTCTGTAATCGGAGTCAGACTGCTTGCCGCGGCTGACGTGAACTGACGTGTAGCAGATTAATTGTGCGTAGCGTGCGATGCGCGATAAGTGAGGGAATCCTCGAGGGGGAGATGGATGAAAGAGAGAAAAGGAAGAACAAGCAGGATGGTTGGGACCCGGCGAGTGAAGAGAAAAGAGAGAAGAGAAGAGGATCCTCTGCTCGTTCCTCGTCGCCCGCACCCTCTCCTCCTCAGCTGGCACGGGCGGTTGACGAAGGGTAAGGGGGAGGCCAAACCTTTGCCAGGCAGGTTCTCAGAAGCTACCGGTACTAGTGGAATCTTCGTTCGCGAAGAGGAGCGGGATTAAACTGCCAAAGGGTATATTTATCGGGCGAGAATGTATGCAGAAGCGCGGACATTGCTACAAAGGGACCGCTCGCTCTTGGGACTTGGACTTTGCGGACTCACAGCCTTGACGCGGGGACTGCCGGTCGCGGACCGCGAGATTCAACCGGACCGTCCATGCGTCCATGCGTCCATGCGTCCATGCGTACGTACGTGCGAGTAATGGATCGCGCGACTCCTGCTCCTGCCGCTCGGCAAACAGCGCTGCCTCCTGCGTCCTTCTGCAGGCCTCGGCGCTCGTTCCACTTCAATGTTCAATCGTCGTTTCTCGCGATCTTCGAACCCCAGTCTGTTCCCCAGAGTAGAATCTTACCCGGTTCTACCGATTCCACTCGATTAGATTATATCTTTGCCCAGAGTTTGTTATAACAAATGTACATCCGCGAACGGAGCCGACTTCGTGTTAATACCTAGACGTCAAAGACGAATGTCCCGCAACTTTGTTGCTCGTGGAGGGTCACATTCAAATCATTGCGGAGTCGTTTTCATTTATGATCCCGATTTACGTCACTTTGCCGAGTGCTGTGAAGTATTGAGAAACAGAACCAACGATTCTGAGATCATTCATAGAGGTCATTGCTGTGGAGTAGCGACGGGCCGACTCCCCACTTCGCTGAGGAAGCTGGGCGGTGTATTTTCATTGTATCAGAATAAGAGTTTATCCGCGCGCCATCGGGACGACGTCGTTGTGGCTTTGCATTCCACCGGACGCTCAACTGGCATCGAATACATCATCGCAACACCGTACACGAAGGGAACGTCACGCGGTCAGTCTCACGAACAGGTTTAAAAGGTGTTACTTGGGTGCCGTTACGGACCCTTTTCTCCCCCCTAATCTTCCATAGGCCACACCAAGGCCCACCCGTATAAAGAACCGCGAGGGGCTCTCCGCCTCTTCAGATCCAGAGTCGTGCGCCGCCTTCTCCCCATGCGGTACCCCCCCGAACCTTAAAACCTGGTAGAAAGGCGCTCGGACCTCGGACCCTGTGCGTGACACACGCGCGCTCGCTTCGGGCAGATTGATTTCCTGATTGATTGATCACATTAGACACGGAGCGGATTATCTTGGATCAAGGATGTTTAGTCGATGTTGAGATAAGCCCCGAGCTGCACTCGCGCATGGTACACGGTGCATGTTGCGGCCTCGCGGCGGAAAGTCGAGGCCAAAGCTAGATATTGGTAAACCTAGTTCAATATCGTAGGTGCGAGTAGACATACGTAATGCAGTCGCCGCCTCATATCTATCGTCGAATTTCAACCGACCGTTGAATGAGGATGAGACGTGGCAGGTGTGTGAGTTGTTAAAATCCATTTGAAACGTCAACGGAATGGACTTGGAATAATTCGGCAAACGATGGGCGTATTGACGAGACGAGGGGTAAAAAATAACGAGCCTGTAAATGTTTTTTTTTTTCTGCTTTCGATAAAGAAATCTTGATAATCTAAAGGAGGATTTATCGTCGACTCAGGATGAAAGCGACAGCTGTTACTGTTAAACTGTCCACGAAAGGTGGCATTCCTCCTCAGACGGCCGTGGACGAGGCTAGGTTTCAGCGTCGACGAAGTCAGGCTGATATGCATCAGGAAACGTGGCATGGAAAGGAACAAATACTCGTGGATACTGTAGCAAACAACTTGGAGGAATTGATGGAGATAAAGGCTTAACAAGTGTACGAATAAATGGATTGGTGTATATATATTCGAAATAACTAATTACTAAACTATTGTAATAGGTCGTGAACCGGCGTGATAGATCCTCGAATACAATCCTTTGCGGTGATTGTCGAAATTGATCTGATAATCAACATGCTTCCAACGGATAACCAGCCCGTCAACTGAAGTCATTTGAATGCTGCCCGCGACCTCTAGAGCACCCACGAGTCAAGAAGCACTCTGCGCCAAGCACCCGGCGCGGGTTGCTTAACGGCGTACCAATTAAAGGCACATTCAAGCTACCATTCGTAATCATAGCCTCGTCAAAAGTGATACGCATTGTTGACCAGATCGTTGGCCGCTACAGTGACGCAATCATGATAGAAATGCGTAATTAACGCCTCATTGACGCTCTCGAGTCCGCTCGGCATGTACTCATATGGTCAACGTATATTTGACCGTTAACTTGCGTTCAAAACCTCGTAAGACTTTTTCATGTGAGGATTAGAATAAGATGAACGTCTTAACTTAGGAAAGGAATATGCGGATTCAAAAGGTCTTCGAAACCTTTCATAGACCGAGTTTCGATGTGAATGCAAGAAGCGCGATAGGCTTCCGTAATGGTCAAATGATCTTTTCAACATTTTCCCACCTCGAAGTTTGAAAAGCAGCTTTTACCAAACATACGAGGATTCAAAACTGAGCCCACGATCCGCAGTGTCCATTGCTTCTGTCCTCGACTTTTTTTTGTACGATTGCATCACTGTAGCTGCTGGAACGTTGATGTAGCGTACCAATGACCTTGTCTCCTTCCGTTGACCAGAGTTGGCGAACCAATTTATAATAACGTATAGTGATTGATTTTGGGCCGCGGTACGTTCGCTGTGAAATGCCCTGGAAACTATTTGTTCGCTCTAAGTGATCGAACGCGTATACCATTAGTTTGCCTTATGTAAAAAAAAGGGTGCAAATTAAGATGAGTTTTATCTCCGTTACCTAGTAGGTTATGGAAGACGAGCGGACGGGCGACGTGACAGATTATCCATCGTTTTTGATTCTTTTTTTTTTTAATCTTTTTGTTTTCTGTTTGTTATACCCTCGATCGGCCCGAGATACATCAAGGCAGCTTACCGTGACACGAGCATCACTCAGCATGCGTGAAATTGATATAAAATTCTTGTTACCTACTTGCGTGCCTGACGTTTCGAACAGCTCGTAAATTCTGGAACACGAAGCTTTTTCCATCGGGTAGGCGGAGGTTGGTTATTTGTAAGAATTTCCGTTCGTTTCTGTTTTATCTCGTCTCATCTCATTATCCACATTATTTCAGCCACGAAGAGGTGAACGCTTGTTCTCTTTGCGAGTTACATATTCACACGCTATAAATGAAACGAGACTTGAAGTATTTCACAATTAAGGAAACGAAAGCTAAACTCGAATGAAAAATGAATTAAATCAAGATCTCGATAGTCTTTCCTCGTGGGGGGCAGCATTTTTATGGCTGTACAGTTTTTCTTCTTTTTTCACCCTCGTGCTTTCACTTCGAATTCTTTACCCGTTGCAATCTATGCTGAACAACGAGCAGCCAGATGCGCCTAGAGTTCTCCGCGTCTCTGTAACCGTTATATTTCTCCTCGTTCAGGAACTGGGTAACATAATGGCGATTTCGCAGCGAGGGAGTATAGCCGATGCCGCGTCGTAAAGCTTGATACAGGATTCTCGTGAGAGGGAAAGTTAAGACAGTTGTGCCACCGCAAACTCTGCGAGTGATTATCCGTAGATATATACCAAATACCACGGATCACGCGCGGCGTGTTTGCGCGGTCGGCCATTAACTTTACCCGGTAAAATTGCATTGTCTTTCCAATAGCAATTGCACGCAACCCGAGATAGGTGGCTGCATTTGCATATTATTTCCAGGTCCCTTATAGGTTACTCACTAACGTTGTATATCGTGTTATGTTTCAGGTAAGCCGAAGCATGTCTGCTTAATGTATCCAGGTCATCGTTTCGCCAGCTAAACCAAACTTAGGGTAAGTGAGGCGATACCGGCTCAAATTCAACCCGAGTAGGTGAAAGAAAACAAAAACGATATCGCTCATCAAATCACTCGCCTAATTCGAGCTTATTCTCATCGTGAACGCCACGGATATTTTAGTGGGATTCATTCTCCTCAATCCGATTGATTCTATACGATTATTTCAATCTTGTTGGTAGTTTATTCCGTGTCTCGATGGTACAGAGCCATTCTTCCTATTGGAAATTCCTTGGAACTCTCTCACGATAGATTTCGTTAGGTAACCTATTCTTGTTTTCATTTACTCTTTAGTTTTGTTCTATTTTTCTGATCTTAGACAAACTGGCGTATCTCATCTCGTCTTGTCTAGCCGCAGTCTTAGCATCCGTTACTTTGTTCGTAGGTTCTCCTCTCAATTTGCTCCTCATAGATATAGAGGCAGCCCCTTATTTGTCTCTCTCTCTCTCTCACTCTCTTCTCGAACCCGGCTGAGGCGTCAGTCAAGCAAATAATCTCTAGACGAATCTCCCTCAGTCCTTATACCCCACGCTTCTAAGAGTTTCGCCCTTCTGATTTTCGGGGAAGCAAACATGCAAACGAGATCGTAGGTCGAGTTTATAACTCTGACGGTTGAAACGAGCTCAGTGCTGAATTTGGTAACCTGGAATTGGTGTTTGACATACTTGTGATCGTCGTTCAGATACACCAACGAGCTCGACTGTAGATGATTTAATCTTTATCTGGAATTACCTTACCCTCAACGACCTATATAACTCAACTCTCGCTACCGACCAGAAGTTCCATAAAAACTTTTGCAAGATACTCAAATTTAATGTCGATCAATGCGGTGGCCACTCAGGTTCAATAATCTTCAACGAACGGTATGCCAGTAATTTGGAAATCAGAAACTGGTCCGCCTGATTTGCTCCGACGTTTTGTTACTTGATCCGTAAACCTTTTTCACGACTTAACTCCGGTCGTAATTCGAGAACGGAGATTTTGGCAGTCAGTTTCGCTTCTATTGCCAAAACGATCGCTCACTATGTGATCACGAGCATCGTTAAAAGAGATAAATAAAATGAAGTTAAAAAAAAAAGTAACGCACGGCCGGTTTGCTTGCCCACGATTTCGCGTGTGCTAAACCGAGTGCTGGTTTAGTGGCATCTCCGATGTAGTCCGTAGTTAAAATTTGGATTACTGCCAGACAGGGTCTTTCATTTTTTCAGTTTTTCGACTCGTCGTGGTCGGAGGCTCGTTTGTATTTCGAACCGAGATAAAAAAAATGATGACCGATAAAAAGACGGAGAGAAAAAAACGTGGTACTCGTGCGTCTCGGTGGTTGTGGGATCGGATGAGAATTAGAGGACCGGAGGAGGCTGAGGCAAACCTGAGCCGTCGCCCCCGCGGCCTGTCGACGCCTCAAAGCGGCCCATCTGCATGCAAATGAGCCGCCAGCCGCCAGTCCGGGTTTGAATAATTTTTGTTCGGAATTAGAACTCCCGTAGCTAACTGCTCCCTCGGACGGCCCCGGGTAGTCGAGAACTTGGTAGACATTATACGTACACGTATACACATACCTCCGTCATAGTTGTGTCGTATACCAGCACACATGATCAACCCCAGCCACCACCACATACACGATGGGTTGCCGTCTTTCTTTTACACCGTTTCTCTGCCTCGTTGCCCTCGGCTAATAGAGGTGAGTATAGACTTATTAGTTTCACTCTTCCCAGGACGTGTATATTGTTTTAGCAGGTGCCCAATATTGTGAAAATTTGTTAATAAACGCTGGGTATTACCTCGATCGATGGTATCCCTTCGCGAAACCGTTTCAAGACGCGGTTTTTCGCACACCTTCGTCAACTACAAGCTGTACGAGATAATATAATAAATAATCCTTCAACAGATGACGACGTTTAAATTTGTCCGCGAAATACATCTGGCCGCACAACGAGTTCGGGGCAGAGTGATTAATGTCTCACCACCTTCGTTCCATTTCGCTCGTGCTCGCACAGTTATTGATAGCCTGTTAACAGTATCCAACTCCAACACCAATAGCTAACAAAGCTGGACTTGATATCTGGTGGTTGGGAAGAAGAAGCTAACCGAACGACGTGCAATCAACTTCAAGTCAAGGACGTGAACTATAAAACCTTTGAAAGATCGAATGAAGCCCTCCACCCCGTTTACTCAAACGAACGAGGGTATTCGAACGTGGACCAACCACACAGTGGATGCAATTTCTACGCGCGGCGGCGGGTCCAGAAGCAATCGTTCGAGCATCGCGTGCTAACAAGAGCCTCGGGCGAGAGAGGCGATGGCGGGCAGCCATCATGGTCCGAGGTTGGTCCGGCGGTCGTACGGTCGTCCGTTGGTAGGTTGGTCGGTTTGTTGGTCGGTTGTGGTGAGACCGGTAGGAACCGAAGAGCGAAGAGCTACGCAGCTGTAACGTAATAATATAAGGCACATACCTACGCGACTGCCAGGAGCAGCAATGCCGACTGTCTTTTGTCGCGATCTAAAGATAAACCGTCCCGATGATGGATTGTCGGCTACTGGCCCACATTCATCGGGGCCTCATCCCCCCGGCTTCTACCTACCCTCTGTTTCTTTCCCTCCGTTTCTCTCGATCGGCCTAATTCTCTCCACTCTTGTCGGATGTTGTCTAACCTTAAAGATCAGACGCGCGCGGCTACTAATTCTCTTAATTGCTCTCGGCCGGGTTTTTTGCCCAGCGCCAAAAATCTTTGCATTTCTTCATGCAGACAACACGCCTACGATCTTTAAATTCTTCTCCGCCATACCGAACGACCATGGGTCCAGCTGAGTTACGTGCGTGTGAATGTTTCTCCCTACATGAGAACTCTGTATAAATATTATACCTCCATACTTTCGCCGTAGGTGTACCGGCGTCGAGTACTCTTTTGATGTTCAAAGACCCGCTCAACGTCGGCTCTCCTCCCATTTTAGCTAATGACTAATGTCGATGGTGCATTAGACTCGAAATTGATTCGTAGAAAGGTTGAGTGATTCGGTCGGCGCTCACTTGACTCTGATTGGTAAAAGGCTGCCAAGTAGCACTGCTACCTTCTTGATCCAAGTTCAACGTGCCTCTGATTTCGTTCTTATATCAAACGTAGTACGCAACTAATTTCGCCTCAATCCGTACCGCAGAAATAATTCCTACGTCGTGCGCTCCGAAGTGCAAATACACCCGAGGACCGTAGAGCTTCGGTAGGCCCTACTCTCTCATCAGGTTCCCGAGTCAATTTGCCGGTATGTTCACTGCTTATTGAGGGGCACGGGGAAACGGACTACCACTGCAGAACTTGTACCCGGCCGGTTCAATTTGATCTACACGGATATCAATATCGCCTCGATACGCGCGGAGCGAATGAACCGTACCGCTGATGTACTCTGCATCGCGGACTCCCAGTCCGTGGCTCTTCTAGCAATACCAAGTATAATGGATCTGCGAGGGATACCGGTGGATCTGGACATTCCGTACAACGTGTTTCCTTATTGCTACAGGCTCGCGCTCGAGCTCGAGCTCTCAGTGCCGTGGCTGGCGAAGATGGATGAACGGGAGGATCTATTGGTCATTATGATAATAATTTTCCGGTCCGGCGACTTCGCCGGCTGGCAAGATGCTAGTGGACTCGATCGCGGCTAAGGTCGGCGGTAACTTTGAACTTGAATGCGTGCGGTGACTACGAGGGCCGCCTGGGACGGCCTAACCCGCGCGTAACTCCGGTAGCTTGCGTGCCAAGAAAAGGCTCCCCTCAGTTTCCCCCATCGTGACGACTGAATTAACTAAGGTCCTCCAAGTCGATCGACGTGTCGACACGCGATATATACGCCACTATCTTCACCCTGACAGTGATCGTCCCGAGAGCCGCTTACCGCAATATATTAAATTTGTCGAAACACTCAATCGCGATTAGCATCCTCGCATCGTGACTTGGGAATTATGATTGACAGAATGACACGATTGGGGCGGTGAAACTTGAACATTTTTCAAACTATCGAGGGTTCTTGAATTATGCGCGGCAGTGGGAAGTTCGCTCTGCACGCTTTCTTCTGATAACCTTTTCCAGCCGACAATTATTGGTAATATCGAAGCTGCACGCCTGCCGACCGTTCGCAGAGCTCACGACCCTAGTGCGCTTGAATTGCCAACGGTTCTAGAGATTCCGAAGGTTTCTAGCTCCCCATAAATTACACGGCTCGCGTTGTTTACAATAGGCGGTTAAATCCGATGATTTTTCATTGAAATGAAGGTGATAACTATGGGTTGATTCATGAAGCGCACATTTTTCATCAACCTCATCTTCTTCGCGTCTTTTATAAATCGACGTCGATGATCGACGTATACGAATAAAGTCCCAGCAAATTGTCTGTTACGGTGATCGTGGTGCGATTAGACTGTTGTAAAAATGAAATATGTTAAACGTTGAGCCTGTTCAAAACTCCCCGCTGCGACGAATGCGTGGAAATTAATATCATGGCGGAGGATATATCATGTCTACGTTGTTAGAATTGCTTGAGACTTTTTTTTTTGCAAGGTGAGCGGATCTTTGAACGTGGAAAGAATATACTCAACTATCTTTATGACTTGATGAACAAATGAGCTCTCAAAATTGAATTCCGCGAATAAGTAAATACCCGCAGACTGAATATATGCGTCTTACGAACGTGACGCGTTCTATACGAGAAAACCCGTCTCACGGAGAACAAAGATTACACCTGCAAGCGGTAACTAACAGCTTTTGCACTCGCTTCTCTTCCCTCAAGCCACTGATGGTTCTACCTTGCCTTCGATTTCAGCCTCACATACAAAATTAAACTTTCGTTCTTCATTCATTATCAACCTCATCCTAGAAACGGTTATATTATAGAGAATCTCCTCGGAGCTTGTGTTAATTTTTGATATTGTTGCAAAATTTGTTTTCCTCCGATGTCAGTGAGGTTAGAGGAAGTGCCCGCCTCCCTTCAAATGTTCCAACTTATTATTATTTTTTTTTTACCGAATTAGAGACGAGAATATCCGTGACGTCTCTATATTGCGTTTCTTATTCCTGGCTCAATGGGGTCTGACCGATGGGCGTAGTCGCCTAACCCGACTTCAGGCCCTTGACATGGCGCCGCAACTTTTAATTGCTTCGGAACCGATTTGCACAGAAAATCGTAGTTATGCGTCTAGCTCCGTGCTACATGGACGGACCGTCATACCATGAGCCGAGGAAGGTTCAGCACGCCATGCCGCGCCGCGCGAATAACCAGTTGTGATTTTTGTTTTCTCGCTTATGGAAATAGATGTATGGTGGTATCATCTGTTAACCTGACCCCGGGATGAAACGTTGCAAATTATTACCAGTTCAATTACGGCACGGTCGCCGATCCTACAACTGTTAGGGCTTCTTGCTATTACGATATTCTTACTCGAATAAATCTGAGTTAAACGACCCTGACTCTCTTCTGCAGACACGTCCGCTGGTACTGCGCCTATTCTACATGTTATTTGACTGACGTTTGCTCGTTGCTTTGTCATCCGTGAATACCTACGTGACGAAAGCTTATTTGCATTCTCCACGCAAGTCATCGCCATTTAAAGAGAAGATACGAACAAGACAAACGCTGGGTATGAAAGACCATTCTTGTTGATGGATGTCAAATTCATCTGGTATATAACTGAATTTCTCGCGTAATTAAATCGTTATGAATTATGGACGCGAACCAAGAAGAGACCCGTTATCAACTTCTTTTCAAAGGTATCAAAGCCTAGCTTGAGAAAATAGAAATGGGAACATGGAATCTTTTCTGTTACCTTTAACTTGACTTTAATTGTAGATTTTTTTTCACGTTGTGGTAATGAATAACATTCTAACCGTAGTTTGAAGGTTTCTAATCTCAAAACATTGCGATGTATGCATTCAGTTCACCGTAGCATCGCTTTCACTCAGTTTTATTATTTGTCTTTCCATTTGTTACAGAAGAAACAAATACAATTACCATTTGTAATTACTACCGCGTCGTTCCTTCTTTGTCGATCCTGCCCAAGCCCCATATTGTAAAGCAATTACGCGCGACCCTACGTTTGCCATAAAATTTTCTAATAGAGCGTCACTAAATGCTCGCCACTGTGCCCTTCGAACTTTTTTCACTTCAACAACATACGTCGGATCTGTACTAGGTTTCCTTCCTCTTCTGCCTCTTTCGCTTTTTTCGCACCGCAATATTCGTAACCGTTTTTAATCGAGTCATATTTTCATGCGGATATTTGTTCGGTTTTGTTCAGCCTACCTTGTACCGTGTAGAAAATATTGAAGCAATACTTCTCAGACACCGCGTACGTAACTGTTCCGAGTACTCACATAAATAATTACACACGCCTACGTACAGCTAAATTATTTCCGTAAGCTGCGAGCAAGTTACCGAATTAATGAAACGCGCGGTCGTAATCATAGCGGTTTTCGAGCGAGCGTAGCAGGGTGGCGGAGTACCTGGGCTAGGAAGGTGTTAAACGAGCAACGTTCAACGAGATCCTATCCGTAACTGGGTAGCACATCCCGAAAACCACTTGATTCATGTTAATTTAATTTATCTCAACGTGGCTCACCGTTCAAAGCCAACGAAAAAAGCGGATTACGGAGAGTCTACAATTGCGCTGAAATACTCCAAACCAACGCAAATTCTGATTATAAGCAGAGCTCTGCGTACGACGATGAGTGGGTTTAAAGAGCTAATCGCAAATTGTTGACATTCATATAATAAACATTCAAGTTGTGTAATTAACCCGTGTGATGTATGGTTACATTTGCAAGTGAACGGAAACGCATTCATAATACGGACACTAGGCACTCGACAATTACTCATATAAGCGATACATATCGTATGAGATTTAGTCGGCGAGCAACAAAATGCCGTACAGCTTCCTCCCCGCTTATTCCCGCAGAGCACAAACTTGCTTCACCGGTCGAGGAAGCCGCACAACGACGAACGGACAGTGCCCTTGCTCACACGGAAAAAATATTATCTATTACCAAGTGAATTTGATTCGAGCCAAGTAACTGAATACGGAAGTTTCATGAAATTTTTTCATTCTCTCATCCGATAATTTGATGATTACGGTTATCAAGTTTTTTTAATCCAGCGTTTGAATTTTCTGGTCGCGTGTGACGTCTCAAAGTACCTTTTACGCACAGTTCTACCGTCTGGCGGCGCTGCGGACAACAGTGGTCAACCGAATAACTACAACTAAATAACATGGCGGCCGAGGTACTGTGTGACGTCACGTGGCGTAATGTCACAATGTCAATGTCTACTAGGATAAAATGAAGTATCATTGAACCAAATGAATGAAATATCGAGATACACATTCACATTATACTACTAATATACGCATGATCACTCGTGTGGATTTTACATACCCGATGCGTGTGCGAGGAACTACGGACTCCCACGACCACCGCGAAAGCTGAGGAAGGAGGAATTTGAGGACATAAGATCGATCGTTATCTACCGGCTCGTATTTTCCCTCGCTTGCGTGTCCGTGGTTACTTGAACGCGTCTATGATAACTACACATGGCGATGCTTGTCCGGTCTAACGTGGTACATGAAACGATCGCTATAGTAACGGAATCACCTCTAATAGGTACGTACGCGTAGCGTTTACGTAGGGTCAAAAGTCTCGTTGGCACATTTCTAGAACCGTGTGCGACAGGATACTCTTTCAATCGATACTCACCTCGTGTGGGTATATGTATATATAGACCCTATTTTCCATACCTCCGGAACATCCATTCAATCGTTGAGGAATTCGCGGTGTGAGATATCCCGCCAAAGATGAAATTGTTTTAAAACAACAAACGAACTATCATTAAACCGCAGGAGTAGGAAGACGATCAACGAGGAGGGGAAGTGGAGGTAGATTGAGGCTGATACGAAAGAAAATCGCGCTCGCACGCCGTCGTTAGCTTGTTAACTCACACGCAACACCTTGAGCCGCTTGCCCGACCACCGGATACTGGCGTCCATCTTTCTCCTACCAAGTCTATCCCGAACGGGTCCTTACCGGGCTGAACCATCCATCGTCGGCTGTACAGGCGCAGAAAACGTTGGTGTACGACCCCCGAACGATTAGACGCTAGTCTGACCCAACCTCACCTGGCCTCGGGGAAATGGGCACCGGGCAATTAAAACGTGATGACAAATTTGTCATCGTCGGTGGTTTCGGATCCCATCAACCCCGATGATTAGTGCGTTGTTCTACAAAGACCGGCTGTTTGTCTTGAGAATCGAAGTAATTTATCACCGTGTACTGACAGATGCTGCGGCGGGCCGGTTGAGTCTTGCTGCTTTCTTTTTGAAACCTCGTCGCTTTACTCGAATCACTCATATTTCTGCACGCGAATCTTGGGGTGTTCAGTCTTCGACGGTCCAGAAAAACGAAAAAAGAGTTGCTATCGGTCAGATGATATAATCTCACGGGGGCAGCGTGTACAGGAAATGAAACTGTGGTGAGTCATCTTTAAAAATCGGAGCCCGAAGTGCAGCGAAGTAGTCGTTGGGAACAAGACGTCACACAATGCGGTTCATTTTCATATACCTCTGTCCATATTTCACATTTAACGTGCGCGGTCGTGCATGGCTCCCCCGCCCGCTGTCCCCGAGACCGCGGCCGCGGCCGCGGCGTGCCGAGCCGACTCGCGCCAGGAGAGAAATGCCTGGTCGTTTGCGATGCCGGTGCATTGCAGGATTCACCGTGATCGTTGGCCCAACGATTTGCGGCTTCGTAGATCTCCTTCGCTTTTTGCCGTCGTTGAAAAAGTAGGACTGAAACGGATTCAGGAGCCAACTGACTGTGGCGAAACTCTGAAAGGAAAGCTCCTTTTTGCTGTCACTGAGGTCGCACCTTGACTATAAGATAAATGCCGCGATGCACACGTGTACCGCGGTATCGGTGCATCGTAGATTTATCTCGTTACGGATTCCTGTATGATACTAGTCGAGATGCGAGTGGCTATAGCGATAAAACTAATTTCTAGAATTCGATTTTCGACGATACACAAGATTAATATTGTCGAAACCTGTGAGCTTTTGAACTTGTCGTTTGTTATGTCTGTCACCTTTCAGGCGCTAGGTTAAGCATTGAACGGGCAAACGATACCCGATACGGAACTCGATTTGAAAAGAATAAAACGAAAAACGAGGAGCTCCGTAAAACGAGTGCTGCGGCCCCGGTCCTGCGGGATCAGGTCCAGGTCGACGGGTGTATGCCAGAGCGTTCAACCCGCTGCAGCATTGGTTGCAACGGGGTCTGACTCCTGGTCGAACGCCTCTTTTGGACCCATTGGATTTGGTCGCCGGTTTGATCGTTGAAAACATAACCAGCAATCCGATGTACCTGGTAATTTTTGAACTGGTGTTGAACACATTCTTAGCTCCGGGTACGTGCAGAACAGAACACTAACCTGTTGATTGGAGGCGCTGAACTTGGGTTAAAAATCATCTGTAATTGTCAGAAGAGATTGCTTTTTACGCCGATTATACGAGGTCCCACATGTATTCGGCACAACCAGGCAATTTGATTCCGCACCAGTCGTTTACAGAAATTGATTCTCCCTTCAACAACCCCGCTGCGGCAGTTTATTATTACAGCTGCTGCACCGCGTTTCGGAACGAAAAAAAAAAACGTCGATGAAAAAAATAAGTACGTATTCCATCGTAATTACCTCGGAGAATTAAGACTCTATCGGATGTATCTTTTATCCTGAATTTTTATAATCCTCTTAGCAAGTTTCGAATTCGTGAACTCCTCGTACGTCTCTTATACCTACCTATACCTCGACGATTTACCTCTCCGTCCGAGCCCGGTAAGAGTCTTGCTTCGCCAACAAGACTTCGAATTCTCCGACATGCGTGGCGAACCGACCGACGAGCAACGGGGAAGCCAACCGACGGGGAGAGGCCGCAGTTTTAATTAACACCTCTCAACATCTTTCCTCGCTCATGTTCGTACGGAGATAGGAGGATACGAGAAAAGCCGGAGTCTGTAATCCGTGAGGCAACGAACGAGCCTTGCGATGATCCTTTCTCATTGCTACTTGTCAGAAAAGGACTCCGATTACTTAACAAACTGTCACTGTCACCCCGTCACTGTCATACCAGAGGCCACTCAGCTTCGTTACCTTCGCAAATCAACTATCTCACTTCCGTCTTGTCCAGGTTCTTTGCACTCCTCCCACAACCCGTGTTTGATCCGTCGTTTGATCGCGTGTCCGTTGACATGTTTCATTCCAGATTGAACGTACTTGATATTGAATTCCGTTACACTGGACAACCAGTTTCGTCGGAAAGTGCCCAAGCTGACGTTTGAACAACCAGTCTCGTCCGTTGGCATGTTTGTTAGTTATACTTTGTGCAAAAATTATAGCGTCGCTCACAAGACTCAAATTACAATCTCCGGTGGGGTGAAGGCCTGAAAGCGAGGAACGACCCGGGTTCGTTACCTGGCTTCGTGACCTAGCCAAGAACCGCAAAATTAATATCATTTGGTCCCGTGGCAGGATTCCTGCTCTTCCTGATATCTACCGCTCGGAAGCCGCTCACTGTCATCGAGGCGACGACTTTCAGTATTCAAATAAATCGTGGCTAAATTTACAGCGTCAATTATATACGCTTTAAAGATTAGGTAACGTTCCTTCTTCCTTGACAAAGCGGGTCCTCCACGCGTTCCCTGTGAGATATCGTGGTCAATTCGGAGAGGTGACATTTAAGCGATGAGGCACATACCTAATACCTACCACTACTAAGTCGACGGTATCCGCGTGGCGGAGTGAAAGGTCAGCAGAGGGCATCTGGAAGAAAGTTGTTTTCAATCTTAAGCGAGTTTAAACGACTCTCGTGAGGAGTGGGCTGGTTCTATGAAGAGTTTGTTAAGATTTCGACTTATCTTCACGTCTACGACCTTTGAGGGAGTATTTTGCCTAGGGGAGATTGAGGACCCGGAGAAACAAAAACGACTCGCGGTACAAAACGCCGTCTTGAGAGCCAACATTTTTTCTCTGAAGATTGTACGACTTGAACACAAGGTATGCAGAGAATTCCGTAATAAATTCTTCTCTTCTGTCCTTGAAACTTTTCGTATAGAAAGACGTGATTGTCAAGTTTTTCATCTACCCTTATCATCCATCAGTTTACCACCAGTATGTCCGCGAGTACACTTTTACGGGTATTGAGTCAACGGCTCAAGATTCGATCGTATCTCACGGCGTCTAAGATCATAACCCTTTAAACACATTCGGGAACAGAAGCGACTGAATTAAATAGTTCCGCGAGTACACGCTTCGGCTGCATGCAGCATACATCGATACTGGGCGTTTGTAGCTGGAGCAGATATGGTTGATATATTGATGAATTCATAGAGGTCGTGCTTGGAGCGCGGGAGGGTTCGTGCAGAAGGCTCGTACGCCCCTTGCGAAATGTCGCCACCTACCTCGAGCAGTTTATTTTGAAACAATGCTACTGGTTCAGGTATTCGCGTATGTACGAGGTACGTAGGTTTCGCGTACTTACCTTATATTTCTGTACCTTTGGCGACTACTCGTGCTGTACGAATCTTTTTTGCTCGCGGGTAGCAGAACCAGTTGGTGGATACCAGAAACTCCCCTTCTGGTTCGAAAAATGGTCGGCATAAGTGCGAACTGTGACGATGAAGATGAACCGAAGTTGATTACGCGATTCGGCGAGGCATACCCGTGGGAGCGATTTCTTCACTGTCAGAGATCCGCATCTCTGAATTCAACGGGCTCGTTATAATTATCGCTCAGAGTTTGGCAAAATTTTACGGGAAACAACGAGATTCGTGGTACCTGATGGGATGTAGGTACCCGAGAGTTCATGACCCCGATGAAATATAGATGACCCGAAACAAGGGCGGGGTTGAAACGCAACCTCCTGCCCTGAACGGACGTCGATGGGCATACAGGGCACTACGTGACCGGCAACGATTCGCTTGGATCTCTCCGCAACAATACGACATTTCAATATCCTCGAATAATGAATAATTCTACAAGTTCATGAGGCTTGTTGTTGCTGCTGCTTTACTCCTGTGGACAACCAACCACTCCTCGCCGATGCTCACCGATTCGCTAGCTAGCCTCTCTTCTTCAGTCTGTACAATTCACTTCGTACACTATCTTGAACCTTTCATGATCTCACGACAGCTGTGACAGTAGTTCGGAAAACGTTGAATCGACGAAATTAATTAATTTCACAATATCCCGAGGGCTGCAACGATACTGAGTCAAATCACCGTGCCTTTATATTCATCTCAAAGAATCAATTTCAGTTTTTCACTATCATTGAAAATATCCCTCTGACAACTTGAATCCTCGACCAGTATCATACGAGCTCACGGCACGTAGCAGAAACTTTCTTCCGATTTCAATTGAATACGAGATTTTCAGTGGGTCCTCGAACATGAAAATAACTGGAAACTTGTTATTCCAAGGTCACAAGGTTCAAGCGTTCTAGACTCTTCCTCGGCTGCGTCCAGCTTCAGCTTCGGCTTCACTTAATCGGTTGGCTGCCAGAGACCCGGTCAAATATAAAGGTTCGAATCTGAAGCAGGCTTCGGTAACCACACGGAGACTACTATCGTGCTGGTAGCGTAAGGATAGCGTGTATAAAATATGTATTTGTTCCACAGGACAATGCAGCCGTCCAGTAAACACTGGATCTGATTAGCCTTCTTGGAATTCTGATCCCATTCCTACCAACCAACCGGCCAGCCGACCGACCGACACGTGTTAGCAACGTCAGTAGATGCACCGATGATTCTGGTGGTTCTTGGGGTCGGTGCAACCCCTTCCGAAGTTGAAGATTCTTTATTTCGATTTTGCATACATGGCTCCCAGCGCATTGTACCGAGTTTTTAGCCAATCAGGTGAATGCAGAACAAAGCACCTTACCATGCGGTGTAATCTGCAAACAGACCATGAATATTTGCGCAGCATCCGAAACTCGATTTCAATGCTAATGGTCAACTCATCGTGATTGATTGAATCTGCGACAGCATTAATATTTATAATGCCAATTAACCACTTTAAAGTCATTGTCTCACACGTTGAGTGATTCCACACGGTTTGTTCAGAGAAATGATCCTAGGAGCAGCTGCTGCATATGATATATTTGCAATGTTTAGTCGCCGTATGCGAGTCAACGACCGTAACCAAGCCGGGAAAACGAGAGATCTTAGTAATGGCTAATCCGGAATTTAAATAGACAATTTTCACGAAATCACAGCAACGTTGTCATTCTGCAATACCTGATGTTTACCTGCAGTGAAAGTAGCTTTCTAGTAAATATTTATCGAAAAATGGAGTGAACTTGTCGGGAAAACGTTACTTGCCCTATTGTACTTGAGCGAGCGTAGTTGTATATTTAATTTGAGCAGACCGGGATCTGCGTGATCTTTCTCACCATAGGTCGTCTAACTACTGCGAAGAGACCTTGGATATTTATGGTAATAACGGAGTAGCTTGGTCGTCGCTGAAAGCGGTCTAACCTAGCGTTGTGTGAGTTGGCGAAACCGTTGGTCTCAATTTATTTGTCTTTTTGAATGGTTTTTGATTATTGGTAAACACCCTATCTGCATAATTATAAAATAAATAAGAGTACATGTACTCTGCATATTTAAGAGGTCGATAGCCGGTTTTAACCGAGCTATAATCGTGTAATTCTTCCACGTGATGGATGACTGTGGCTTACCAATTTATACCGAACGGAATGTGTAATGCGATATATGTTGCTGAAAAATATATATTCCGCGCTTCGGCGGCAAGGTGTACACGCGAGATGGACAGATATTCCTCGACGAAATTACCAGAAAGGGTTATATAGGTACTGACTGGATTACTCCGCGGGACACCCTTGAGTTTCTCGTTGAGATGTATAACAGTCTGTCACTCTGCTAGACAAGAATGGGCAAGAGTTTCTGTCGGTAGTTCCCTCGCACTGCCATAACGTGACTAGACTAAAGCTTTGCCTTTACTGTACTCTGAACCGACTGACTTACCAACAAGTTCTTGGAAGCGAAACTACGGAGTCGAATGATGCTTGACTCGATGAACAGACCGTCAACAAGAAAATATCACACGCAGCAATACTCTTGCTTTGTGATATTTACACAGCGCATTATTGATACGCTACGTGCATCATAGTTTGTACAGGTGGATATAATTAACCAGTAAATTTGTATAATTTCGATACACCATTCGAAACCTGCTCTCCAGGTGTATCTAGATAATTATTATAACGATAAGTACTGCGATAATACGAATGCCGACTGACTAGATGTTCAGTTCGCTCAAGTGTGTAATACTAGCCAGTGTAAATTTAATGTGGCGTTTATTTGACGCGGGTAGTACTGTCACAAGGAGTTATCGGTTTTTTTCGTTATATTTGAGCAGAATCAGGAGGGAACTGCGATGGAACAAAGGATTTAAATCTCCTAATCGCAGTGTTCGATTGGATTAATTTTAGCCGGCCATAGCTAAATCAATCTGTCACTGTGAATTTGTCGGGGATGGCATGATACATTGTCGGACCCAGCAGTCTTGTTTCTTCTCGTCCAAGCTGATTATATAGAATGGACAGGACAAGAGGGAGTGGCGATCGGAGAAGCGGAGAACGTAGGAGCCAGGGGAATCGGAAGGTTAGTTTAGGTTAGGTTAGACCGACTCTTCTTCCTTTCTTGATCGCCCAGTCCATTGGCGGGCCTCGGGCCACGTACCGCTCTGGACTAAAAATTCTTCTCCTTCGAGATTTACCTTTATAAGGTCAGGATTCTCGTGAATTCACAGACTGGAGAGGAGTAATAAAAATTCTAAAATCTCTCAACCTTTGCGTTACCTTGATAATCTGAACAACTCATATCCTCAAATTATCAGCCACTCGAGTATTCCGCGTATTAATGTTCGACGTGCTTCTCAGCTAGGTTCTATTCCTTGAATAATGATCCTCCAGCTGCCACAATATCTACATTCGTTAGAACCTAATCATCGCAAATGTAATTGGTCAATAGATCATTATGAATACGACCAGAAATTATAATCCGATAATAGATGGATATTTAAGATTTCTCCGCACGTTCCATTCATTGAAATACACGTAATGACGCGGACTTGGATTGATCAATTTTTCGCTGAGTTTCAAAGGTATCGAAAGTACTTTGGGAAGAGGTGATCAGCCATCACCACTACGCGTTGGGCAGTTAACGCTGCTTCGCATAGCTGGCAATCATGACAGGTTTCATGGACGCACGCACGTACGCACGAGCGGACACGTACACTGCTTGATGTTACAAAAAACGGGAGCAACTTGATCATGTCGATATAGTCTCCGCTTGTAAGATGACTAGGTCAAAAAGTTGATCGTTAAACCTGAAAACGATCGAAAGTTCGGTGAAAATAATCAGGTTGCAATGTATGAGTGGCGCCGCCTATGAAACCGCTGTCCGACGAAGCTGGGACCGAGGCCGTATTTACTTTACTTGACCACTGCTTGCCGGTCCAGAAGAGTCTGGCAACGTGGAGGACTGGGCTGGACCATCCGATGCCGTTCGGTCCTGTCCGAACGGGCTATTATCACAAATTGGCGGATAGCATTTTCAAGTCGTGATACCGTAAATCGTACGGAGTACTGCAACGTATCAAGCTAACATCTCAATACCGAGGGTGGACCTCTGCGAGCTAGTCGTACGCGGCTCAGATGCGTAATCATACCTTTGTTATGATTTAACGAGATTGAGCACAATGTCCAGTCCAATTATGCGGTAAACATGCCATCCGACCTCGTAAACTCTCATTCACCGTAAAATATTTTGGCCTCACACACGCGTCGGATAGGGATGTAACTATGTTCGGCTCCGCACGAGACCCCCAGGCTCGGTAGAATTTTTGATCACGTAGTTCGAGCTGAGAAGGCCTCGAATTTTCAATAATTTCGATCGTTCGTTGCACAAGGAGTTCTTGGTAAGTGCTGTTCAGGTATTATCTCGGTAATGTTGAGCAGATTTTCGTATAACTTAACGAATAAATACACCAACGCAAATGAATATCGTGAAGAATTAATCAGTAACTGTATCGAACGCTTACTGATTGCGAGTATAAAATACTCGACGTGCGACGATCAATCATTCATATCACTTGTCATCATCGAGACGCTTAGCTTTAAGCTTGGTGTGCCCATCGAGGAATTGAGCAATCAGCTAGTACGTTCATCACGGTCTAAAAAAAAAAAAAAAACTAGAATAAAAAACTCAAACGTTTGAGAAATAAGTGAGTGTACGACGTCTAACGGCAACGGGTCGTGCTCCTTCAATCATTCAGTAGTTCGCCAGAGATACAAGTTTCACACTGACTTCCGGCCGAAAATTGACAAATGTACTGCTTGGCTTCGTACGACGTATACCGTTTACTGGCTGAATCAATGACTCCTCGTTCGCAAGTGATACCTGAGTATACTTACCACTTGAGCTATTTAACGCTGTTCCTTGAACACGGGTAGCCATTTAAGTAGAGTAGGGTTGCCCGTTAAAGTTTCAAATTATGGAAATGTGGAGTCGGTCCAGACAGCCGGACACGTTCTTAGCCTCGCTTTCCACCTGCCATTGCGGATGTATACGTATACCTGCATACAACCACGTGGTGGACAGGTCGTACCCCGTACTGGGCTAACGACGTGTTTTTCTTCAAGCATCCTGTGCACGGTAGTAGACTCTGTCAACGAGTCGCCCCTTTTCTCCCTTTGCAACCCCCTTCTCTCTTGTTCCTCGAAATTAAGACGTCACAAGCACTGATATCCGGACGTTTAACTACCGGAATTTTTGTCGTGCAACTCGCGATTCTTTATCCATATTCACGTGGGAAATGAAGTATCGGTCGTGATTTATCTTGGATTAATTGAATTTTCTATCGAATATAGCCATTAATTTTTAATTTGTGATTTTTTAAGGCCATCGTCTAGCGTGGACGGAATAAACATAATTCCATTCGACGTAAAATGTTACGTTGGGCTCGCCGAGTGAAGACTAAATATAAATCCACATTTTGTATTTTATGATCTTGAAGCTACTGGGGATCATTGACTTAATTGCTGCCGATGTCCGATTGCTCATTCTTATGTGCGGTTAATTTTGTAATCGAAGCTTTGTAATAAATCAAACTTTACTGGCGTGGAATAATGATTCAAGAATTCGAGACCCTGGATGAGGAACAGTTAGGCAGGCGTTCTAAAAAAAATAATTAACTTACGGTCTGATATCCCTAAAATTCCAAAGAGGGTCTGTCCGCAGTTGGGTATGAAAATGAAACTTTTTATGATCCAGAGGAACTCGGCTGGTTACCGCATGCCTGTAAATAAATATCTTTACTGCTAGAAATCAATTTAACTCACATTAACAACACAGTGGACGCGGTTAATCGGCTCCCATTTATATTTATCTAATGTATACCGTTTACATTATAATGTTAACCGTTTACGACTAATAGCTTTCAGTCCGAAAGTATTCCTTATAGTCCCAATTCGAGGTGTTAAGAATATCATCGTGATTTGCGACGATAATAATTTGCATATTCTTGGATAGTTTATCATCACGTTTCGCCATAGTATATTTCCATGACGGATGAAAATTTAAATCTGATAATTACAATACTCATTTGTAGCACCAGCTCGTGAAATATGTCATGTGTTTCTTTTTTAATCACCTCGTACGTATCTTATCCCCGGCCCCCCCGGTTCCCCCGAAAAAAAAGGAACGCAGATACCGCACGCAACATCGTTTCAATATATACCCGGTCGCAGTAACGACCAAAAGGTCAATTGGCCAATTGGCCGCGAAACTGCGAAACGGCCAAGGTAATAATTCTCGGACGCTTGAGAGTACGAAAGTTGCGTTAGGTTAAGTTAGCACAGGGTTAGGTTGGCCTGCCGCAAAAGTGGGCTTGAAACAACGAATAACGGGCAAATTCCAGGAGAGAGGGGTTCGCGAACACACAGTTCCAGGTGTGTACCACGCCTGGGTAAGGTCCTTCTGGTACAAGTCCCCTTAATGCCTCTTAAGGCTTGGCAACGCCCGTCATGCATTCGGCACGCCAAGTAATAAGGCCCCGTGGCTTTCTTTATTCGGCCAATGTTACGAGCACTCGCGTTACTCATTTAATTGATATTGCCACTGAAATATGCCGGACCCAAACACAGCTATCGACCACCCGCGTTCGCATCTTGCACAAGTCGAACCAGCAAAATATTGAGCATCGACGTACGCGCGAACGACTCTGAACTCTGATGTCGTTGAGCCGGGATCTTTTGGCTAGTCTTAATCAAGCCGTGATGGAAGCCTTAATTCATTTCCTGCCATTGATAGTTGGGTACGAAATCAACGGGGAGTATTGACAAGTTGAATATTCGCATCAATCAATATCGAAAGTTTGGATGATCGGTTGGCAAAGAAGTAAGCCTGTAATCGGCACGGTGAGGCTATTAATAATAAATTCTGTTTCCGAGTCAGTTAGTACCTGTTTAGTTGCGCCACAGTCGCTGAGAGCTATAGGTGAAGAATTAATTTAACAAATATTTCGCCGCCGACGGGAGGCTATCGTTAACAAGCTTAATACCGTGTAGATTAGTATTTTATTATGTAATGACCTGGCTTGTTCCACTTACTCACAATTCGATGTAAAAGATTAACCATACCCGGTTGCACATTCGATCTTAATAGATACTCGGAGCAGCCCACCTCCGCCTCCTTCTTCTCTTCCGCGAGTGAATCGAATCACGATGAACTTTGCGCGCTTCACAGAAGTCCGGAGAACAATGAATCTTATCGTGACCATTCGGGACTGAGAAAAACCC
The DNA here is from genome assembly GCA_018257835.1 of Euura lappo. Classification (NCBI taxonomy): domain Eukaryota; kingdom Metazoa; phylum Arthropoda; class Insecta; order Hymenoptera; family Tenthredinidae; genus Euura; species Euura lappo. The sequence continues at coordinate 230,983 of JAEUYN010000865.1, read as the reverse complement.
GGTAGCGAATCACGACGGTAAAAAATAATTGATCACCTCCGCGAATCTCTACACAGCGAACAAATTTGATTATTCACGTTGGTAACCGATCCGGAATGAACGCTCGCCACGACCGTTCGAAAGACAACGGTGCTTCAATATAATGCCAACAGATCGATAAGTGCATCCGTTGTAAATAGTGCAAATAGAAATCGTTTACATCGCAACTAAGCAAACGGGCATCTTCGGAGCAACATCAACGGCTGCTGGAGCATCGGGACCGGAGAGCAGGGTGAAGGCAGCAACTTCGCGGCATGCAGGCAGCATTCTCCGAAGTTGCTCAACCACTGCGCGAACGGGTGAGTGCATGGCTGTACCCGCGTGCTAGCGAAAGAACGGGCAGAGCGCGGCTGAGACTCCGAGCCCACTGCGTCGGTGGTTCGCCGAGGTCTGAGGTTTGGAATAAGGGTCCGAACAAAGAATCGAAGATGACCTTAACGATATCTCTAACAGTGAGGAACCGATGATATTGCGTTTCTATCAATACTCGTAATTTCATCGAATTTTAGATTATTGGAATGATTTTGGAACTTGGTTTGACCCGCTTGTCTGAGAGGTTTTTGTCCATTTAGGGTATCAGAATTTTAAAAGGTTCATGAGAAACGGTTTGTGAAGTAGCGTAACAAATAAGCGTGATGCAAACTCCGTTCTGCTGCAGAGAATGTTTTCAACCCACCTTCCAGGAAATAATTAAATGAAAGCAAAGTACTTACTTCGGCTTTCGTGTTATCGTGCCGGTCGATCACTCATAACTTTTTCATTCCTTTATTATGAGAAAGAGTTTTAAAACTGGAGTTTTAATATTTTCTCAATATTCCTCCGATGCGCGAGGCCGCCTCGGCTGCAACCCCTCGTTCGAACGTCTACTTTTTTCCTTTTTTTTTTTTTTTGCTGCTCGTTGAACAAGTAGTTGGATAGGCTTTAATCAACCGGAAGTACGATGCTGGCGACAAGCCACTCCGCGACTGCAGGCCTTGCGTTACGTTTATAAATCAGCGTTGCATTCTAACTTGGCTCGTAGATTCGTCTTTCGTTACCGAATCCCAAGTTTTCTAGCAGTGCGTTGTAGCGGATGGATACGGCTGCGGGACAAGAAAATAGAAGAGGAACAACGGCCTCTTCCACGTCTGCCCACGCTCAGAAACAATGAGATTTAACGATTTGACGATATTAATGGGCCGGTGTAAGCGTAGTCGATTGACGCGGTTAAAAAAAATTTCCGCGCTTTTCCCTAAACCTCGGCTGCCTGCTTGCCTCATGGGAAATATCCGTCGACGAACCTTCTTGATGTTGACGCCTGCAGTAAACTCTGCCTGCTCAACGTGAAACACAACTCAATTTAATAAGCGCCGTCAAAATTCCGGGTCGTTGGGCGAGAAGAAAAGATAGCATAGTAGCAGGCTCGCGTGATTGTTATTTCGAATCTACGCGCGTCTTAAATACTCTTAATTACGAGACAACGGGCTTAACGGAGGTAATGAATCGTAATTGGAGATTTATCAAACGTACGGCACGTGGTGTGCCTTCGCCAAGTGGTTCTTGAGATGCGAGACCTAGACGGGAAATAACCTACACGATAACCACTCTATAAAGCGGCACGAAGTGGTCGTCAAGTCTGACGCATCTTTTTCGTCTCAAGAAAAAGTTAATTCTTTGGCGAACGCGCGATATTTTGCTGGCCATTCCTCGGATGCCGATATTCGGTCTCTCGCCGCTTCCCTCGGCCCCCGAATCCGCCTGCCTTTATTTCGAGCGTTCCACTCCTTCACGGCGAACGTTTTCAAATCGATATTTCTCATTTTATCCACGCGCAGGCTCGTTAAAGCCTCGGTAATTAATCCGAAAGAATAATCGGAACTATATAACGAACGGACCCCGCTCGCCAAACAAGGCTCGTCGCGGACTTTGCGCCTGGCCTTGGCGGCGTCCTTTAGGCGCGTGTCCGACGCTACGTCGCGGCATCTCCACGGCAACGACCGACGCCGTTTGTCTTGGGTGAAACGGAAGCGTTTGGCGCGACTGAATCTCGATTTGATCCCATATTGCCAGTATCGACACCCGAATGTTGATTTCAGCTTCCGCGTCTCACGCCGCATAGGAGCGACCAATTTGCAATCGGGCACCAAGCGTTAACTCGCTAGTCAAATTAATTAGCATGCTGCACTTATGAGGCAGCATCGACTGATGCAGGCCGCCGATACCGCGCCCGGAGTGCCGCCCGCCGAGGTAGTAATTAGTTCGCGCTGCTCTCTGCTTCGTTCTCGTTCTGTTCCCCTTAGGCTTTACCCTCCGACGACCCCGCGCCTATCTCTGCCACCTGTAAGTCAAACGACGCAAACAGAACTACTTGTCGTCTTGTCGCATTGAAAAAAATGACAATTCATTTCCTATTTTTTGTTCGACTTTGTCACGATTCCGAAATTATTCTTGACCTTCGCTCATTTTTTCAGCACATATTCAAGTGCTTATTGTACTATTTTTTTTTCTCACCACGACAATTAAAATACTACAGGAATGTAATGTTGCCCTTGGTGAGCAAGCATAAAAAGGAAACTGATTTTATCACGTCGTCACTCGTCCAACTACCGACTATGGTTGCAATTTTTCTCGCAAATTATGGTAGTTAGGTGCGCTGTGTAAACTGCAGAGTGTTATACTTACTTAGAGATAATTGTAACGGATCAAAGGTGAGAGGGAGAGTATCCACCGTTCCGCTGCAAACTATGGCTATTAAATATGGGCAGATTGGGTGATAAACTCGAAATTATAACCCGCGTACACTTCTGACAATATTTCAGATCACGTATGCTGGAATTTACATGCTGTTAACAATAGACGGCTATCTGATGTTATCGTCGGTGACGTGCCACGCAGGCAGACGCGTTTTTGTCCAATGAGCCAACGATAGGCTAGCGATCCAAGTACGCGGCAAGCTAAACCGGTCGGTTAATATATTTTTAAATTAATCTTCGTTTAGTAGAGAACTGAATTTGCTATTTTTATCTGTAAAGCCTGCCTAATTTCCGGCTAATTTGAGCTCAACTCGGTCTATAAACAGCAAACAGACATTTAACGGGTTTTTAATGATATTTGCTATCCAGCGATTCGATTTGCACAGAATTTAATGGATATTTCTATAATTTTTACAATGTCATTATACCCGCGAGTTCGCTTGTATTTCTATCCAGTCACGCAGCAACGCTGAATGAATGATATACAATTAGATTTATTCAGAGATAATCTGTGGTGAAATAGGTTTTAAATTGTCCATCGCTGATAAAGTTTTCTCTGTCCGATATAAATTCTCCAGCGAAGCGGTTCAGGTTTAATGCCAACTATTAGGTCATTAACGAAAGCACGCTTTTCGTATGCGTAAATCACCTAGACCGTAAATGTCTTTGAGATAACGCGTTTTGCACAGCTCTTGGTCCGAGGAGCGCGGTTCCGTCTGCAGCAGTCTCGCAGCTTTGCGCAAAGGTGTGAAGCGAGAGGAGATAATCACGCAAAAAATATACATATAGAACCTGTTGCATTGTACTTCCAGTTCAATGCAAATGCACTAGTACCGAACAACGCATTCCGAAGAACAGGGAATTCTTGTCGATATAATCGCGTTTGTAGTGCATTGACCCAGAGCTGTACAACATAATAGTCAACCCCATTGCAGTCTACCGATTGAACACAAAATTCATGTAACTGCACTCATTAAATAGATTCCTCCGATTAAAGACTGTGATGCTAGACATAGTCTGTCGAGTTCGTACTCCCACTTTCCACGTGCGTGTCTTTTAATTATGACAGGTGCTAATTGACAATTGTTTTTCGCTTCACGAGAAATATCACCTGTGTCAACTGAGAGAGAGAGAGTACGTACATTATAGTGAACTCGTAATAGACTTCCCACTCTCATTCTGGGCCGAAGAGTTTTCATCTGAACTTTCAGTTTCAGTTCACTTAATGCTCGAAGAGTGAAATCATTGCATGCGATGTATGTACATGTACCTGCCAACCACGGTGATGTTGAAGGTTGTAGCTTTGAGGTGGGGTAACGAGATGAGGCAATTGTCATAACTTGAATTCGTCACACAATTGTCTCCAATTTTCATCGCTAATGAACTGTACAAATCTACGCTGCTCTCAGACGCAGCGATCAATCATCTTCCGGGAGTTGCTGAACTCGCGTAGTACTTTGCGCTGACTGTTGAAGCAGATTTCGCTCTCCTTCATCCTCTCTGACGGTAATTGTCAATCACCGACTATATCTTGTCATTTTCACACTGTCGTGCTCTCAGGTTCTGATTTTATCGAAGGTATGACGAAAGATCAACTGGAGCAATGCCGATTATGTGATAAGTCGTATTTTATGGTCTCTCGCATTGGTCTTTTATCGGGGGGACATTTTTTAAATCCAAGACGCAGTAACTACGAGTACACGATTATTATCTTCACAATTACTTTGTTGCCTTGTGAATTCTCGAATGGTTGTAGCGACCTTGCTTTTTACCGTCGAGTCAAATCAACGTTGATAAGGGACTACATTTTAGTGTGATTCATGAAGAATGATAGCAACATTTCATCATCTTTGGAATAGTCAGCTATTCTCCTATTTCCTTGGAGTCGCCCTGTCTTGTAATGGCTTTTTGCGATGATCAGGAAACTAGTTTCCAGACATTTGAGTCAAAAATATCAGCACCGATGTATCGATCTGCTCTCGTTCTATCAAATCCCTTTCTTTTCATTCGATATTTGTTTTAAGAAATCTGAGAGAGTGATAATTCGTTGTTTTCTCATTTGTCGAAGTGATCAACGTGATGAATGCTAAAAAATTGATCTCTTGAAATCTAGTTCATTTTATTTCAAGTACATGAAGAAGAGACCAATTCGTTTCAGCTTTCTCTTCAATTATAATAAAAGGGTTTCTCTCAATTTCGATAATTATAGAAAATAAAATGCTGCGCAGTCCTACTGGAAAAACTGTAATTGATTTTTGATACCTCCGATAATAATAGACTTGGACATTGAGCATGACGTATGCATGATATTCACTACCTCCACTGAAACTTTTGAACTTCCATCTGAAATGTATTTTTTGTCGAGGATCAGAAATTTCGTATACCTACTCATGCCTCCCGCATATTTCCGTTAGACTCAACAGACCCCCATAAATTTCTGATGTTTTGCTGATAATTCAATTGAAACTGATTCGACATTGACGCATCTTTTTCACCCGAATCACACTCCCTTTGACTCTACGGTTGAAAACGTAGCCGAATTAACTGGCAAAGAAATGAAATCCGGTTGTGATGCCTCGCTGCACATACCTACCATCATGCAGTGTGTATACCTGGGATAGACGTACCCGTCGGTTCTTATGGTATTCCCACATAAACGTAGATATGTCTATAGATCTACGTAGGTACACATAGAGAAACGCTGCAGGCAGCGGCAGCAAGATGCCACTTATTCTCTGCTTTTTATATGGACTTTTTTTTGTATAAAAAAGTTAAGTGCAGCAAGCGGTAAGACGCAATGACTATCGCGCCAAGGGGTCCTGAGCGGGCGGAAGATGTTGTGGTCTTACGACTTGCGTCTGGGAGACCCATGTCCTTGACGCAACCGATTAATTACGAGTGTGCTTTCTACGAAATTGCGGGAGTAATTCCTTGGAATTGCCACGCTATACTATGAACAGAATTAAACGTAATTAGAAATTTTCGCCCGCGTTGAGTATTGGCTGTTCGCAATAGCCCCATTCGGAACGGCATCTAATTATACGTGTCTTTGTGCTTGTAACTTTCCCACGTAGGATAAAAATGATAGGGTACCGTGTTCCTCAGGACTATACCTTTCGAAAACTAATCGCTGTAGGTTTTATTGCGCCGCCTGCAAGCGTTTTGCGAAATCCTGCTGTAGGAAAATAGTATCGTGGCGATATCCTTGTGGTGGGTTGGGCTTGTTAGCGGTCGACTCTTTAACCCCTTAATAGTTGGAGGAAATCACATTTGCAAGTGGATGACTCGCCCTCAAGCCAAAGTCATGAAATACAGATTGAGCCCAGAGTGCCGCTCGAGAGATTTGAAACTGTACGCGGTCTCGGAAATAATCGCGATGAAATCTCATTACGTTTACGTCGTTATGAAATCACTTTGTGGGCGGAAGTGGAACAAGAAAGAGTTTTAATCCACGTCTAATCGAGAGAAAATCATTTCACTGAGAATATATTTTTAACCGTGAACCAACGTGGCCTAAACTTTAAACTACGGTCCATAGACTAGCTGATTTCAATTATATCCACTGTAAGTATTGTTTCTACACAATTTCTGAGACTTATTCGGTGAGAAATGATAAAAAGTGATCGAAGAAGTGAATTAAGCGAACCATAAAATTGGTATCCGGGGAATAGGTCATAGAATGAAATAACAAACAGCACATATTTAGGAGCATAGAAACAGAAAGTTTTATTCATCAGTCGAAATTTGTTCATCCTTCAAGTCAAGACAATCTTTCCCGAGCATACAAAGAATCTGCAAAGTTGCGCAGGCTGAGTGATAAAAAAATAAAAATAAAATAATAATAAACAAGAAGAAAATTGTAACGGTATAAAATTTTCCAAATTCAGTCATTTTTGTGTCAATTATACATAATATATGATTGGTAATAATTGCTAAATCACTTCAGTTTACGATTCTCAGGCTCGTGAAAGAGACGTATGCATATATTCTTACTGCAGTAATAATAGTATTATTATTTTACAAAACTAGTAGTATAAAATAAGTAACAATAATCGACTTCAATTATTTAGAATGTGAATAAATAAAAAATACAAATTTACAATAACTTTTTCTTTTTCTCTCAACTTCGTGCGAGTCATTGGTTATTCGGTATAAACTACGAAGAACACCTATTACCTACTAACGGTGTGAACATATCACCGGTTAAAGAATCGAACGAATCGTTGCATTCTAAATGAATCGAATATGATTATACGTACGAGGAGAAAGTATTAGGAAGTGATATCACTGTGAGCCAAGAGGCTCGCTGAAAGCCATACGTACAGAGAAATGTATCGTCCTCGCTCGTGTTAATCCTCACGGGTCACTTAGCGTCCTATAAATTAGCACTGACGCACGCGTAATTATGACGGTGTTATATAATGTATGCATATAATAATATCTGAATGACTATGCGACAAAGTTCCACTATACCTTGCTCATTCACTGTGCATTTTGGTTGTACATTACGTGAATCAACCAGCGTTTGATTTACTGCCATGCGCTTGTTAATTCGTACCTACCACTCAGAACTTGCGACATTATTTTGCTTGAACATACGACACGATTAAGTAACATTCATTCTGTACCGCAGTTTTGTTTTAAATATATGAAAATGATAGTACTTTCTTAGAGCTTGCCCGGGTACTCGTATTAAATATGAAAATAATACATATAGTTTACAAAAATATTTACAGTATTTATTCTACTAATAATAGCTATATGCTCACTCGAATATACACGATTATAATATAATTTTGAAATATCAACAATTTCATTCTAATACACATCTTAAGTGGTAAAAATTTATTTACAGACTTTAGCGTGCGTCGCACATTTTGTTTACATTTTTATTACGAGTATTATCCATCAGTTATACTTGCGCTATGTACACCCAACGATTATTATTGCACCAGACACTATATTTAACATACAGAGCATCCAGGGGATGGCGTGTCGTTTGGGGGGACTATGTGGGGCCAAACGTAGTGGGACATCACTGTTTCACAATATTCAACGTTTTTTCAAAGATTCACTCATATCTCACTCATATGTGCACCGCAACGGTACGTTGACCGTTTGCTGTCCGGTTGTTGTGTTGCCGTCGGACCGGCGGCGGTTGTCTTCGCTGCGGCTGACTCCGCTGGTTGTTTGGAACATCCGGCAGGGCGAATCTCAGCTTTTCCCAAAACAATTTGTCCCCCCACTGCAGGTACGTGTTCGTTTTGAGATACAGTCGGATGTCAGGGTCCAGATCCCGTTGCGGGACGTCGCCGACTAGCACCAGGATAAGTCGGCGTCGTCGGTCTCTGAGGACCTGATGATGGGCTGATTTGAACTCGAATCGACACCACTCCGATTTGATAAAATTCTCAGACAGAACCATGATCGTTCTTCTCGAAGATTCCACAGCCTGGACTATGGTGTCGGCTATGAAGCTTCCCACGGGAAAATCCCGATAATGTAGACACAGTTTGTACGAAGGATTGCCCATCTCTAACACGGGCGCTAACTCTTCAGCGACGAATGCTTCGTCCTTGGAGCTATAGCTGACGAAAGCGTCAAAGAGCTTGTCTCGGTCGTCTCGATCGACCTCGGTGTTCCTGTAGAAGATCCGCACCCCGAATCGTGAATGAAACCACACGCGAAGTTCCTGCCGAAATATGAAAGCCAGCATGCACAGAAGCATGGCGATCAGAAATGCAGCAAGTGTGGCCACCAGGAGTGGAAGGTAGTCGTGAAGAGCCTGGCGTTCGATTATAGTCTTTGTCAAATTACCATGGATGCTGTTTTCGATGGCCGCCAGTCCCGTACACGCGGAATTGTTGCTATTGACGAACGAGAATCCAAACTCGTCGTCGTTGAATGTCTCCTCTCCGTAAGCATCGAACTCTGTGGTATTGTAGACACACCGTAGGTCCGCGGAATCAGGGACGAGACTCACGGAGTCATGGACCCATGTGCGAAACATTTGTAGATACTCGCAATCGCAGGACCATGGATTGCGCGATAAGGTTAGGTTGATGGACTTTGGTAACGACCAAACGGCAAGGATGGCAAGGTTATTTCCCTCCAGTCGAAGAGTGATCAGAGAACGTAGCGGCGTGAAGGTATTGTTAGCGATCGAGGCGATTTTGTTCTGTTGAAGAAACAACGTTCTCAGGGCATCCAAGCCCTCGAACTCGTGCCCTCTGAGCTCTCGGATCCGGTTGTCTTGTAGGTGAAGATCTTCTAGCTCCCGGAGACCGTTGAACGATCGGTTCTGCACCATCTCAATGTTCGACGCGTTCAGGAACAATACTTTCAGTTTCTTTCGTCCGATAAAAGCGTGACTCGACACTATCCTCAAGTCGTTACCGTCCAGGTAAAGCTGAGTCGCGTCCATCGGTATTTGCTCCGGCAACTTGCCCACGTGACCTCCAGTCGAGCAGTCGACCACGTTCGCTGACCACGATTGATCGTGGTAGCAAGTACAATTTGTAGGACAGGTCATCTCGCAATCGCACGCGTCAAAGTCGCAGCACTGACAAAGCGCGAAGCAGTGAGTCTCGTACTTGCATAGAAACTGAGAATGGGAAGCTTCGACCAGAGGGATGGAAACGAGCTCTCTGTCATATAGCAGCTTACAGTCAATGCTTTCAAGGTCCATCACTTTGGGCTGAGTCCTGGTCTGACTCTGTTGGTTCACTCTCTGTAACCACTCCATTGTACAATCGCACAAGTACTGATTGCCACCTATGTAGAACTCTGGGAGAGACTTGGCATGAGACACTGCACTGATCCGCAAGGAATACGGTTCAAGATTACGAATTTGGTTACCCTTCAAGTCCACTCGGGTCAAATTCGGCTTTTTAAAGAACGCGTAACTTTGCACTTTAGAAATTAGATTGTTGTTGAGAAACAGTTCTTCCACACTCGTCGGTATCGCACTACCGGTAATCTCGGTCAACTTGTTATAACTCGCGTCGAAAGTATTCAATTGAAGTTGAGACTCGATCTCAAAGTAATTACCCAACTCATTAATCTCGTTGGAATGAATATCTAACCACTGTAGTCCTGTCGGTATCATCGCGTAGTCGAACACCTTCAACCGATTATCACTCACATTCAACCACACCAAATTTGGAAGTCCCGTAAAAAGTCCTACGATGTCGGTCAGCTGATTACCGTCCAGTCTTATCGCCTGCAAGTTTATATTGGCGTCGAAAGTTCCAACCTCGATGTGCTGGACCCGATTTCTCGACAAATTCAATATCTTCAAAGCAAGGATCTTGTCGAATATACCCCTGGTGAGATTGCCAATATGATTCTCGGTCAGCCGAAGTCCGTATAGCTGCTGCATGTGATCGAATGTACCGTTTGGAATGTCTGATATAAGATTTTCGCCAAGATCCAATGTACGCAATAGCGGGGTGGCTTTCAGTGCATCTGGAATCGTCGACAGCCTGTTTCCGTTCAGGTGAAAGTCTTGGAGGGACGAAGCATTCTTCAGCGAATTCGGATGAAGAGTGTTCAGCCTGTTATTGTCCAGCGAAAGAAGACTGAGCACGTAGAGGCCGCTCAACGTAGCGGCGTCTATCACGGTCAGCTGATTATCGCTGAGCACGAGGGTATGCAGATTATAAAGTGCGGAAAATGTGTTTTCGGACAGGGTATCCAACAAATTTCCCTGCAGTCGTAGGATTTGTAGGCTGTACAGATCCCGGAATACGGCCGGCTCCAATCTGGCGATTCTGTTGTTCGATAAGTCCATGACGACTAGTCGAACGAGGCCATCGAACGTTGCCGCGTTAATCCATTCGGCGCTGAGTTCATTGCGAGACAAATCCAGGACCAGAAGTTGAGTCAGGTCGCCAAAGAGTCCAGGTGGAAGAACGCTCAAAGTGTTGTTGCGTAGGTGGACTTCCTGAACGTTTCGCGCATCGGTAAAGAGTTCCGGTGGCAAGCTTGCCAGCCGATTGTCCGAGAGCTTTAGTACCGCCAAGGAGGAAAGCCCCTCGAGAGCCCGGTCAGCGAGAAAGGTGATCGCATTGCTCCGTAAATCAAGACCATGTAACCGTGACAGACCGGAGAACGCGGCGGCGGGCAGTGACTCAATGCTGTTGTTGCTTAGGTCCAGCTCCCGCAATCCTGTGGCGCACCTAGCACCAGTTCCAAAATGAAAGCTGGTCACCTCCCGCAACCGGTTACGCGTTAGATTCAGAACCTCGAGATTGAGCAGAGGGCAGAGAGCGCCCTCCGGTATGCTCCACATGTTATTTTCGCCCAGGTCAAGCCTTTCGAGCTGCGAAAGTTCCTCGCTAAATGCGCCGGCCGAAACGTCGAGGGCCATAGCGGACCAGTCCGTATTGTGGGTGCGCACTGTGAGGTTTCTTAACTCTTTGAGACCGCGGAACGCGTCGTCGGAGAGGTTGGCGATCTTGCAGTACTCTATCGCGAGCTCCCGCAGTTCTACCAGGGGTCTGAAGCTCCCGGCGCTCAGAGAACTCTGAAAAAATAAAGCATCGCTGCACTCCAGCCGCAGTCGAACAGTATGCTGTGGCTGGATGACGCTAAAGTTTGTGTTTTCGAGTTCGCTATTGATGGTCCTCAAGCGGCAAACCAGCGAAACGTCGTCCTCCGTTTCGCCGGTTGCAACCCATTTGCATTCATCCGGAGCTTTGTACCTGAGAGCTTTGCTCAGGGAGGCTCCGAGGACTCCGAATATCGTGCCCAGTAATATCGCGAAGAAGGCAGGACTGCCCTGCATCTTTGCGCTTTTATCGTTGCATGCGCTCTGGCGATTATACTACCTCACTTTTTATTCATTTACTTATTCGTTATACTATCCAATCGGGTCTCGACCCTCGGCTCTGCAACTATCTCACATCACTAATCACTATTCAGGTTCACTCTGATAACAAATACACTGTATATCCAATGTGATCGCGCTATAGTAATCCAACTGGTAATCCTTTCATTGGTAGGAGATTTGAGCCAACATCCTTTGCTTGTGGTGATGATATATTTTCTATGGCTATGGTTGCGTGTTGACCACTCAAACTCGCACTGTAACAAGTAAGAGTTTTTGCAATTTGAATCGTTATAAAAAGTTAATGAAAATTGAAGCAACGCGGCTGTTGCTGTATCGAAAGGGTGAGTGGCAGCTCTGGCATGGGCCGCGTTTCTCCGAGGACTGGTTGGTGGGTTGTTGGGCCCGAGTACTGGGACCGCAACTAGGGACCCCTTCTCCCACCTCCGGCTCCCCTGCGCCTGTACCGATCCACCTCTCTCCTTCGGCTCTCCTGCCTTCGCCGCTACCTGCCTAGTGTCCGCCGTTCTGCCGAGCCTACAAAAACAAGACAGGTACACTCTGGGCCTTTACAATGGCTCCTCTGCCTGCCTTCCTTGCCTTCCGTGCCTTCCTACCAAGGAAACGCGGTGGACCGTTCGTACTCCCCCCGTGTCTTCTCGTCTCGACGATGCTACCTTCTACTCTCACTCTTACTTTTCCTCCGCAAAGTTACTCAGACTCGGAGGAACTCGGTTTCGCGTTCTCACGCCGTTCCGAACCTCGATCACTCGATTCGCGACTTTACCTGCCCGGGGTGGTTCGCCCGTGTAATTAACAACCACGTTACTTAATTATTTACGTCACGGTACGGGTTACGTAAGGGTACCAACGTACGCAGCCTTTCGGTCTCTGTGATGTAACAAGACAAGATGATGTTACATTCGAGGAAAATATCAAGTGTCGATTGAAGAAAAAGGGAAAACGATCGCGTACTCTTACTTTCCAAAGACAATTAATTGGGCTTCTGTATTTCCAACCTAACGAGGCACGGTGCTCAGAAACTACTGCGGTGCTACTAGTTACTTGTTACCGTTAAGCGCCTTATCCTTTCAAGCAGACAATAGGGAAAGGCAAGATACAAAGAACGATGGCTTGTGTGTCACGATCTCGAGTCGATACTGAATCACATTTTTCATTCTTTCTCTTCGACGTTATGTAACTAACGCTAAGAGTGGGCAGAGGGTGTAAAACGATCAGCTATATCCATTATTACATTGACGTAAAGCAGTGTGAAGCAAGGGTCAACTAAGTGGTTCCCCGGAGGGAGGCTCACCCCCCGTTGAAACGGACTGACTGGCTGGTCCAGAACCCAACTGACTTACTAGACCCAACGCTCTAGGTCCCTTTTTCCAACCTCTCGCCTAATCAGAAGACTTAACGTGTTTTGACCCTCTAGTGTTGATTGTTATTGTAATGACGCAGGTAGCTCGGTTAGACCACCTCCGGCCTGCCCTCCCAATAATTCACACCTTGAATCACCTGGGCAGGTGCCTCAGACTATATTTTCAACGTCAACCTAACAAGACTGCGACCATCGATTATCGCGTACCGTACGAAAGTTGGTTCTCCCGTTCATTCGAAACGGTATTTTCAATTTAAAACCGCTTTGCGCAAGGTTGTTTTCGAAGCCTCCTAGAAGGTATCGTCCGCGGATCAAAAAGTCAATTATTCCACAAGAATCATAGCGAGTCGAATGGGTGAATAATAATCATACCGTACATGGGTGTGGATAAATAATTGTTTACGCTCACGATTAGCGAGGGGCGTTTCTGCAGCCGGTCTTTGCACTCGTTGAATATTATACCTACAACTGTGACTAATAGCGTGCCGAGAGTTTACTCAACGTTAGTGGAGTAGTAAGTCGAGGAATAGCTCACTATAGAATTTCAACTATTTGAATTGAGATACGCGGTAGATATCACGCGCGATATGTTACATCAAGCACAAAGCGAAGCTCATATTGTGTTAAGCTTTGATTATGTAAATCGCGTGTAGCTAGACTCTAAGCGATGGTTCCTTAAGATTCTTGAACCTCTCTTCAAGGAACGAGAAAATAATTCACCGCAGAGAGATATGAGGCGTTAGCCAGAGATTTGATTTGTGAGGTGGTAAAATTAACACACAAATTATAGGAGAAAATTAATTTCGGAATGGAAACTATGAGTTATACAAAGAGTGTGAAATTTATTTTCTCGTTAAACTGGTATACCACTAATTAGTTTCCTTACTCTCTTCATCATTATATCGAAGTCAACTTTCCGTATAACCGGTCGTAAATTAGATTGACCAAATTGGTCCGACAACAAGATACTCGTGAAATATATAGCTCTGATAATTGTGACCGATCCAAAAAACCAATATCACGATCATTTTTCATAATGAACCAGCTGATGCTTATAAATCTTCTACAGTCTGGCTACGGCCGACCAACTAGGTCTTCTCTACTTCAACTGTATTTCTTCACTACTCGCTCCTACACATGTCATCCATGCAATTTTCCTCAGAGTTTTACTAAATTTCTTTGTTCTCTTGACTTTTTTCCTCTTTTCGTCCCTTTCTTTTATCACGATGCCCTCCTTGCGGGTTCCGAGTGCAATGATTCCGTGCAGCTGCATTTCCCGCTTTCGCTTCAGATACAGGAGCGATAGCTGCTCACTATATCCTTCGCCATGTTGATTCATTAGTGGGCGGTCTCCGCTCTATCCCCGTGGTAGCAACAAACTTATGAATTATAACTTATAAACGGTAAATACACAGCGACAACCGCTTCGTATCAAAATAATGACCGAGAGAGGCACGCGTCTCGATGGTCGAGTCTGCAGGTGGCCGGTTTGTCCTGCCCATCCGCGTCCCTCTTCCAGGATGGCATCTGCGAGGCGAGCTCCCGGGCGCAGGCTATGATGATCCGTTAGTCCAACGAGGGCAGTCTGATCTATTTTCTTGGTTGACCGCAAGATTGATCGGCGGTCTTTACGTGCCTAAACTAGAGCGAATGCCATAAATTTACTTTAAATTGCCTCGCTCTCCTAAACTTCTTGTGTTCCTCAGGATTTCTTTACTTTTTATCATGTTTCCTTGCCTGCGAAGTTCAACCTTGCCGCAGATATTCTCCACGCTGCACCGTTTCCTGGCAAATCTCAACGTACACAAAACCTAATTTATAACCTTGTTAAGCCTCAGTTATACCGTGGTGGAACCGGGAAAAGTGACATAGACTAGCTTCTGTATTTACAAGATGGTTACGACCGTCTAATACCATCGGATTTGGTGTGTTGAATGAGATCAGAGGCCCTTTAGCCACAAATGCAAATGGACAAAGTCTCATTGTAGGGAAACCTGACGCATCGTTATTGCAATAACCAAGCCGTACTGGCATACTTTGAAGGCTTTGAAAGAAAAAAGTGAGAAAAATGAACGGCAAGACGGATTGCAGCTACTCAAGGTGGGGACGGGCTTCAGTTTCTTGAGACGTTGAAGCGCTTGTGGTATAATGTAAATGCAAATACGTAAGAATCTGGAGTGAAGTGAAACCACGCGCGCGAGGAGAGTAGGTAGGCGACGAAGGGAGGCATAACGTAGCCAGTGTCCGTTGGGTATACCATATTGAACCAGAGTGTAGAATCCGCCTGCCCTCAGCCTGTCTACATGCACCGACGGCGGCCGTGCACCAGCTTTCCTTCTGCCCTTGTCTGTGTTGGTTATTGTTTTAGAGAACCCAGAGACGTAGCGGTCACGAAGTTTACCTCCACCATCTTTATCACACGCTCGCTTTTTCCTTATCATCTCATCTCCTCCGCTCTCATCGTCGCACAATCTCGTTAATCGCCCGCTTTTCGCCCGTCTTTGTCACCTATTGCGGAAGTGGGAAATATCGATCAGTGAATATGCTAACCTATTCCTCGAATCTGACCGCATAATTATCGCTAAATGATCGTTCAAAATGGCACCATCACTTTTGGTCTCGGACCACAAACGCGATTTTCGACTTTCGGTTGCCCCGTCGCTTATACCCGGAGGGGCTCCCTAGGAAAGTATTAAGCTCCCCGCTGAACTGACGAGGTTCGCTTCACCGACGAAGAGTTAATTGCTCACCACGGGAATCCGGTGGTCCCGCGGTGGCACCCTCACCTCGGAGTTACCTCCCCACTTCACGGACTTTGGTATGGCTCTTCCCAGTTGAATAACACCTAGCGAGTTGTTAAAAAATATCTCAGATAACTTGTGAAGTATTTACCGTGCCCGAGTTTCTGTGTCGCCGAGTTTCCGTCGGGCAGAACGCGCTCGGCAAAGTTTGAATTTATTTGCATGTTGTTCTTCGAATTTCCAGGGCACTTTACGCCGGTGAACTGGCTTATCGCGATAGGGGAAATATTCCGATATAACACGCTGATTCAATAAATTTGTTTTGCTAAACTTATTCACCGGGATTTTGTTCACTTTTTTTCTTCGAACTATTAACTTCTTCCGCCTGGGAGACTCGATGGACATAAAATACTATTGTTGTTTCCTGTTCAAGATCGCTTATTCTCCGAAACGACTTGAAATATCGGAAGATAATCAATAGCGCTGGTATCCACGTTGATTGATACGTGAATGAAATCTCTGGGATTATAGCAGCGCTCGGGGGAACATCGCGACTCACTTTGTTCGTTAATCAAATTGACCGTAAAATTTGTATTACACCTTTTTTTTAGTTATGCATATGAGCAAGGTGGAGGATGAGGAAGGGAATGAGAAACGAGGCGAAGACACGAGGAGATTGAAGAGGGTGCTGGTGGGCCGGGAAGAAAGAAGACGAGGAAAGAGAAGAGGAGAGAAGAGAAGAAAGATAAGAGGAACTCTGAGATTGGAGAAAGATGGCAGAGAGTCAACGCCGAAGGAGGTGGCAATGCCTTTGTTAGCGGAAGGTTAATGGCGAGAGACCCCCAGGTATCTCTTGGCGCTGACAGCGTCCCTCGTTAACGATTACGATAGCTCCACCACCAAGACAAGAGGAGCGAACTCTTCACCAATGTGTGGTGTGCAGCTGCGTGGAGTATACCGAAAATTAACGACCGTGCAAACCTGCCGTGACTCGGTAAACCAAAACCATGGGTTCTTCCTCGAGGTTGGAAAAATCGACGAGAATCAAAGGACAGCGTTTTGCTACCAGTTCCGGAGAATTTCGAGACGGCTATTGACCTCGAGTCGAGCGCGACTGGCACCGGGAGTAGAAGCAATGTTTCGGGCCGGTGACATTGACACTTCACTGATCCGAATCACGCGTGCTTCGCGCATAAACATTTTAATTACAGCACACACGCTATAACGGCTCGCCGCTGGACAGCTGGCTAAAAACTCACTCGACTTTGTACGGAGGCTATAGTAAACTCGCGCTAACATTATATTCTTAGAATTCAGTCGGTAGGAGTTGTAGATCTCATTCCCGAGACGAGAGACAAGTTTTATTACTGTTTTAGGGGCTGGCAATTGATGGCGATGCTTATAATTGGTTCCCTGCGTAATTATATATTTCTTTTTAATGATCCGTATAATTTCTTGATCATTTTATAAATACACACCTTTGATTTTTGAAATGATTAATTAATCCTCAAGGGACAGCTGGCGTAGCTGGTAATTCAATTTTACCACGCTGCGATCAAAACAACCACTAATTTTGAAGCTCCGCTCGAAATACACTTTTGTTCGTGTAAATTCACGTGAATTCGTACGTTAATCACGGACAGCTACTGGCAAAATTTAATCACATTCCTGGAACTATTTACCACAGAATAATCGATGATCGACAATTGCCTGCGAGCTGCTGGTTTTCACAAATGAAATTTTATCAAATTTATCTCTGACAAAGTTTAAACGAGCCACGTTTCGCTCAACGAATTCAACATCGACTGAGAGACGAGATAGGCGTCGATACTTTAATCAGTTTCCGCGGTTTCCACCAGCAAGATTGCGCGGGATATGACGTACGAGCATCCGTCCTACCGACCACATATAGGTTGGATACGATCAGCTCCTCGCTTATACATCGATAGATTAATACACTCTTGGAATTAATTATATCGAATTAAAATTCGATTACACGTAAAGCGCGTTTATTCCCCGCGATTCATTGTCAGTCGAGAAAAATCAATGGCAGTAGTTTGCTTAATGTTCTCAAGGCGGAGCAGCACGCCGCAAGAAATCCGATAAAGTCAAATAAAACAAGGAGCGAGAAAAGCAGCCAGTCGCCCACCGTCTGTCACCGTGAAGTATATTTATAATTGGCGTTTAAGGAGGAGTTTGCGGATCTTTAAAAGCTCAAACATTCCTCGTGGGTAATTATTTCAGTAATTATACTCCGGTTTGAATGTTAACTAGAATGTAAATACGCCTCGAGTGCAAGTGAAAGCGGTAGATTTTTACTGCACGAACCAAACTAACTAAACCGAAACATCTTGAACCGGAAATTTAAGCCGAACCTCCGAGACTAATTCGTGGCTTCGATCCATCCAGCTCGTTGTGGAAGTTATAATTTCTAACTGAAACTAGGATTAGTGACGGTCCTCGGATAGATAGACGGATGGGGACGGACAATCGTGATGTGCTGCCCGAACTGCACCGACCGTGACCGCCATGTTTGATGACGTACCGAGAACCTAGGCCCAGGGGATACTAATGGAGTTGCTGTTTCCAAGCATGTAATAAACCATCAATTATTATCCGTTGACCATTAGGTCATGGCGTCCAAGGTATTGTTGGGGGCCAGGAGCAAGGATCAATTTCACCCAGTAGATATTACTGGGCGGGCAGAAGGGGCCCGGTATAATTATAACCCTACTCTGTCATCGAATCGAGCCGATTATCATTGCCGCTCGTCCGACCAATGGAAAAACGCGTGGGTTTTGTTTGTTTCCTCGCGATGCGAAGACTTTTCTCTTTGGAAATGATGCGGACAAAACAGACGGGTTTCTTATTGGTGCATTGTCGTGCGAGTCAACCAAAAGGAAATGGGTCGGAACCCGAAGAGTGCTACAGAGAAACAGCTGGAGAACGTGAGCAAGCTGCACCGGGTTCTTTACGGGGCTAATTGTCATCCAGACTTACAGCACGCTCAAAGGGCCCGGCGGGACTACGGAAACCTGAATTCAAATGGGTAGGAGAAAAAAAAATCTGGCGTAGTAGTTTGCATAACAGCGACTAACGTTTTACCTCGTAAATGTACTACGGACCATAATGGGACCGGAGAATGCTAGATTCTATCTTAGCACAACCCGAAGAAACTCGGGTCGACGCTTCTTTATATCGGTGAAATTTCGGGACCCGCCCGCAAAGAGCCTTGTTTGCGTAGGAGACACGGAATATACGAGACTAAAGACTTATCTCACGCTGTATAGATACGGCATTGAATCCGACGACTTAGACCCGGTCTATTATATCACATGCTCGTCCGGGGCGAAGCCGGCATCGCTCGGGTCTGGGCCATGCGTAGAGGCGCTGCTCATTTATTTACCCGCGCTCAGAGTATTGACAGGGTGTAATTTACAAATCCTGGGTTCCGCTGGATTTATCGGGGCTCGTCTACCCTCTCATTACTACCCCCGATCGTCGGCGGGCCCCTCGACAAGATTTTCCTCGTCTCGCGTCTCCGCGCCCCCTCGGGCACCATTTACTCTCTCGGGATAGCCAGCGGCAATTATTATCAGCTGACCGACTCACTGACTTGATAATAATAATGATACAATAACGAGGATAGCGAGGCACGTAGATGGGGCCAATTGCCGTACTTGGTAAACTGGGTTATACCGTCACGTCGTCGTTCCTTGGCAAATTCCGAGGATGTTGAGAGGACGAGGAAGCTCCCGCGGTAAGTTGCCCCGTCGAATTAAGTACAGTCCGCTCACGTTTCGGCACCAAGAGGGTAACCGACCGCAGGTCGCACGGCGGGTCCGGGCCCTCGGCCTCTGGAAGGAACGTGCGAACCGATCTTTGCTCAACTTTGCGTTGTGTGCAAACTCCGCCTGCTCCGGCTGCTCCGAGGCCGTGATTACCGGCCGACCGCCAAACGGCGGCCCGCGCGCAAATTACTCGCTGAACAATGCTAGCGGTCACAACAAAGTCCAATTAACACTTATATCAGTTGAACCGAACGTCGCTGCTTACCTACGCGCCCTCCGGCTCCAGCTGATCCTCCATGATCGTACCTAGACCGGGATACGCTCTGGGACCGTCAACCGTCTCATGTCTCATGTCTCATGTCCCCGGTCCCAGGTCTCCCATCTCCTGTCGCCTGTCGTCGACGCGACGCGACGCGAATGCGTCCTGACAAATGGCCTTCCCCGACGACTATGGTAGTTCCTGCTACGGTGACAGGTGAATAAACATAATCCTGACGAAGCCGAAGATAAAAAGAGACAATGGAACGTCGAGCACTGCGGTTCTACCATCGTTTTCCCAGTGAAATGCGAAGTAGGTTCGGTATCGTTCGATCTGGGGACATTTGTTGGTGGGGGCCTCGATACCGGCAAATAGAAGCTGTCAGTCTATTGTCAAATAAACACAAGGGCAGGGCGCATGAACGACCGGAGAGATTCAGTCTTGTCGAAAGGTCATTTGTCCTCGGCCCCCCCCGGCCACGGCTGGGATGTGTACCTTCGGCACCCTGTCGCACCAGGCTTCCCACCGCTGCCGCGCTGCTTGAAATAGTGTTCCACCGACCCCTAACCTGCAACGACAGTCGAGTATGTAAGTTGAGGCTCAACGATAGTTTATATACCGTCTCAGCACCAGTGGAGGGAATATTTTTCCATGACACTCGGACACGAGGCATTCCTACGAGCCAGAGTTGTGTGTGGAGCTCGGAGATAGCTATGATAATAAGCTACATTGGCCCGCATACATTTAATGAATCTTCGCTAGACAGACGTTTGGTTTCGACGCGAGTTTCTGTCGGCCTATGGCATACGCAGAGGCTGCTTTCGCCTTGAAATTAAATAGCGACTGGACAACCGAACACGTGATTTATCGATCGGAGATTAATCAGACCGTGTGAGTTTGAATAGTTCGAGCCATTCCCGAGCCTGTATATACCTATAGCTACCGTATGTACTCACCACTCGTAGAGACCGGCTCGGAGCGTTGACTGGTTGGAAAAGCGAGAGGATATTTCTTCGAGGATGAGTATAAGAAGCGAGACTTACGAGCCTCCGGTCGAATGTCAATCGTCGCTATCCGTCATCCGGACCTTTATTGAATTAACAGTAATTGCAGGAATGAATCTGTGAAATTTCGAGGTTGCTCAAAAGGGCGCAAAGCGTAACCCCTGGGACATTTTTATCATTCTACTACGTATGAGTGTAAGCTGCATCGGGTAACGGAATGCGATGCTTTTCGAACGATTTTTTGTCGCAGAAGCATCAATATGCACGGAGCTGGTGTAAAAAGTGGTTCACAGTTACCGATACCGGGACGAGTTGACGAAGAGACGGAAAGACCGACGTCGTGGCCACAAAATGATCCTTCCATCGCATGCCCTACATGTACGTTCCGAAACGCGATAGTGTGGAACGACTATAACGCGCAACCGTCGAGAAGGAATCTTCCCGGCTCACAATTGTTACCATTAATTCAATTCTTACAAATATATCATTCCTCTCATCGTATATCCGTACACGATATACTCGGTACCATTCATCACGTGGTGGTTTTATATAGCCTGGAGGATCGTGGGAGGACTCCTGTCAATGTTACTGCTCCTCCTTTAGCCAAATTAGTGGCTTTTGTCGGTGAACAGATTCAATTTCACGTAGATTTTGGGCCGCGAGACCCTCCACGATGATAATGTGCGAGGCGAAACACGTATCGCATTTTCCTTCGGCAAGGAGCTGAGATATTTGAGAGACGGAAGAACTTATATTGGACTCGTTTTCTGAGCGTGGAAGTTTGCATATTGCTGGAAACCGATATGCTGATCTCTCTGACAAGACCCGGGCAAAATACCTCGTGTGTGTTCCGCACGAGTGACTTTTCAAAAAAGGGACAATACGGATTGAGATTATTTTTAACGAATCAAGTTACGAATGAAAGATTGCGTGAAATGGATAGGCGGTCCGTTAGCACTTTGATCTTCGAAGACCATCCTGCAACGCGAGGGGTCGGAGATGGGGAGAAGTTGAGGGAGCTGGAGGGCTTTTCTTCCACCTGGATTTCCTGCCTTTGTACAAGCGCGAATTAACAATTTCCTCGACGATGTGTTAACGATCCGCAGGTGCCAAAACTTTACCAAAAATTAATCAAAACTTTTCAAAGTACCACCACAACCTCGAACACACCGACGAGAGAGCAATGGAACTACTGAAAGCCTTATTCATTAAGTAACCGGGGCATATTATTTTGCTTGAAACATCAAAGTAGCAACAAAAATTTTATAAATTAAATCACAATCGATTTTTCGACGAAACAAAAAACGGTTGCTCCTTTTTCACGGCATATTTTTTTTATCAAGGAACCGATCATTCGTCTTACGAAAGTATCGAAATGAGGTGGAAAATGGCGAACAAATCGCGGCCGAATCACCGGTATTGCTCGCCGGGAGTTCATTTCGAAGCGAAGATGGTCGAGTCGACTCAGGGTCTCGGCGTACGGCTCGTTAAAAAGTTGTTCGACCGGTTGGTCGCGTTGGTCGGTCGAGCTGACTCCGTGGTCCGTGGCTCTCGCCCAACATGCGAGCACACGGACACGAGGTTCTTCCACCTTTGTCGATCTCTGGTGTGGTCTTCTCGGTCCATCTTCGTCGCACCTGCGTGGCCCTTACCGTTCAGCGGTAAGAAGACGAGAAGGAGAAGAAGTGGAAGAAGAAGCAGAAGGTACGGATACAAACCTTATGGTCCCAAGGCTCGCCTCTATTGCTCAACAAACGACATCCTACGGTCGGCGTAAACCGGAGCAGTATGTGTCACAGTTTGCATCCGGTGTAACAGCTCTACCATTACTCAAACTTGGATCGCAATGACTTTACGATATCACAAACGAACGGCGGTATTCGGTCATTGTCACGAAGATAGCGTCGCCGAACAGTATCGACGCCAGATGCCGGGTTGGGCGTTACCCGAGAAATAAAATTTTTGTTATTAACTTCGCATGAAATCACGAAGGTGGTTACAAAAATATCCAACCGGGCAGGCGTGATGCCAGTGACTCGCTGGCATATCGAAAAGTTTGCCGCTCTCCACGGCGTCCGTTTGGACTGGCTTCGTTCTTAGTGACGTCTTAATTTACGAAGTGCGGCTGTCGCCACTGGAACGCAATAGTCACGCTTCTAGGGCGTTGTATCAATTGTCACAGTGGTCTCCCTTTCGTCGAAGAATATATTTTCAACAATTTAATACAGATCTTTTTCGGGCAGTCCTTCCTGCGCCATTGAAGCGTTCCCGATTCAACTTTTTTTCTGTCCCAGCCTGAACAGCTAGAAGTCGTTGCCATGACTCAGTAGCCTTGACCCTAAATCAAATAGGTAGAAGATTATCTATCCGAGACTCAGCCTCAGCGCGCGGCGAGGTATTAAAGTGTACAGAAATTACACGGAAATTACCATTCTTCTTTTTTCTCTCGCCTTTCATCTCCGCATATAGTCCACCGTAGTGTTAATATCACGAAGCTGAAATTTAATCCACAACAGTATCACACGCGATGACACGAGCTCGAATTTCATCGCCGAATCACGGACTCTATTTCTATTACTTGGGAAAATGAGCAACCGTGAGATGTTTCATCCAGGTTGAACGTTGGGTCCAATAATTAAGGCTACGCTTCCGCCGAACTCCTAGCTTGGGGCTCGTTCCACCCAATAACTTGTCGATATTATTAACCCGGCCAGATTTTACGAGTATTTAAAGCACGACGTTCCCTCAATTATTCCGCGGGCGCCCGGGAAAGAAGGCTATGTAAACAGTAAACGCATCCCAGAATATATACCGTGCTTCAGGGCCGTAAGAGTTTCGCTGTATTTCGCACTCCTCGCACACGCGAAATTTCGATGTAAAAAGGTTGCCTGGGGTGGTTCGCGTGCTTGGTCCATTTCCTGGAAACCATTGGATTCAGTATATCTCGGGAAACTGTTGAACCAAAGTGGATAATCTTTGGTGAGATATTGGTAGTCTTAGGTCATAATAAAATCCTCGTTTACGTTTCAGCCCGCGAAGAGGGCCCTCTTCGGAACAAAGTGGATAATTCCTGTGCGAAAAACCTATGTCACTCGAAATTATTTTCACCCCGATAAAAAGAGTTCAATTCTACACGCATTGTTACTATCTGTTCGAATGTTATTTCAATAAGTCTGGACGGCTGGCTAAATTCTGCAGGTTCTCATAGCTTTTCTTGAAACCATTGGCTTTTCCCCATCGCAGCTGTGTAACTCTCGTTAAACGTTGAATTCGCGGTCCCCAATTTTCTGACAAGGTCAGTGCAGAATAACCCGCGAACTATTCACGCTCTATACAAGATAAGTGAACTTCCCGGCGTCTGGTGAGCGAAGAAAGTGCCGTTTCCCTTCTCCCTGGTGACTCTTTGGCCCTCCGGACCACTCCACGGGCGATCGGGTGACGCATGTCCCATTGTTCGCCGATTATGACGTCGCAGCGCGCCATGTTATGCTAATGACGTAAACGAGGTGAATTTCTTTCTGTCGCCGTGCTCCCGTCCCTCCCCTTGAAATTCTAGTCTTTTTCTTATTTTTTATTTCACTTTAACTCTTCTGTCCGCCCTGCTTTCTTCTCTTATCCCTTTTGACGGCGTCAATGACTGGGGGATACGGAGATTCACTCATCCTCCCCATTATAGCGCTCGGTTAGTCTCTTGAAAATTTTACCGGACAAATTATTCAATTTATAAAGGATCAAAGACCGGCCGAATGGTGGGCGATCGAATGTATACATCGACTCCCACGAATGGATCTATCAGCAGTTTCACGGTGACTTTCTCATCCGGCATCGATCGTTTTCCGACTTTATCTTTGTTGGGTCCTCGATAGGTAAGAAGACTTACGCCTCTGTCGTCTGCGGGGTTTGATAGAGGCCGAGAATTCCTTATTTGTCCCGGAGATTACTGATTAACACATTTGATGGGTTTACCTCTGTAGATTTTTTTCGATGAAGAACTTCGGAACTGTTCGACACGTACTGTTATTCTCTTCTTCAGTACATTCCAAAGGATCGCTGCTTATTCTTTTTATTTCGAGTAAACCCGATGCGGAACGGACCGAAACAAATGACAATCAACGAAAGTCATTGCGTTAAGTTCCCCCCAAGCTTTGGAATTGTTTTTAATTATTGGTGAATTGAGCTGGAACGGAGTCAGCCAGCGTAACGATTTGAGTGCAACGAGGTTGTAGCCGACCGTCTTTCACCCCCCTTTTTTTATTACTTTATTTACCTGAATTCCCATTTTTCATAAAGTCAGATGAGAAAAAAGTACTCGCGATGTTATTTCTCGCACGGAATTTTGTTAACTACGTCGAGTCTCTTGGTAAGGAAAGTGCTTATGAATGTCAGCGATAATGTGTTGGGGGAAAAAAGGTCCGATAGAGATTTAAATCTAATCTTTGTACGTTAGTTGAAAGTGGCCCAGGAAATCGTATTACTTGAAGTGGTCCCGGGGGGAAATATTACAGGTAAATTTCGGATGAGTCAGTCGACGTACATCTAAGATATGGAATGAAATTTCTGTTGCCGTCAGCTGCCTCACCGTTTTAAGGAGAGGAGCACTCTTGCTCCCCAATCATTCACTTTATTAGATCTCGTTATATTCGCCTCTTCCAAATATTGAGCAATCCACATTTTCTGCGGCAGTCCAAAGAAAGGCTTTCTTTATACCTAAGTGAATTTGATGTTTTCTTCGTTTCAGGTGAGTCACGATTTTAATATCCCTGAAGGCGCGTACGAAGTGTTGGGTAAGTACATACTCGTTTGGCTTCCTCGCCATTCTGCATTGTAATTGGTTCTACTAAACCTTCATGTTTCCATACATCCTGCTACTACCATGATACTATACCGAAAGATGACTTCGGAATTCAATTTGACATTTCTCTGATGATTACGTGGATTTGTTGAATTCTACAAAGGGCTGTCAGACTGGTGTCAAAATGATATACTTTCGACGGGTGAGGTAAGTTTGGATAGCTCGTAGATCTGCAGTCTCGAAGGGGTTTCACGTTACACATCGTCCTGAGCAATCTTAAAGAATCCAACGAACCCATGAACTCCGATCCGAAGAAAGAGACACGAAACGGGGAATACGATGATGGGCGAGTTTGAGTTTCCTAAAATCATTAATGTTACGACAGGAGTGAGGGTTAAGAGATCCTCGATCCGAGATGCTGGGCTGGTTATGGCCCTGGCTCAGCTCGGCACCGTTTCAGGCCCTGACGAGCAGGGTCCTTGGGGAGGAACCCGATCGTATCTCAGTTCACCGGACCGTTTGGAGGGAATGCATAGGGGTTTACTGCAGCTTGAGTGCCTTAAATATCATTAAGTCAGCTTATCAACTATCGGCAAATCTATATCTCAGCTGCGCGTATCCCAGAAACTAACCCGAGACAGCCGAATCCAGTAAATTTCGATGTTCCTTCGCGCACGAATGAGTTTCCTGCGGCACTCATTCGCGCCATACCCCATCCTCGATTGGTCACGGGGTTTTACTTCAGTCGGTGCAACTCGAATGCTTCCTTAAGCGCACATATTGCGTCGGGTGAAGCCGCAAGAAACTCGGTCCAACTTGTGTTACCTTTGCTAGTCGAATACCCGAGCTTTATACGTGGTATGATTGTATACCTATCTTCGGCGCGCAGCTACCTAGACAAGGAATCTTGACTTGAAAGACGTCACCGCGTTTATGCGTCAGGCTGCCTTTACAGGTTGCAAAAGATGAAAACTGTGAACTTGTGAATCGCGCTGCTACCTCGTAGTCCGACTGCAGACTGAGGTGGGTCTGGACGGTAGCCTTCGAATGGTTCTCCAAATATTTAACCACTTATATCCCTGCTTATTTGCTTTTCCTGTTCACTCGACTCTCCGTCTCCTTTTCCTCCACTATCTACCAACGGCCAATACTCGCAATGTCCACTCCGTCCGACTTTTTAATTTGTTTGATCTACGTGGGTCGAACAGAAGCAATAATCATCTTCTTGTTTTTTCGAATCCTAGTCAAAGCGTACCAAAAAGGGTATAACGGACAAACTTCCCAGTATACGGAGACCCTGCCTAATGTAAACTTGAATATCGACAACGTGTGTACAGAATGTTCCCATGTACAATGACTATTTCACGATATAACCGTTTTCTAAACACAATGCTTCCGAAGCGGCTGAATATTCTGCGTGCGGTTTTACTTTCTAATCGCTTGAGTATCAGGGCGCTAAGGCGACAAAATATAAAGTCCACACCGACCGCGATGAAACGTCAGGGTTGACCTGGCCGGTTGGGTCCTACCCAAGATGCCTACCTCGGATTCTCGATACATAACTCCAAATTAAATAATTGCTCGTTAACAAGGTAGCATTCAAGGCATTCGGCTGCCGGCTGTTGTCGGAACGCAGCACAGACGCTTTTATAGCCGTTAACTATTCACTAGGATATGTCACCGGGTGGATGATGTCCATGGGAACTCCCGGACATCGAGACGATGGCAGCGCCTCAGTTTCTGAAATGCTGATCGAACCCTGCGTACAGTATCGATGAACCGGTCAGCCGGTGGTTCTGATTTTACTTGTCCCTTGCTACCAGGCCTGGTTACGCGTATCGGCGTGTGCTCAACGACCGAAGAATGCTCACCGACTTAATTGCGATTTATCGATACCACACCTATAGCTGTGGAACAATTAGCAGCTAGATAAACATTTACATGCAATCTAGCCTGACGGCTACAAGGTGTGCAAATATATCGGGTACCACGAGTCAATAAAGCTAGAACCCAACGAGTCTTGCATATTCTGCGGTAGGGTTGTGCGCTAGCTACCTACAGGCACGCATGCACGCGTTTCATGTGAGTGCTAACCGCTGCTGTCGTCGATTCGTCATTCAAACTACTTGGAGAACTTGTATCGATATGCGGTCGCAACAATTAACCGAGTGCGATACCAGGAAATAGAATATAGAATAATTGAACAAGCCGAAGCTCGTGTATTTGACGTACGGCCGTTCGGTCGCGATAACTATCATCGACCGGTACTATACCACCAGAGATCTTCGATACCGGTTAAAGTTTCCGAGACTACTGGCCCGCAGCGTGCACGAGGCACACCGAATCGGGTCTGCGTTACCTCCGGTGCCTTCGGTTTTTTGCCTCGAATCAATGAATCTACTTCTAAACGACTTCGGACAATCATGAGCTCCGGGCAGAACCCAAGATGCAGCCATCTTCGGAGGGATCGAATTCTATGGTCTTCTAACTTCGGTCAGATATCCCCCCGTCCCGGTGCTGTCTTATGATAATTAGCTCTGTCTGGTCGCGACCATTTGTCCAACGGTTAATTCGTCGGTAGTTATATTGAAGCGCTTCGGGTTGAAACAAAGTCCGATCGGTCGCCCATCGCCCATCGCCTGGCGTCCATTGTACTTTATTAGAAACTTAAACCCACCGCGGTTGAAAATACGGCGATGGCACGACGCCTCTCCGTAGGCTACCGGGAGTCGGTCCGATCCCGGTATATATATATATATCGGGCACCCATTTCAATTCATTATCGGCTGATTGGAATATATGCGTTTCGACGATCGCATCTACATGTATATAACCTCGCCGTAACCAGTTATTATTCTTCTTACTATCACGAGCGAAATACATTAGCGCTCTCGTTTTAAAAATAGAATACAACACAACCAACTATACTCCTCTGACTTTTACCAGGAATACACCCCCCATCCAAAATTCTGATACACGAGGATGAGATTATTGCTTGATCGAAATCATTTATCAGGTACATATATCGACAGCCAATAGTAGTTCGATAAAAGCTGAGACTGTAAACAAGAACGCGGTGTTACGATTTTCGCCAAACTTCGAAAAACATGTGGTCAAAGCAACGGAAGTCAGGGCCGTTACTTCCGGTGGTTGCCGCGGGGTCGAGTGCGACGCGTTAATCGAAAAGGGTTCGTCGTCTGTCTGACCCAGCGATTCGGGTGTAACGCCTGAACTGTGAAAATGCTACCTCGGTCTTGACTGATTCGAGTCTATCTACTCCGAGTCCTTCACGCGATAGCATACGATCGTCGATGTACTGCTGAAAGCATTCGCCTAGATTGTCGAGATAACGAATAGAGTTTCATTGGTAGAGACGGTGACGAGGTACATACGTTTCAAATTTCATTCGATTGAGTCAAAAGTTTCTCACCTTTCGTTTCTTTTATTGCCTATCGATTTCATCGTCGCTTCTGTGCGATAAATTTTAGTTGAACTCTCGTATATATACCTTTGATTCGAGCAGTGATTCACCAGCTGAAACTTTTCTGCGATTTTAAAAATTGAGCGAACCGAAAGAATACAGCAGGATTTCTCGAGCAATTAAGAGCGCCGATTACGTTGCATCTAGACAGATAATTGCTGCTCCCAGTTAGAGTGAAAAGTAGAGCAGATGTTTTCAGTTTCCGAACCCCAGCGCGAAGATTCACGAGTCGTGATTACAGCGGGGGGACCTATGGAAGTATACGTGGCTAGTTACTCGCTCACAGTAATGGAATCTGTGGTCAGTGTTCGACTCTGCAGGTTTTATTTTTCCAAATACATATTAATCAAAGATCCCGAACCGCAATAGAATACTAGGCACTGGGATCGTTGTAATTAGAGGAAATACTCACCGTTTAGTGAAGCGTTCTCACTTCAATTATCCTCTTCCGACCACAGAGTGTATGCACGACGGAGAATACTTATAGGGATGCAATTAAATATTGTCATTCAATTAATTGCGGTCAGCAGAGACGTATTAATTATACGGGTAGGTATACCGGAATGTGGTATATACGTGAATCATCTGTCTTCCTATCAGCTCCTGCGCAGGGTGAGTCGCGGGGTGGTTGGCTATAAGGATTTCTGTCGAAGCGCAAGCAAAACGATTGGTAGCAGCGAGAGAATATCCATGCCCATTCGTTATTTCCTGCATTGCCATATTTGCTACTAGCAACGAGTCGCCTTGAGGCCGTGGCTCGCGAGAAGTCCCGTTCGCGGTACTTTGAATATCGAGTGCTTCTCTATGTTCTACCAAATGTTACCGCCTGACTCCTTCTGTGCGGCTGCAGCCTCTTAGCTGACCCATTGTATTCTACAGTCGAGAATTACACCGAGAACCGATACATGATTTGTCAATAACTATTCTTCATGCCTGTTTATTCAATAGTGAGAAGCTGTTTCAAAGCAAACGCTGCCGCAACTTATATGCGAAACGGTTCCTATAGTTAGATAACCCAACGCAATGCGAAACTATCGGTTCATAGATTATACAATATTTAAGCAGAATCCGGTTT
Source organism: Euura lappo (assembly GCA_018257835.1). Lineage (NCBI taxonomy): Eukaryota > Metazoa > Arthropoda > Insecta > Hymenoptera > Tenthredinidae > Euura > Euura lappo. The sequence goes on along the minus strand of JAEUYN010000865.1, from coordinate 200,855 downwards.
CACTATCGTCTTCCGACCGTCATCAAATTTTTGGTATGTTACTCGCAATTTCATATCCAGCCCCAAGTGGTGGATATGGTTTTGAAGTGTATTCATTGGCTAAGAATACAGATGAGGGCAGCAGTCGTGTCGCATGTGAATCGTTCGAGATTGAATATATCCATATATTTCAGAGCTACCTGTAAAATCGTGCAAAACGTGGCAACAATTGAGAAACAACTAGTCGTTTGTATGCCAATTCGATTGTTCGATGGATCGTTAGAGCCACGTAGTATGTGGCAGTTTGTGGAGGTTGTAGCGACACGCATTCGTTTGATATTCGACATCGTTGCCTTTATTGATTGTCGTTTGAAAATCAATCAGCCAAGAGCTATCGCCTCATTAATCAACGATAGATCGTCCATACTGACAAATCCTATCCCATGACCACCGATGCATAGTAAGTGCTCGAAATGCCTCCGAGCGTTCTACTATTCGTTATTATTACGACCTTATAACGGAGAAAGCAAAAAGTTGTCGAAAAGCCGTGATAAAGATGAGAATCATCAACATTCTGCAAAAAATAAGTCTCGATCGATTGATGCAGTTGAATCAACGTCGATGGATGCATCCGATTCTTCTACCTCTGGACCAGACCTCCGTTTTCCATGAAAATGGCGGCGACTTGAAAGACTTTCAACCCTAGAAGATCAGAACGCGGGTGTACGAGCTTCTACTATAAAATAATAGAGGAAGAAAGGCAAGGTTGGCATCTGGTCTAACTGACAATGAGGTGGTACGAGGCGGTATGGATAAACCGAGATCCAAAGAGGGCCACACACCGCGGCTCACCGCCGTGACGAATGGGCTTCACGAGCGAAGAAGAAGGTACGCGATCTCTAACAATGATGTAACTAAGCAAAGAATCGACACTCACTGGACGTGGGGCCCCCCGTCACAATAGGCCTTACCGTGGCTTACGAATATGCTACCGAAACCAAGTATCTGTCAAGCTATTGTCGTTCACGCCGGTTCCGAATCGGTTCCCTTTACTGTTTTTTAAAACAGAAGAGGAAGCTCAATTTTCGTCCATCATTCAAGCAAGCCCGTAATCAGGGAGATTTTCAGGTAGGAAATCGAAGTTCATTTATATACCGATTGGCGTTGTGTGAAGTCTGTGATTTCACCGTGATTGGGCATCGGGTGTAGTTTCTCCTCGAGACCATCGAGCAACAGACTGTCAGAGGTTCGGCGAGTTGCGGCAACAGGCAGAAATGTGTCTTGAAAAGGATCGAAGGGGGGGTGAGTCAGGGTTTGATTGACGGGCACTTTGGCAGCAGCCCACTGTTAATAAACAAAACGCCAAATTATCATATTGAATGCAGCAAGTACCGAGGGAAGTGAGATAGGAGGATGAGAACGAGGAAGATCGATTGGGATCTTGGATGTCGACTGTACCACGGTGACTCACTCACATCCCGCCGACCCATTTCAACCCGCCTCGTAAACCATCTCGTGGTCCAAGTCGAGCGTAGAGAAGAAAATCCACTTTCGAGATTATTTTCTTCGAGACAGTAATTCTGTTTGGGATTTACCGCCAATATGCGCTTCTCCGACAAATTGAAACGTTAATTGATTTGACCTTGATACTTGACGTACAAATCTTAATCCACAGACCATAACTGGCTGGTGTAGCGAGCAAGGCGTTGATCTATCTCGCGGCTTAGAAAGTCCAAGGGTACGTTGAGTTGCGCCATCCGATTTAATGCCGTTGAATCGATAGCATCTCAGACATCGCTAGTCACTTGGTCAATGACATAAAGAGTTTCATAAATGTACTCAACTTGCATATGCGTTACTACGATTAACTTATCCGAACACCGCCTCTGACGTGACGTCGATGATTACGCAGACTGAAACCAGTTTACGGACCGACTGCCATTTTATATCGTGAAAATAGTATCATCTTATCATAACGAAGATGAAGCTCGTGTTTTTACAGTGGAAGCACGAAATGTCGGATCTATATTTTTATTGGAGGAATGAGATGCTTTTTGACGATCGTAAAGTGGAGCATCACCTGAGCTTGAAGCCCATTTTGAACTAGTTCCTCAAGAGCCAGTTGAGGTATTTATATTTTAATTAGCTCACCCTTCTTCGATGCCCGCTGCTGCCGGCCACTGGCCTCTTCTCACACGCCCCTCCCTATCCCGCCCAACTTCTTCGATCGTTTAATCATAATCTAATAACCGGCTGACATAAAAAACTAACTTAATAAAAGTGTGCGTGAACGTTGCAGGTATGAAACTATCTATCCGTTAGTTTTCACGTGGATGGATCAGCGATTTCAATATCGAGTTCGTAGCCCAAAAAAAAAAAAAAAAAAAAAACTAGTCGATCAAGGAGATATCCGTTCAGTCAGAGTCAACATTTTTCTCGACTATGAATCAAACGGTGGTTCGTCGTACACACGTTCACGCATAATATCTTCGATATAGGTGTGACGCGTATGCTTGCGGGTAGATTTATAACGACTAGGTATAGTATAGGTTCACGTGTGTGAGTTCAGGAAGATGCAATCTCAACCTCGGAGCACGGTCGAGCCCGTAGCACAGAGTTCCGGACGCCTACGCCACACGGCAGTGGCGTCCATGGGTGATCGTTTCGAGTCTTTTTTAGAAATTCCTATTGATTCCATTGGAAATGTTTGGCTATAATCTTAGATCTATTGATCGAGCGATAAACGCTGTTTAGACCTTAGACCTTAATTCCGATCCCACAGTCAGCTGCACGCGCTATGCGTGTGAGATTTTTCCATTTTCTTTCTCGGAACGCAACGATTTCAATGTGTACAAACTATGAAAAAGTTGATAGATAGCCAAAGCGGCATTGTCTTGTCTTCCCCGGTGCGAAACGGCGCGGGCGAACGGCAACTCTCCGTAGGATATCGCTCGATTTTTCTATACCGTTGCCTAACGATGATTAATATCAATTAAAAATAATTAAATACAACTGTGCGAGAAGGCGAGAGGGTGAAAGGGCGAGAAGCGTTCCGCGAACAGCCAATCTAAGATGAATCGACTCATTTGTATCTAATTAGCTAGATATCAGGCTTGTTAGTGTGGGCTTGACCATTTGTGTTCGAAGATACCGCAGCGCACACCTCCGCTCGTCTTTGCACCGGTTGCGACAGAATCCATGGACACATTTGTCGTTAATTAGTAATTAGAGTCCGAGACGTGAGTACCTACGCGTCTGCTCACCGGTCCGGCGATCGGGCCAGGGTCTACCTGTCCACCCGGTCCGCTCCAGCCAGTCTGACCAGTCCTGGACAAGCAAATGGAGGATCCAAGAGATGCGCGGAGAAATAATGATTTTCAGTAGCCGTAGCCGCGTGGCCATGGCCAAGCCGAGCGCCTCGTAAACCTCAACGAAACACGAGAAAGTCGGACCTGCGAGTCCTGGGGCCTTAATCTATTGTCAGACCCTTCTAATGCCACGCATTAATAGATTCGTTCTCAAAGAAGCGTTTCACGCCTATTATCTGTTTCTTTATTCACCGGCTTCGGATTATACTTTTTGCGTCTGACGGGGATAACTCTTTAATACCTCACCTCAGCTTTGGGCCAGATCAGAGAAGGAATAATGGAAAATATTCTCACTTCCAAGACGTTTGGAATGATCGAACAATTCTCGGAATTAGAATGAAACTTTCTGTAACAGTCCCCCTCTGAATTATGACTACATATATGAACGACAGAAGAGGATATGGTCTGAACGAGATCCCATAGCACCTGTCTACCGTGTGAATCTATTTCTTGTATTTCTTGATATGTAGGATGCGCTTACCGATACATCGGCTCATTTGTATCTGTTTGTTCACACGTATTCTCACGTACACCGTACAGGTATATGATATTTAAATACAGACAATGCGTGGCCTGTTTCACCGGATCTTTTTTTGTGGGGCACCTTCATCACCCTGGCCATCGCCGGCGAGCGACTGACAAATTACCGGTGTGATTGAAGGTTGACTCCCACAGTCTCTTGTCCGTCCGTCTCTCTCATCTTGTTTGCAGGTTCTTCAACTTCGAGCCCGAGTGGCGTAACTCGAATCTTTCTTCTTTCACTTGTACTTATAATTAGTAGTTATTCCCGGAAACCAATTCAACCAAAGTACTGTACGAATTCACGTGAAATTAGATTTATTAATCAGGTGCCGTTTAAAATTGACGAATATGGCGATAAATTCCAATTTGAAATCCGATAATTTTTTGTAACGATCAATTTCCTTTCTACTCTTCTGGAATCTGCTCATTTAATGGAGACGAGTGCGGCGTATCGCTCGCTAGAATCGATTGTGGTCATTATACTATTCTTTCCACTCTCATGTTCCCAACGCTCGTGCCGACGTTATAGCGTAGAAATTGAATTAAAGCAGCGAAATTTCGAATCAGTACTGCGACAGTGATCAATCAAGATGATCGAAAATTCGACGAACCGTGGAGGGATACGGGCGCGGCGCTGGATTATATGCATACGTGAGCAGGTATGAGTAGAATTAGTTTTGTCGATAAAACAATATTGTTAAAAAGCTTCGGGGCGTTGTTTTTATCGGTGAACCAGAAGACAGATGATTTTCCCGGCCGCCCACCGGTACGATAACAGTTGAATGTCGTCTCACGCGTAGAACCAATATAATGATGAACGGTGCTCGCCGAATAGATCGGTTTTATCAAAGTTTACCAACCTCAAATTATCCACGCATCATTATCATAACGACGTAGTTTCCTTCTGGCTTTCCAGCTGGAAACTACGTGTTCGAAGATTCTGATGTATGTCATGTGGTATGGTAAAATAGGTTACCTTAAACTAATAAAAACTCATAAATCTCTGTGTACCACGGATGAAACTTTATACTCCTGGAAGAAAGCCCTTCCGTGTAAAAGTATCGTTCGTTACTTACATCCAAGTGAGACTTATTTATCGGCGTTCTCCCATGCAAGGAAGAACATAGTAATTGACTTTTCTTCATACAAAAATAAGAAGGCTCATGCTGTTAATACTAAATAAAAACAACCAAAATTTCTGAGCTTATTCGATTGGCGAACAGCAGTCTCCAGGCTATGTAATCCAAAGAGTATTTCAATTCCTAGATCATACACAAATCCTCTTGTTGCACCTTCCATACGCAATTATAATCGTCAGGATAATTCATAGCTTGGCAAAACTCCGGTGCTTTGTATTCATGGGGCTCTCGTATTCATATGGCAGTAATACGAAGCGTTTTCGCCTCACCGCACTTTGTAGTCGAACTTTTTGTCATACGTATCGCCTAGAGGTTGTGGGGAAAAAAAATCAAAGTGCAGGTTCGAGTATACGTCTGCACGAGAAAATTGTTCAACTGCGACGAGTGTCGTAGTCGTTGCCTCGAGCACACTGCACCGTGGTAAAGTGTGGATGTGAAAAAGTTTCAAATGTATGGGCAGACGTTTTCTTATCATTCACTCGCGTGGCTACTCTCGGACCTTTTTCTTTTTTATTTTTATCCACTGCCTTTCTTTTTAATCAGCGCAATTAATTAATCTCCTTCGGGTTAAACGGTTGATACGAAACCGGTCGCCGTATTTCTCCGTCATTGAAAAAAAGAGACGGAGTCTGAAAAAGAAATGATACGAAAAATAAACGGATAAAATAATTACCCACTGAAACGAGGAAGTACCTCGACTAGCTCTACACGCCTGCTGGATCGTATTTAATAACAAATCGATTTACCCAAATGTAAATTTTGACAAGCAATTAACAATTTGTCAAATAAAATTGATAACGCTTCTGCGTGACGAAATTATATTCAAATAGCGAATACGTAGTCAGTTTTTATTTCAATATTTGTTAGTATCTTTTTTTTAATTATTTGTCTATCAAGTATAAAATTGGTCGTAGAATTCAAGGATGAATAACGTTGCCTGTTTTACCATTTGTTTCAAATTATTATACGAGCTATTACTTTCCGAGTCGCCCGGAACATCATTTAATCTCCAGTACTCCAACTGTGAAATCAAAAACCGACGAAACTAGAAAAGGCACACGGCGCGGTATATCAAATCATGACTCGCGTATGGCTGCGGGATTTTGGAGCATAGGAAGGAAGAGAGTTTTTCCAACGACGCGTTCGTCGAGTAGGTACTATGGAACGAGTTGATTTCGGTGGTCGTAATTCGGAGGAGTAGAGTAATTTGGATTAGACGACAACTAACGCTACAAAGAAGCAAACAAGGCACAATGCCCTAACTCAATTCCTGGAGAGAAAATATGACCCCGGTGAGGCCCAGCCCCCTCGACGAATTTATGACCAATTAACCAAACAATTATTTTAATAAGTGGTATATCGAGCCAGGAATCGCTTACTAATTGGGAACTACGCCAGGCACTTATAGCTCTGGATGGTTGGGTCCGATGTTCCAATGTTTACCATTGCAAATGCCTTAAAAACTCGTCAATTGGCCGGACCCTCCCCGCTGCAGAGAATTTTATTGGCTGCGAACCTCAACTTGTAATTTGGCAGTCCATAAATATAAGGTTTTATACGATCCGAAAGCCAAACCACACTGACTTTACTCCCCCTTTCCAATCTGTCCGAGCGCCCGTGACTCCACTTTCGACCACGGCCATGGCCATGGCCATGGCCGTGGCCACGAAACTACGAAACTAAACAACTACAGGCACACACGACTCACGAAACTACGGAACACGGCCACATGGCTGCGCCGTACGGTGGGCCAGAACTTTACGTGCCGAATGTCAATTTATCAGGCCTCGTGCTGTTGCCAGAACAGTTTCGATCGCGTGGGTGGGACCACAATCTCACTCGAGTCTTCGGCTTTATTCGAGGGACTCGCGATACATCCAAACCCGAAGGGAAGTCATTTTTTTTCTCTCTGTCAAACGGGCGCTGTTGTTATCGCAATTAACTCAAATGTCGCACTTTCTTACTCAACTACCGGACACTATTTTTGTCTCGTCATGTAGCTTTTCGCACAGAAGGTAGACAAAAATCCTCCGAGCACTTTATTCATCGTTCTTCTCATAGCATCGCAATGAGTGTGCAGGCCGTATGTATCTTGGGTTACAACCTACGCCTCGCCTAAGGCAGTTTCTATTTCCGATTAAATTAATGGATCGGCTTCCCGAGAATGGCGTGACACATATTATGAATGTGTGGGTGAAAATTCGTCGCTTTCTCATCGGTTATACGAGGAGGTTCAATCATTCTTGTCTTACGACGTAACGTGGCTGTAATTAACCCAAGAACGACAGACCGCGGGGTGCATATCAACCCCACGCGTTCCTTTCTCATAAAATCGTTCCTAGAGTAATAACGGGACTCGCAGAAACGTGAGCTTCTCCCTTTTTTTCATTAAGGACGAGAATGCTGCGGCGCAGATTCAATTTTGACGACGTTGAGTGAATGAAAAATCGATTTGAAGTATTCAAAAATGATGGAAATCAGCATCAACCTAATTTTTCGCTTATTTTTCGGATCGAAACATATTACATGGCATTTCTGCAAGAAGGTGGTGACAATTTTGGAATTTAACCAAAATTGACTCACGCTTGAATACGAGTTCAATCGCCCCTCAATAACGGAGGATATGGTCTTCCCGTATCGGCAACGCCATGGTAAACTCGCGGAATCTGCTAGAGTGAAAAATGGTTTGAACGAAATAATACGGCTATATCAGGAGTGGATAATGTATGTATATGGTTTCATACAAGAGAACGTGGGCGCAGCCGTGTGCATTGTTGGCCGAACAAAGCCCCCCAGTGGCTGCAACCAGGGCTGGCTTTAGAAGTGGGCAAACCGAACAACGCCGCCTGAGGCACCACTGGGTAATCTTAAATCACATATTTTTTCCTCAAATCATCCGCAGCAAATGCACGCGAGTAGTTACAAATTGCGAACTCCGATGACAGCCAACCGGTACTGAATCTTGTACACAAACACAGATGACAAGATAGCCACGTAAACTGTTCGATATTCAGGTCGATTGCGGTACGTCTAAGACTAAGAACAGAACGATGCTCCGTCAGTCAAATACTCTGCTCTGTACCGCCGCTCAATTTCGATTTCCAAATTTCAATTTTTCACGGATTTTTTTTCATGGAAGTATCACTGATTCTTTTTCTGGACGGAATATGAGAAGTAGAACGGATGGAGACATCCCATATTCGAGATGTTCGGTATCATAACAAGGCGAACAAATCTCTAGACCCGGGTCTGGTTCGCCCGGCCGTTTCCCTCAGCTTCTCTCTCCTTCGGATCGACTACCACCTCTTGTACGGTTGAGAAGAAGTGGCCCCGGTCCAGGCCCGTAGCTCTTTGCTCTCGTAACGAGGCGTCGTAAAACACGATTTCATTATCAAGCCTTTGGTATATCAGATATTCTCGGTGCCCATCGCGAAAAGGCCCATTGGCAGCGACGGAAATGAAATTTGCATCGATCGAGTGTCGTTTGTTATTATTATTTTGAGCTTTATTTTCATTGGCAAACTTGACTGAGGATACCGACCCGGAGACTTGGCCGTTTTCGGACCACTGACGATGAATTTCAAGTTATAGCTCATGTTTTTTGAGGTGGTGGTACAGGGCCAGATGAATATCGCGAAAATCTGTCCTTTAGGTTTCATATACATACAGAGGTTCAGACTTTGTCGTATCAAGGGATCTACGCTCCCTGTTCGTATCAACCGATGGTTTTCCGGCGTTCAATTCCCGCTTCGAAATATCGTTTCCTCTCGAAAGCGCGCGGGCCGGGCGATATCTTTGAGCCTGAACTGAAAATTGTGGTAGGTATCGAAGAAATCCTATTTCTATGATAATTTTTAGGCTTTTTTTTCCCTCTTTTCTTCTCTATCTTGAGAAATTCTCATTTATGAACAAAACGAGTTTCATGCTTCCGAATAACCCTAACCAATTCCACGTGATAGAAAAACAACACCACGTATTCTCATACCGATAACATAATTCCGTACTGAAATAATATCTTGTGGGGGACCAATGGAAAAGTATATTTCATCTCTACTACCCTCGAATATTACGTATTACCTTTCATTACTTTCGATAAAATGAGAAATGTATTGAAAGTATCGACGAAACATTGTCACATCCGAAATTCTGATAGATTTGAGATCGTGTACGATTCGCACATAAAATAACGGTTGAAACATTTGAGCGCAAACCTGAGTTTTCGAGGTGAATTGAAGAGGTGCCACTACGGTACTGCAGCGTTTCTTTTGAATGGGACAGAATTTTATTCGTATGTCGTGTCTTCATCGTCTTCGAGGAAATCTTGATCGAGGCAAGTGCACATTTCATAGTTCTGTTTCAGCGATTCAGTGGAATGAGCGAGAGAATTGTATAAAAGTGGAAATGAGGGAAGAACCTGGGCCATTTGCATACAGGATCTCGAATTGACTAGCGAATGTCGAATAACGACACCGGTCTCTGCAGAATGGAACGCTTTTGTGAAATTTTACCGTCACGGGGTCTCCTTTTCCGAGTGTCACCCTCGTCCTCTGTACAATTTATCGAATCTTGTTTGCATAAATACCATCCAGCGTCCGTATTTGACACCAGCAGTCAGCAAATTACGGCGGGAATGGCCATCGCGTTGACAAGAAGCCCACAGGCTTCGAGATCCAGTCTGGTTGTATTCTCTTTTGCTTCATTTGTCTTGCGATCGTTTGTAAAGTCTTACTACCTACCGTTCTTGACTCCCCTGGGAATCTCAACGCTCGATCAGCGGGTATCGAATATTCAAACAATTTTCGAATTCCAGTCCCCGCCTAGTCCGATAGTTGGATCGTATTTTCACCCACCAGATTCTAGAACCGATTCGTTCCGTCGCTACGACTTTGCTAAGAAAGAAATTTATGCGTATCTTGATATCTGGAAAACTAATCCAATCCGATACGTAACAGATTTCCTCCGCTAGTATCTCGGCCACTGTTCCAGCAGTCACGAACCGTACCATGTCGGACATTCTTTAAATATTTTCGACACAGCCTTTGAAATCCTATAGATTTCAAGTCGAGCATTGCTCGTTGAAAGAGCGAAAGATTAATGATCTCGGCTGTAAAATCTGTAAGTCAATATCTGCCCTGGTTTTTCCGTGTAGTTTTTTCTTTGACAAACAAAAAATAAATAGTAATTGGTAAACCAGCTAGCGTTACGGATTGCAGAAGCCGCATAGACGATCATCGAGGCGGAAGCCTTCTCCAGGGCGGTCCCGTTACCGAGTCTTGCATGCTAATGCTAACCGCGTGATCACTGCGGTCAGACCCAGTCTGTCTGCACCAGCTAGTACGAGGCTCTATTCAGTAAAAGCTGGTTCCTATATCCTATACTCTATCGAATACTTCGATGGTCAAGATTTAGCTATTCTTCCTCCGTTTAGTACTTGAAGAACAACCCTGTCCTGTCCAGTACTTTGATTCGTCAGCTTTCTCTTAATTCGGTGTGAACGGAGCCTGAGAGAACTACTGAACGAAGACCGCATGCGTGAGTCGCCATGTTCCAACCAACCTGTTGGAAAACCGGTGGTTACGTACCACTGTTTCAGCGCTAACTGTACCGGATAGTCTATTTGTGTACAACCGAGACATACCTACATTTTGGAATACAAATTTCTTCTGGAAAACGCGCATTGTCCAACTATGACGGTGAATCAGTCGCAGAGTTCACCGTATGACATTGAATCGAGCAAGTTCTGATGCAAGTCTGTGTCCAAAGGTCCGAGACAACATGGCTGCTCAAGTTCCGTGAAATTTCAAATTTTACCAGACATCTTTGCACTTGGATCTTCATTGTGCCGGGCTTTGGAGAGCGTTACGCTATTTTGTTACGGACGTGCTTTCAGCCATCAGCAGCTATCTCGGAGGAGACCAGGCGGTATTAACTCCATCTCTGCCGGTCTAATGCAGAACCCTGATGTAGGTGGAACGAGGTCGTTGGTCCAGGACCAACCGTCCGCTCGCGTAACATCAGCTGATTCCCTGTCACGTGTGCTTTGATCCGACGGAAACGCAACATCGAGACTATCTTCCGCTGTTTGTCTCGATTATTCGTTGTCTCCATCACGTCAGCGTTACGAAAGAGCCTGGTCTACCGTTAAAATAAACGTGCGTCGATATATATCAACTAAACATCGCTTTCTCGTGTGATACATATCCAAAACTCTTTACGAGACTTGTTAATTTCGCAGAAGGAACGATTAGTTTCGTAATCGTTGTGACTTTCGAGTTAAAAAATTGTCACACACAGCTATACTACATATTCATGTTTCTGGAATTAGGTGCAGGAATTAACCTGAAATTCCCAACACTCGCGGTTTACTGGGAACAGAAATATTTCTACTCGTTGAGAAATGGGCGCTAATTAGCTAATTTGAATAATTTTGTTCCGAATGTTTATTTCTTCCTCATATTTATGTACGCCAGAAAAATAATCACGCGCATTTCTATGCCAGGGTTACGGGCGGATATGGCCAACTCTCGCAAATTGAGGGGGACCCGAGGGCCTCCTTCGTTTTCTCAGCTATTTCGAGTTCAGGCCTTCTATTCACTCAGCTCCCAAAGGCCAGAGTCCCGAAGGGATGACCCGAACCGGTTGTTGACGGAAGTTTCGCCCTGAAGAGGATGCGTCATAATCTCACACGGTGTATCGATTCAGAGTAGAATAGAATAGAATAGAATAGAATAGAATTTATTAATATCCATTACAATGTTGGACAAACTTAGGAGCTAGGTATAGACTCTATACTATAGAGTATGAGTATGAGTATGTCGTTGCAAGTATCGCGACGTCGCAACTTCAGGGACAAAATATTCGAGCAGACGAACGGATGACAAAACAGAAAAAGATAAGGAAAAAAATCACGAAACACAATTATACAAGCACGAATCGAACTTTCTTTTCTCCAGTTCGATTATCTCCGCGCAACCGTGGAAAGAACGACTGTAGTACGAAACGATAATCGATTATGCATTCTTACGCAATGGCGAACCGCACGCGAGTAGTATACCCGGTGTTCGATGACTCTGTCGGTGTAACTCGATCGACGGGAAGTTTTCCCCTCATCCGCGGTTCGAATCAGTCCCCCCATCCAGTTTGTTCATCTTCGGCAAAGTTCCGTGGCTTCCGGAATCGCCCCGAGTTCGATCAGCGCCCTTGGAAAGTGCAGCCAGAATTTAAAGAATAGCTAGACGTGAACTTTTAATACACCCCGTACCGGAGTTGAGCTCGCGATAAGCGCGGTAGTTCGTCGTTAGCGTTCCGGATCGGCGGACGAGTACTATCGTCGCCGAAGAAGACCACGCGGCTACGCCGAGTGCGCCGAGTGCACCGCTATCTCGCATTTGCTTTATTGAATCACCCCAGGCTCGGGATACAGCAGGACTTGACTGGGTCTTCGCCAGGTCCGGTGGGCCGACGATCCACGCATGCTGCGCGTCCTCGCAGAGGTATAGGAAGCGCGGACGAGTGCTCGAATCCCTAATATGGACAGCGTCCACATTACTTGATCTCTTCGTGGATACCACCGCCGCAACAGCTAAGGCTGCTCCACTCCGAGCGCGTAGCTTCCGCCGCTGTTACAGTTGCGGTTACCGCACCTACTCGAAAAGTCCCCGATACGCGATATCGATTCTCCTCTCTGCCCTTTCCGTCTTCGCGGTCAGGTCCACCCTAATACGTACCAATGGAAAAGAATAAGCGTCGAATCGCGCCGAGGGTGCAACTCTTGGGATATTCGGACGATAGCTGTAGTCGAACGTTTTTTTATTGGTGACTCTTTTTTTTCCGACAGTCAGACTCCCTGATTCCGGTTTAGAGAGAGAATAATATATTACGCGTTGCACGATTAAATCGGCGTTGTTGATTTGGTAACTTTCTTTTTTCACTGATGGAGCAGCAACGCCATCAGGAATGAAAGCTTGATTCGTATCTTCCATCTTTTTTCGATAAGACTCGGTGGCTGGAAAGAATTTCATTACTACACGACGCCTGGTCGACATTTAACATATACCATTGCGCTTTGACGCCACGACGGTAACGCAACGCAACGCAACGCAACGCAGCGGGCTACAGATCCGTTTCGAAATCAATACACGACGTGATAGGTGTGTAACCGTAGTTTGATTTTTCTTCTCCTATGATTGAAACGCATTGATATTGATTTCTGATAATTCCATTTCGCACGCGCCGACGAAACTGCGCCAACGTAAAATGCGCGGCAGTATTCACTCGGCTCCGAAGCTCACCCCGATCGTGAGACTGATGCCTCGCGTATTCAAGGTATTCTTACATTGATTTGGCACGTGATGTTATGCCGCGCTGCGCTACGTAGGTTATAGTTGTTCGTTTGCAGGGTGATCGTATCTCCACGCAAGGACAAGACCTTTTCCTTTCCTTTACCGTCTCGCGTAGTTACGTTTCGCCTTTTGCATCCACCGTCTACGTTCGATCCCGATCCATGCTTGCGCCGAGCGATACATTTCAATTTCATTATTCTTAATGGCTTTTATACCTAACCATTCTGTTTACCGACTGCATACAGCTCCGATTAGTTCCCGTAATTTACCCTACCAGTCGTCGAAGCGATCGATAAACTTTACTACGTACCTACGCGTATGAAGAATGGAAAACCGCTTCCATAGCCTTCTCCAACGACAACCAGCAATGAATGCAAACGCCAGTGTGAAGAAATGCAAGAAAAAAAGAAAATACGAATTTTTTGCGAAACATTGCGAAGCGTCAATGACGGCGCTAGTCGCCGATAGCCAGCGTTGTTCTCGCGATGTTGGGAGGAGTCGGAATGTCGTATACAATATACATATACCGCCAGTATCCGATAAATCAGTTTAACAGAGCGACCAGTAATAGTCGTGGACAGTCGATTATGTTTATTTTTTTAGCGCCATTTCACATTGCTAATCTGAGATTAATCGAGCGTCCGATCATCGACGCCCTCGGGTTTCAAAAACCGCTCGCAATCTTGAGAAGAATGAACATTTTTTGCTCCCGATCAATTAGTTCGCTCAATCGGTACACGATCACGACGCGGTCTCCCGCTACGTACCAACGGACCGGGTGCTCGTCCGCATAAAAAAAATCGTCAACAATTAAAGTCTCCGACAGTTTGTCCGGATTTCAAGTCCGCAGAGTCGGCTCCCACGCGTCTGTGGTTGGCAATTGGTAGCAATTGGTATCAGCGGTTTCGGCTGTCAGTCGTATGTACCTTTAAATCGAATCAGAGAATTACCAAACTTGGACGGTTGCTTAAGTCAGCAGCCGACAATCCGGGCCCCCGTCACTGCCGAAAAGAGCTGTTGCTCCGGCGATATTTAAACCCGGGCATTTCTCCTCGGTCCTCGGTTAGGTTTTCCAGATTCTCAAGGCCTCAGTGCCCGTGGCCTATGCCAACCTTGGTTATTAAAACCAGTTGTAATAAATCCAGACACCGCGGGCACAAGAACGGCGCGAAATTGTAGGAAAGAGGCAAGAGGCAGGAGGTCCCCTTCAGCGGTATACGCTCGACCGCGACCGCGACGGTGTGGATGCGGACTGCGGATCCGGCCTCGTTTATTTGCGAGCGTGGACGCGCGGCCTGCTTCGCCCGTTTGACCGTTTATTGCGTAATCCTCTCCAGTGATTAATCACGACCGACAAGAGCTGGAAGGCCTAGGTTACGACGCTACGTGCTCTGCCTTCTTGAAGCCGACACCGCGCGCCGCCGGTGCCAATGATCCCAGGGGACCCCCTTCCTCGTCATTCGGCATCGATACCTACGGAGCACTTTTTGGCTAGTGTTCATCTTCGCACAAGGTCCGATCTCCGAATGGCTCGATCCTCGATGTACGTAGGTACGTTGGAAACGACGATCATTCCGTCAGTCGGTACTCCGTGGTCTTCCTTTCATAACTCGATCCCTCAACCGCAGAGATTTAATTAAACGTTTAATTCTATAGAGGCAGAAGGTAGTCTGGCGGCCAGGTTTTGTATCTACCTTCACACCGCACCGTGCCATACCATAGCTAGATAGCTAGCCGTTCGTACACTGTATCATCTGGCACAGGCACTGGTATACGTATCCGCGATTCTCCACTTGGCTGGTAAGACGCTCGCTCACAAACGTTTTACTTGTCGGCACGTACCGGCGTGTTTGCTATTTTTATTTTCCACCAGGGATCCGTGGAGTCGAGAACGGCGGATAGATTCAGAGGAAAGTATCTCGGTATGTACCCACGTGTAGCAACTCGGTTGCGGATCGCAGCTGAACAGGCATTATGAATAAATAAGTTGAGCGTATTCCGGAGTGAATTTGGGTGCAGGATTGAAACGTGTTTCGTGGCCAATTTCCCGGTGAATCTGACGTCTATTAATTCGGTAATCAAATATGCACGTCGAACACTCACGACTTTAATCACGATCGGAATTTTAGATATTCCGTCGCATAGCGATAAAGACGTACTCCGTCTTTTACCACGAATGAGCCTCAGGCGCATGGAAATATTTTTCCACTTTTGAATAGAATTCCAACAAGAATATTTCAAGCATGATTAAACACGGATTTATACGAATAGCCCGCTTGGCAAATGGATAGACCCTGAAGTTAATAATTTGTTCCCGACAAGGAAATTTTAATCCGTAAGAAAATAATAGAATATTCAGAATAACGAAACGACTCAATTCACTCGAAATCAATTTTTTCACCAGGTTCCACTGTTTTTTTTCACATATTTTACACGCGTTCATATCAAACGCTGGCGAGTCTCGTTTCAATTACTTACATCGCTCCTCATCAACTAGATCGTTACACAGGCAACAACTTCAATACACATTTAATTGCGATACCGAGCAGTATACTCATAAATTATATACCACGGTGAAATGTGTAATAGAAATGTTTCTCCAATTTCTACGTAAGAAACGGGACGCAGAGGTTATGGTGGCTGGTGTAATTAAACGCAAGGCATCAATCATGCCAGCAAGATAGAGATCGGGCGTTTCAAGAGAGAAAGAGAGAGAGAGAGAGTAAGACTTTTCTGTCTCACGAGAAATTTTTGATAATACGAAATGAATCAGCGTGAGCCGTCGCTAAGCAGGATGGCGGCACGGCACCGTGTCCGTACGCACCGCGTCTATAGCAGCGTCCCGGGATCAGATGGGCGTGGGTCATTACTCACATCACCAGCGGATGTCAGCCGAGCTGGTGTTGTTATTAATTAAACGCCTGACTGATAGGCATCACCCGACACACCAATTCCTCACACATCCTTGCTTCCTATTACATATCATTTGTCTTTGCTACCGGGCATTTCTACCAGGTTTTATTGCGTTTCGTTTAAGGGAGATTTATCGGTGTTTGAGTGTTGCATTCGATCCATCTCTCGCTACCACAATTGACCCTTTTTTTCGCCAGACAATTCCGCCTCGTCGATATCCTCGATGAGCCTTTGGGACAGAAAAACGTGTCAAAGTCTGGTCGATTATCTAGACGTAACGCTTCGAAGAATAATTAATCGTTGCGCCAGTGGGTGAATCTGGAATAATGAAACGCTGGTTCGTAACATTGGAAGAAGAGCAGCTAGAGTCAATCAATACAGGACTCGATGGTGCGGAGTCGAGTCTCGTGTATTTTCAATGCTCGACTTCATCTTGGAGCGAACGCCGAAGCAGTTCGTATTTTATTTAATTAATTTACTCAACAGTCGTTATAAGCACACTTTAGCCGTGTATTTCAACGAGGCCATAAATATCGGTACTCGAAGCTCCGCACGATTAGGTCTGCGCATAAAGTAAGTATGATAATCCTCCGCATTTGCGATATTGCAGATTTCAAAATTAACACGAGCTAATATTTCAACGATTTACCGGTACACGCTGTTGAAAGTTTGTCACCGGTATTCAAGGTGCGCTCGGATCAGTTCGGAATAAAAATGTTTCCCGAGGCCGCAGAGACGATGCCTCTGATCATTTGCAACGCCAGCGGTTTATCATCGTTTGAATAAAATAAAAAAAATATTTATGGCTTTATGGATCTTCGTACGCTCAATGCCCGGTACATGTGTGCAGATTTGTACGGCAAGTACATAACTCTGTTATACCGAAGGAGAACCTTCGAAGCTCCTCGGTGTTCACGGATACATATCGTTACCTCTGGCGGACTTGACACCGTCCCATGCGTTCATTCGTTCATTCGTTCATTCGTTCGTTCACTCGCTTGCGAGTCGCGTACGACCGGCTGTCCAGCAACAGTGCGCGACTATTTGCACTCCTGGACGCTCGTAACTCCCTGGCCCTTATTGCTTCGCGACACTCTACCTGCTTTATGGCGCTACGTGGTGCCGGGCTGGTATTTACTTTGGCTAAGTCGTATTTACTCGTATTTGCTCACATCTCTACGCTCGTAATTATAACGCGTTCTCTTACCACTAGCCGCGATTCCGAACCTCTGTAACGCACCAGACGCAAACATCGTCTTTTGTTTTCCACCGTCGCGTCGTTACAGAGGTAGGTGGGTTACCACACATCCGCTGGAACAATCGCTCAGAATTTCCTACGAGATCTCGAGTATATTTCGCGCTGTGACTTCAGACCCACCCCATTCGCAAATAATCAAATTCATTTCCGCACACTCGCACGCGGTGTGCTCCGAGGCCGATTGCCGACGAAATCGAAATATGTAGTTATATCTACCGCAAAATTTATCCGATATTTTCACAACTGGTTATGTTGACACAGCCTCTAACCGTCGCTGCGATAGCCATAGTGCACAGTTAGCCTCGTTCCAAGTCACGGAATCTCATTATTTCTCCCCATAAAACATCAAACCCGAGACAAAAGGTAGCGAAAGCACGTAGTTCGACGGTGGTACATACGCCCGTGTATCGGCAGCTTAGTCGTTAATAGCTTCTCGAGATAGGTATAGCGCACCGAGGCAGCTTACTCGCGTAATAAGTGTACAGAAATGATTGTTACCCCGACGTTTAGCATGTGCTAACTATGTGACAACACTAGATTCTCTCCAGTACCAACTCCCTATTCTCTAACACTCGATGTTGTCGCGCTCGGTTGGAGTTTGTAACGCGATTGAAGCCGACCTGGGAAATATCTGGAGGAAATCTTGAACGAACCAGCGCACGGAATAATCTCCCGTGTACCAGACAACGAAATTCAACCAGCCCTGATATAGATCAGGTCGGGTACGTCGGACATTAACGTCACACCAACCGTGTGCCAATATGTCCGGTCGGAAGATGAATGTGCTTCATTACCAGTTCAGTGGACACAAGTTCCCGCGACCGCCGTTCGTCTGCCCCGTTCCAGCTCACCCCCGCGTCGTTACGCATACTTGAACCAATTTCGCTGCATCCCACAAGTGCTATAGATATGGCTCAGTGTCGGTATAACACGGACATGGTAGACGCAGCAGCTATCTCTAACCCGGACGCGTGTTCATCTTCATTTGTAGTCACGACCGGCGGGAATGCGCGGAGCTACGTGACGCATTGATATTAAGATGTATACCATACCGGGGGGGTAGGTCGGTGGATTCGTCCGAAGGGAGGATATTCAATTTCGGTCGCTATGTCGGATTGAGCTGTTATATGCGCTCGGAGGATCCATGGAATTCGTACAGTCGTAGTCGGAACGATGAGCGGGTTAATTTTGTCGAAAGTTTAGGAGATTCGTTCGTTTGAGATACGAATACCCGGTTTTTTCGTCACCGGATTAGTTCCTCTCTGCATAACTCCATCCACTATTCGCGAGTCGGCTTGCGCGACTTGAAGTCGGGAATTCGAGCGATCCGTCACGTCAATAGACCTTAACGTTCTCGATCTAAGAACAAAAACTCGCATACGTTGAATACTGCCCGCCCGTTTAACGTCCGTGCTTTATTCCGACGTAATAAACTCGGCGAGAATGACAAACATTCACGCGAGTCGATTCAAACACGACGACAGAGCTTTGTCGCGTATAGAAATACACAGTGGCATCGTTCGAGCATCCGAACCGATCGCAATATTTTATTTTTTTATATGGCCTCGCAATTTACCGTTTGTTTCGCACTTTTTTACTCGAAGTACGCATTTTTTATGCGTAAAACCCTTCGGCTCTATGGATCCTGACGCTTCTTCTAGAACACCCAAGAGGCAATTTTTGTAGTTGCGATACGGGCTTGTTTCCATCCATAAAACGTATGGTCGAAGAACCCTAAAGATACTATAAACCTCGAAAGCCAGTTTCCCTTCCATACAAAGGAATGCAGTGGACGGTTCTTCAATAAAGGGATGGGCTATAGAATTCTGTAATTTCCATCTACTGAAAGAAAAAGCAAGGGAGTTGTATTGTCTTTGACAATATCCCGGCCATTCTCACGCCTTTCTCTGTCTGAGCCTCCCAGGCTCCGTCTGTCTGGCTCGAAGCTCACTTACTCATCCGTGCCACGTTTGTAGAAACGAAATGCTTCGAGGTTGGTTTAATTTTCCTTCGTCACTAGCTCGACCATTCATCTTACAATTAGTCTTCTTCGTTATCTTCTGAGAGCGTGGTTATAATGGAAGCTATATATGCTGAAGAATGGGGGATGCTCATTTAACGAGTGCTTACTGGAAAGGTAAAGTACTCGAGGCCCATAATCTGAATGAAGTAGAACTGGGTCTCGAACGCGTATTTAATCCTGGGTGTTTCTTACCATGAGCACTCGATGCAGTTAGTGAAATGGACCGGGCTTAGGAAAACGAGAAGAAAAAAGGAACGATAATCGCAGAGTGAAGGAGGATCGTAAATGAAATCGTAGTTTGCTGATTGTCCGGAGGAAGAGAATGTTGACAAAAAGTGTACATTCCTCGGCAGCAAAGTTGCCCGCTCTCTTCTGGAGCGAGTTGACGGTGCGTCTCTCACACGCGAGTCGTCAGCGGTCCGAAAGGTCGCTGGCCGAGTAGAATTTTTGGTGCAGAATTTCAGGTTTTCGACACGATCTTCCGTAATAAGGTATTTCACTCTTTTGGTAATTATCAATTAATCAATTGCCGAGGCATTCGCCGGTGGAACGGAAGTGTAATTGCTACGGTCTTCGTTCCGCTGATGAACTCTGTGGTTGGGAATCGATTCGTAATAGTGAAACATAGACAATCAACGACGAGCATACCGAGAACATTCGAGATCGAGACATGATTCGGGTTTCTCTGTTTCTGGAAACTAGTCCTCCCCTGAGTTAAATTCAAAAGGTAACGCAACGAACAAGTTTTTCACTCAAAACGTGCTTCGGTCGATTGGAAAAACGCCTTTTATAACCGACCGGTACCAGTACCAGTCAACTACGGAGCATCACATTATTCAACAGGTTAAGATTTACAGCCTTTGTCACAAAACCTTTCCGCTCGAGCTTTTTCTTGGTCAAAAACGCTCATCATTGAAAAGTCAGAGCTACTCCAAAATTACAAATCGGTACGTTCGTCCGAGGCTCTCTGATCGATCCTCCATTCATAATCCCTCCGGTGTCTAAAGTTATTCAACAGAAAAAGCATCGTGTATAGCGATAACACGGTCCACCGACATTCTCGATACGATTTTTGACAAAAATTGCTCACCTTATAACTCGATGCTGCGGCCGGTCACCGAGACTCGGGCAAGCTCCTTCATAACTGGGTTCAAAAAAACTGGGTCCCTCGCCTCGAAGCCTGTTTGCTCTTCTGTCTCGGTCTTACCGCGAACAACCTCCGTCCGTCTACTTGTCTTTCGACCGTCTTATCCCGACTGCCGATCATATCGCCACTTGACGAATAGCCAAAGACATACCAATAAAGGTGGTTCCGCAAATTAATTCTGGCCTCCGCCATCTTTGGTCCTCTTTTTCGATCGAAGCTACGTCCTGTTACTTGGCGATCTACCGTTAGTGTCTCTCTCTCTCTCTCTCTGTCTTCATAGCCACATCACATCCATTATGGACTCCACGTGGGATCGACAATCTGCATATATGATAGAAGATAATGCTTTACCTATCCGTTTGTAACGCCAAAGTGGTAGAAGGGTCGCAGGAATTACGAACCTCGTTGACCTCTCGAACCCGGTGGGTGCGGTTCCCTCCGAGGCCTCACGAATCTAATACACCTACTTATTCCGGGACTTCCGCAGGTACGAGAAACAGACGAATTTCGATTTTCTACGTCGCATGAGAGTTAACTCGTGTGCAACAAGCCGCGAAACGAGGTCCCGAGGTCCTAAATATGAGATACAAATAACCTCATTGCGAGGGTGGCGGTCGAGGGTAGATGAAGAAAACGAAAAATAGGAAGGAAAAGAAAAAGAGAGGAAGAGACGAACAGCTAGGAGAAAATTGGCTAGGGACAAGAAGCTGGGCGTCTGAATGCGACGGCGACGCATGTATCTAACCCCTCCGGGGTTTTTCGGCGGCGGCTTCGTTGATTTAATTAAACCGAGGGGCATCCGCCGCCGCACCGTGCACGTGACTCTATGAGAAAAAAAAAAAGAAATGACATTTTTTGCCACGATTCGTTCTTCAGCTCCGCGCTTCTTCCTACTTTTTTTCATCCCGGATTGACAACGGTCAATTTTCTTCAGAGTCTAACGTGGCCCGCACACTCTGTCGTCGCACCGAGTCAAAGTTGAAGTATGATCCGAGGAAACGGATAACGCATCGAACGTTACGTATATCGGCCCCCGCAGGCGACGCGCTCAGGGCCCAGGGTTCAGCGCGTGCGGGACGACTCTCCTAATAAATTTGAGGGTGCGGTGGATAATTCGGCGGGATTCTCGTGCGGGAAGAGGGGGTTCGCGGAAAAGGGCCCAAAGATGTGCGGCCCGAAAGAGGGGGGTACGATTCCGGACGTGGACAGTGAGTTATGGACGTTATTGTCCGCCTGCGAACAGCGGACCCGCCTCATTACATGCAGGACTTATTGACGCAGGACCGCCCGTCCCGGTGGCTCGGGTCCAGCCACACACTTAGCCATACCGCCTCCTCCACTTTACCTTAACCTCCGAATCGTCCCCTTTCCTCGTCAGCGTTCCTCCCCCCCGCCCGCGACTTGTTTCCCTCCTCGGCACACGTTCCCTTAAAGGCTTAAAGGCTTAAAGGCCATTGTAATCCGAGCAATTACATACCAAGGGTTCTTGTCTTCTGGGACCTTCGCGCGACTCCGGGACGGCGTTCACCGGTAATTTATCGCGCTGATAAATCCGCGGCCTCAACGGAGGCGCGCGATCTTTCCTCCTTTACTCTATGACCGCTTCGCGACCGATCCGCAACGGTCCTTCTCGTTTACATCTCGCACGAGCGCTGTATCGGCACAGAGATCCGAGTCATCCGGTCAATTGCGCAGGCAGAAGCGATCAGTATTTTTGAATTTGTTCTCATTAAATGTTGAAATTCAATCACGTTCTACCAGAACCAACACCCAAACACCAGATACCGCGTGAGAAGGCGAGGCCCGCGTGACATTCGCGTAATATCTACGAACGGGCCGCGGCGAATGACTCGAATCAAATTTATAAATTTGAGTGGGTGGAACGGGTCGGTTTGGCTCGACGGATAATATCGTCGACGCGCGGTCTTCGATTCGACACTCCGACCTTCGGTACTTTTTATCATTTTCTTTTGCCGACTCGGCGCTTCGGCATCTGATCAAATGAAAGCTACGTTGATAAAATAATCCCCGATCGAGGGATGGGAGACCAACTTGACGCTGATAATTCCAAGCTTATGCGTCACTTTAAACGACCAAGAGGTAAAAGTCGAATGAAGCACTCCTGATCCGGGCTTCGGGCGAGGCTTCGGGTACTCGTGCCTCCGTACCAACCTCACCCTCAGCAGACGAGGCACCTGTCTTATCTCTTCCGGGAAGCTGATGACGGACGACGAAGCTCGTGTAAGCTTAAAGAATCACAGCGTACCACGAAGCTATAGAAAGTCGGATCATCTCTTCGTCAAGAGGACGTCGCGATCGATGTCTCGACTCTGACCCTACCGTGTGGCCCCCGGTGTGTTTCAAACATGACGAAACGCCGGGGTTCACAAAGGGTTGTAGCGACTAGGGGATAAAACTGAGCACCAAACGTCAACTCGAATCTCGGTCGAGGATAACCGGAAATGACGACCAATGAAGCGTACGAATCAAAATTGCTGATGATCGGTAGCATCGAGAAGGGTCGAGGACAAGACCTTCAGCATCCTGTTTTCTCCCACTGAACATGTGAAATGATTGGTAGCCGATGTGGATCAACAGGCCATTACGTAATTAACTTCTTGTAGGAATGAACTTTGTTACAACTAGTACGTGGGTGGTTTCGAACAAATCTTGGATGGGTATAATTTGTCGTAGACGTACAGCAGCACCGGACTTGATGCTCGTTGCCCCGTGTTCGTAGAACCGTTCAATAAATCAGTTTCATTATGGAAAAGCATAACTGTTTCATAATCATAGCTGCTCCTGTGAGCTGCCTGCAGTTCTGCTACTTTACGTATGTCGTAAATTTCTGGCCAGTATCAGCCGGCACCGGTCAGAAATTGCGTCTAGCCCACGAAGGCGAAACTATAGTGTTCAGTGTTGGCAACATTTTCTGTTATAGTGCTGTATGAAGTACCGATACGAGTGTCTTACCAGCCACTTTGCTCGAACATGGAACACTTTTTGCTCCATCTGATGGAATATCGAGTAATTTTCCGTCTCGCAAGTCATCATCTGATCACACATCATTTTCCGACACGCTCAGCGTCGAAAATCTTGTAAAGAATTTATGTCTTTTCAGGAACGCGACGATAAAATAAATAACGACATTATCGTTGGTAATTATTTATTTCAACCTTCTGAAAATTAAGCTCTTTTGCGGTATATCATACCGGACCCGTTCACCGGATGAAATTTCTTCCGATCTAGGTATACGTCGTATACGAAAGCTATTATACCGCGTTGAAATTCTTCACTCGACTGGGTTCTGAAGAATGCTCGTTAGCGCCTTCATATACGGTTGACATAAATTTCAAACACGACAGACCATAAAAGAAATACCTAAATTGTGGCGTACAGTATCCGTCGCACTGAAAGATCCTTAATGCTGGCGTCAGTCATTCTCCCACTCCCTCGACACACTGTAATGGTTTTCTGGGCTTCCCTAGATAATTTACACACTCGAATCGGTCCAGGTCAATGAGAGAAATTACTGAACAGTTTCCGAGGTGATAGACGTCCGAGAAGTGGAACTGCGATTCGACAGCTTCCTTCCAGAGGAAATTGTCGAGGTGGAAAACTAGGCAATCTGGAAGTCCCGACCGATCTCTGTCCACTAACGTCTCGATGGTGACGCCCACACGATCGGATAAATTCTCGTATAAGAGGTTCGACACCTTCGACCGTAACCGGAACTTTGTCACCTGAGATAATAAGACTCGAAAAAGATACCTTCCACGAAACTACCTTATTATGAAAGTCTGTTTGAACGATTTCGGTAGCTTTTTTCACCTCGGAAATAAATCCAGAAGCGGTTTATATTCGTTATATTTGTTCCTACGCCGGAGGATAAACTGATTCGTCGTATCGTTTGCGAGCAAATCAAAAGCAATCTGAATAAATTTCAGTAAAGGACAATCCTAGAATTTGTATCGAAAAAGTGGTCGCGTGAAAGACAGTCTAACGGATTTTTCCTGATTTTATTTGAAGAAGCACGATCGACGAACCTCGTTTGACACAGCGTTACGATAGAAAGTATTCGACGCGAGAGCGCTCCGGTAAATATATCTTAAAATCGATCCAGACCGTTCCACATTCTTGTGGTTTGACTCCATTCTGCACAACTACCTCCAATCAAGTGATTAAGGTATCCAGCGTAGGCTCTAGTAGACCCGACCATACTTTCAAAAGCCAACAAAAACTCAATCCTGCGGTCACACCGGTCCTCCGATAAACCAGATCTCAAGTATCGAGAACTATACGTGTACCCGGTACGTGTATGTAATTATAATTATCGTAGAAATATCGAAGCCACTATCCTGCCGTGTTGAACTTTATGATACTGTCAACACGAGCCCG
This sequence comes from Euura lappo, assembly GCA_018257835.1. Taxonomy (NCBI): domain Eukaryota; kingdom Metazoa; phylum Arthropoda; class Insecta; order Hymenoptera; family Tenthredinidae; genus Euura; species Euura lappo. The sequence continues at coordinate 175,766 of JAEUYN010000865.1, read as the reverse complement.
CCCACTGTATTCCACACCATTGTAAAAGCAATGACAATAATTATACCGTGGAAATAGTTGATGAGATGAGCACGGTTAGCAAAGGATCTCATAGATTGTATACGTAGTATAAATTAAATTCCAAAAGTTTAAATTGGCTCACGAAGATTGATTTGATCAAATTTGTTCCGAACTGAGCATAGGCAACCTGGCATACAGATATGTGTTGCGGTACGCTCGATGATATAATTACAATATCATATTCCTTTTCTACGTATCGAATAACCTTCCTGAGAGAATTAAGCGTGAGAGGGCATAATCGAATAATCACTGCATAATAATTCGGTTCGTGCTGGAATTACTTACGAGATAAAAATGAAGCACTGGCTTAACTGACCGTCACGTATGAGTGACGTTCCGCGGACGGTGTCGTCCAGGAGTAAGACAAGGATAAAGATGAGAGGATAAGGATGAGACACCGAGAGGTGAGAATCTCGCGTCCCGTGGGAGGATTCAAAGGGCTCTGCCCTTGCGGGCGAACTCCATGTCCGGGCCCAACTGTGGCTCAGCTGGACAAAGCCTCATAAGTCAGGACGGGCCCACTCGCATTTTTAAATATTTAGCACATTCGTCTCGGATACTTATGCCTTGCCTTTTGGGGTGGGGGTGCTCCACGTGGTGGTGCCCCGCTGTTTATGCGCTTTTGACTAACTGGCGCTACATTTTCCACACAAAGAGCGAACGCCGCTACGCGAGCCTGCTAATTTGCACAAATGGAAGAAGAGAATTTATCGTTCAGAGAACGGCCCGTTACCGGTACGTGGCTCGCACCGTCGGAGTGACAAAGTAACAGAAATTGCAAATCGTGGCAGTCTCTTTTCGTTCTAACATAAAAAAACCGTATAACCCCAGTGATTTTATTCGCTTTTGCGACGATTCATCAGCAGGTTTTAGAGTATTGTATTGAAAAATGAAAAGTCCCATGTCACGCCGTAACAGCTGAATGGGATGACCATTGAATTTGTCTGCGGATCTCGCATGAGCGGATATGTAAAATAACTAGGTGCACAACTCACACGGTTTATCGCACACTTTTATCGCGGTCAGACGAAAACTCTGGCCGTGAAATTCACTGGCTTCGGTGTTCGAACGAGCCGATACCAAGGGCAAAGGTATTTGTTTAAAAAGGCTCTAAATCAGTAATAACTGGTACCGAACCAATAATATACGGCCTTCTAGCAGACCGGGAAGAAGAGGAAGGAAGAAAGGAAGGCGGAGATGGAGAAGAAGAAGAAGAAGAAGCCGAGGAAGAAGAAGAAGAAGAAGAAGAGGAGGGCCGGCGGCGGGAAGGCAACTAACATTCTTGATTTTATGGGCCGCTAGTTCTATTGTGTTGCGTTATTTGGTTTTATTTTATCGGACTCTGGTTGGTGGCCTTATAACCAGTTGCGGCCACCAGCCAAGTCTAACTTCGAGCCGAAAGTCGAGCCTAAACCCTGAGCCAGAGTCCAGAGCCCACGGGCAACTTTTGATCAACGTTCGTTGGTGGTGTCGTGCGTGTGGATTTATTTAATTGCTGATTTTATTGGCACTTTCTACATTCTCAAGTGAACGAGTGTCAAAAACAAACTACCAGATGGTCTGTAGCAAGATAATCGAACGAAAACTCATCCTTTAACGCAATCTTCGAAAGTGTCCATCCCTACCAAAACTGTATTTTCAGTAATCGATAAACTAGCTAAATGGGCCATCACGGCAATCCTCGTATTAAATTATATTGATTGTCGCATAATCTTCTTCTCTACCATGGCGCAATCAGATAGCTATATATCATTTTGCCAGATTGAATCGAGCCGCTTGGAAAGCTGTGCTAATTCATCTCATGCATAATTTGTGCAAATTGTTGGATCGCAATTAAGCCCGCAGGTGTCGTTGGATCGGAGTTGTGCGATTCGTCCGGAGCCTCGATTATCATCTCAACAAGATAAGAAATCCGCGACGTGTCAGACCTCGCCGCCCCCGTCTGTTGGTTCCCAACATCACGAACGCGATGTACCTACGTACATTCACATCCTAGAAAAAAAAATCCTAGGCTTATCTACCACCGGTACAACACCGTTTAACCGGGCACCGACTGCCAGGCTTATTCATTACGATCATCGCGATCTCTTGCAGTAATGAAGATATTTAAGAAATTTTTAATTTTATTTACTCGACGTTATCTTTACCTTCTACTCGCGGGTTTCCCGGCTGTTGGTTCAGATGTTGGAACGGAGATGATGAATCCTGAATTCTGTTTGAGTTGCGAGTCAACATCCAATTCGGATCAACTCTCGTCCATCTAGAAGACGGTTGGTACATAGTCCATGAAACATTAATCACCGTTCGTACAGTCAGTCGATAGTTTCTTCGACGCGCTCCCCTATCGACAACGAGGCGTGTTTATAAATCAACAGACACCCATATGATTACATAAATTCGTAGAAATAAGTTGAGAAACAACAAGTAAAAATAATGTAGTAGGCGGTAACCCGGCCTACTTGATTTTAATAGGTGGGTACCGAGTCTGTTGGTATAATTAGAATCGAGATGGCACGGTTATGCCGGTGGTTAAACCTATTAATAGAATCTCAGTATAGAAAGAGACGATAAAGAAGGACACTTATTTATCGCCGATCGCTTTTATCATCGTTAAATGACCGCCCTTTGCAACGGTCGTAATTAACTACCGGTCATCAGAGTCTCGTTTATATTACAGTTCAGTTCGTGTATAGTAGCTCATAACGTCGCCAACTTTGTCTGCGACTCTCTGACTCTGTGACTGTGTATTCGCGATCTATGAAACAAATTCTGACACTGACTCTTGAATTTGGTACCCCGAAAACGCAGATAAAGCGTCTAATTGCCAATCGGCGAGTCTGGATTTTTTATATCGCGCAATAACATTTTTCCCGAAGCGTGAGCCTAGCGCCTAAGGAGCCACGGTTATTTCGGCTCATTGTCGCGTCGGCATGCGGTGAGGCTCCCTTTCGATGTGGCGTCGCGACATCCATCGATCGTCGACCCTTGGTAATCCAATAAATGCCCCGTGGGTCGGACAGTTGGAATTCAATCAACGATGTTTGTTTCAAGAAGCGTCGCGATGACTAGCGTCTTATTGGGAGATAATACGACGCCACGGGGCTCTTTCTTTCTCTATATTCTCATGTCCAACTCTCTCTAGCTACCGCGGTATGTCCCGCAGTTCCCCACCAAGTTGGAAATTGTCCTGTCTCAGGCAAAAATTGGCTGCCACGGTAGCCGAACCAACCGCCTTCGCCGTACCCGAGGCTTTTCTCTTTCCCTCTTTTCCTCTCTGTAGGGGGAAATTGGATCCTCTGGACCCACCCGTCCACCCTTATATCGGGCTGTCGTTTCCCGTCGCACCTATGTACCTACGTGCCTCTATCCGAAGGAGGGTGAAACCGATTGCATAACGATTGCTTCGACGCGTGTCCGTCGCAATTTCACTCCCCTTTTTTCCACTGAAGTTTTCTTTCAGTATAGCTGGAAGGCAGTTGTCGAACTCTCAGCTGGTATATCCGAAAGATAATAGAATATACATGTAGATGAAAATAAGAGCTACTAATAAGAGTATGAAAGGGGATGAAACTTCTGATTTAGTGTGCAGGGTATCACGGAATCAAGTTCTTCTTAGGCCATCTGACGCTGAGCGAATTTCAGAACTGAATTTTCAGTTTTTGAATAAAAACCCCGGGGGATCGTGAAGCTGAGCTTCGCCTCATCGTAAAAGATAAATGTTGATTAATTTAATGAAATTACTAAGGAAATCGCAGGCAGTTCGCGGTCGAGTTTTCCACCAGAGAGAACTTTTCTACTCGAAGACCCTCGAGGGTTTTCATAAGATTTATAATAACACAAGATAATTTATTTCTACATTCACTGTTCCAGGTACGTGAACAAACTATCACAGTCCTCCCAGCTGCAACGACCCTGAAAACTCCTTCGCAACCAGTGCTTCGGAGAGTCTACACTTTTTTCCACTATAACTTTTGGAGCCCGATAGAAGCTTCAGTACAGCTTGCTTGCTTGCAATTATAGTAATTGCAGCTCAGATAATTGCGAGGTCTAACTAAGGAGCGAACATACTCTACTACCATAGAAATTTTTCGCCCCCTCAGCTACGGCTCGAATGTTTTAATTTTTTTCATTCATTTATAATCGCACGAAGAAAGCGTCAGGGTCAAAATTACCTCCGGATTTTTTTTCCGAAGTCCTCGATGAATATCCACAAGACGTCGGACAACGTGGGCCGCGGCCGTGACGTCGATAACCCTTTTTAACCTATTTTCACCCTTTCGCATGGTTCGAAGCAACCTAAGCGGTTCCAATATCTTTCCGACATCAACATACGGTCCGGTATATTGGATTGTCGACTATAAATCACGAGCTGGTGGTGCTGCTGTCATTTTTCGCTGATGATATTCTCCCACGAGCTTTTTTCAGTGGACCTCTGGTGCGCCTGTATCTACACCGACGTTCGAGAAGTTTTATGTGTTCAAAAACGTACCGAGTTGAGTCTAATCGTTAGTAAGCTTTGAAAGACGGTAAAGCAGCTGCAATTACACCGACTGCAGTCTTCGTTTTTACTTCCGTTACGACTGTAGCTACGATATTTTATTTGTAATAAATTACACAGCTGTGGAATTAATTTGGGTTTAAAAAGTTTACGACACGCTAATTTTATCGTGGAATGATTTCAATGGTATCAATTATTTCTATTCAGATGTAATGGCACACAATTTCACCGTAATCGATACGGTTTGCCTTACTCAGTTAGCGTTCATTTGACTCGGTACAAATTAATCTCTCAACAAAAGACGGCGAGACGTACTTATTTTTATTGCAAACAACGACGCGTTTATATAGTTATGAGACCATTAGAATTGAAAAGGAAAAAAGTTTCCAGCCGCCTCGCTTCTGGTACCGGGATGTCAGGAGAGAGAAAATAGGGATTACGCAAATTGGCCTTTTGTCTCTTCAGTCTCGAGCCCTCTTGTTCCGTTCGTATTTTCGCTTTGACTCTACAGCCATTTCCTCGTTATTCGACTCGGTCGCACAATAATTATTATCATCTTAGACACTCGACGTCCCGTTTCATCGTCTGCTGACAAATGTCTTTCTTGTAGGTTAATTGCTTTATAAATAAGGGGCATTTAACCCCTAGCTCCGACGTACCTACACCTCCTTTGTTTAATTAATGAAGAACTTTTTTGTCGACCAATTCAAAAACGTGTCCGAACGGAAAGAGGATACCGACCTCGCTTTCATCTTCTACTCGGTTTCAACGACGTGTTTTACATCTTCGTTGAAATAGTATGTCGTGCATGAAAGGAGAAAAGCAGGGATTTTGCTTACGAGCGTGGAGCGTGGAAAGTCTTCCCTACCTAGGGAGGCAAAAGAAGGCCTTTCCGTTCATGTGATGCGCGGCTTAGTTTATGCAGTTACGTAAGTGCCGGTAGCACTCATGGTACAGGTGGTTGCTACCAGCCGCATTTAATTCGTGTCTCCACGGCAACATCTCCGAGTTGTACAAGAGTGCAAATAGAATACGGTAGGTAGGTAGACGGCGAATCCAGAGAGGAAATAAGAGCGGGAAGACGCTCTCGCATTTTCCGAGTGATCGTGTTCTACTTCCGAGCGACGGGGTGGTTCATGGCCCAAGTGGCTCCGGCGTTACGAATGAATAATAAGGAACGGGCCGATAAGGACCTTGTGTAATTGAGTATAAAATTGGATTCAGAGGTCTGGCGATATAAGTTTGAATGTGCGACGATTCGGAACCCGCAGGCTCTTCGTGTCTGGTTTGCTCCGCTACGGAAGAAGCCAACGCCAACGGCAGTAAGACGGAAGGGCTTTGAGTGGCGGACGGAAGACGAGGTTTCCCATTCAATTAAGATAACTTTCGTGGTTCTCGCGTTGTTCAACATGGCAATTGCGCGTACCGTCTGACGAACTTTGAATACGCTCGTCTCTCAATAAATTTAATTTCCTCACCTCGCTCTCGACTTTTGTGAAAATTAGCAAACTACGCTTCTGTGAGAGTTCGGAAAAGATCACAAGGAAAAAGAACCTTGTTTATTCGATAGAGCGATCGGATCGACTCGACCAGCTTCGATTCTGCAGTTCTGCGAGACGAGACAAGCGCGAGATGTTCTCTGATACCTGTCTCCGGGTCTTCCGGGCCGCGATAAGCCCGGATCGAAGTTAATCCTAGCCGAGTCGAGCCGAGCCAAGTCGAGCTAAGCTATAGGCTAAGCTTCGTCCGCCTAACACCAGTCATCGGGTGGTGATTGCCCGTGGAGAATTGCCATCTCCGTTAACGAGGGACGTTTAGTCGCGCTATTCCGCGGACGTCGTCTCGCGTGCGACGCCGAAGTATTCTAAAAACATAAAGGGTGTCCGCTAGACGTTCAATCAAACTTCGTCCATTGGATGATTTTAAATGGGAATAATTTCCCGCCAATTTTTATTCCTCTCGACAGAATCTAAGTAGGTACCGCATGTACAAGAAATGGAAATTACGCGTTGTCATCTGTGGCCGGTCGGCCTAGGTGGAGCCTGTCGCGACCGAGATGCGCGGATAAAGGTGAACACCCGATGAACGAGGGCGCGACTTCCACCGCGCCACACCCTAGCAGGTGATAACAGACATCGCGGTATCTCCTGTTTGTATCTATTCAATGATCAGTTTGTGTAAATTGCATGAATAATAAGTTTTATATCGTCGAGATGAGATAGGGGATACCTGTTTCGATATTATACGCTGGCGCAGGTTAACCGTTATCTAAAACACAAATCGCATGGTGCTTGTCTACAATGTGCTTACTCGGATGAAACTAGGTACTGGTCCGTTTTTGTTTTTATCATTTTTCAACAAATTTGTCGAAAAAAACATTTTTTATGGCAATTCAAACCTACGCCGATCTGGAACACGGTCCTTGTTCGAGGATAAGGAGGATGGGCCCTGCGAGTCGTATACGCGCGTAACTTGTTAGCTGTATATAACGCCGCGCCGAGTTTCAGTCCCAGTTTACATTTACTACGACTCGAGGCGAATTTGGATCTTTGATTCTTTCACAGTTTCATCCTCCCACGATGGAGCTACAGGGTGTACTTTCCGTGGAATCTTTTTACGACCACGAATGGTATTTGTTCATTCAATTTCTTTCCTATACCGACCACGTAACGCTTGATTTGGAACGAAATAAGCCTACCTGTTTTTTGCTGCTGTCAATCGCTAGGTTATTGATGCGTTGTTGATCAAAGTTTGACGGTACCAGCTACTCAGACTGCGGGTTTATAGGATCGCGAAACTCCTCCAAGCGTTGAAATACAATAACAGAGTATGGAATAAGATAAAATGTCTCTTCATTTCGTGAAACATTTTCGAGGATAATCATCCTCCTTGGAGTGAAGCGAGAAATGGAACACGTCGCGATAGTGTGGCGGCATATTGTCTCAATGTTTCCCCGCACGTAGCTGCCCAGATTACTTTTAAACAACTCCCATTCCTGAACTAAATATAACTGAAACTTGGGCGATAACCAAGGAAATAAAATCTTACCGTTTATATTTTATAGCGGTACATTTTTATTTTCTCAGCCCTTCACGTAAGATATACGTTTAATCTACACTCATTCCCATAAACATCGGGTCAAGCACCTGTTAACGCAACTGCTTTTTCCTATTGCTGATTTTTCGTCCAATAGTCCAACAGTTTTTCCACCAATTCCGTTGCTCTTTCGTAAATCGGACAGCACCACGATCCGATAAGCCAACTGTGCTTCGATTGACCGAAATTCTGTTTCAGATATGCAGGATTGAAAATGTTGGTATTGAATACATAAATAAACGTACGTATGCATATTGGTTATCTGTGGAATCGTTGGCCCGCTTCCTAAGTGAATTGCTTTGAGATTTAACGCGGACTTTAGAGACCCGGACTAGCCTCTGATTCGCTGACCAACCGTGTCTAAGAGTGGGAAGCGTAAGTATCTCCCTAAATGTTTCATTCTTGAAGAAAGACGGAAAATACGAAGTTCCTTTCATGAGGCAAGTCATAAAAACTGCCTAATGAATACCGATCCCCTTATCTGAACGTTACAAAGTAGCTTCGCGCAAAACTATACGTGCGTTTCGCCGGTTTTTATACGCGGACTGTAATCGTGTTCAGCATCTGCTGTAAAAGAGTAAGACTATTTTTCATTCATTCTCTAATAAATACGAGGCAAAGGTGTGACTCGGGGCGGTCAAGGTCGGTGGTCACAGATTCATAAAAATTGGTCGTATCGCTCAAGTGAACACGGCTACTCGATTGCTGTATACGCTCCGTATATCATTCGGTCGTGATACCTACGCACGTCGTTCATCGTATACTGGAACAACACCGTTGTCTCGTCTCGATCCGGAATAGGTTCGCATCCGTCCCCGCACATAAAGCAATACCGTGGTTCAATGTACCCGAAGCGGGTGGCGGAAAGATGGAGCACAGGAGACTCTCGCGTGTAGTAGCGGCGTAGACGTCCAGTCGTTGAAGAGAGGAGGTCTACACACGTATAAAGTAAATGATCCTGTTTGTAATTACGTCAGTTATATACGAGTGGGTTCTCGAAGAATCTTTTAAGGACCAAACGCAGCAGAAGCTCGAACGAACAAGGGACGAAACGAAGCACTGGCGAAAAAAAGCCATGGCGTAAATTGAAAGAGGGTATGGCTGTCTTGTTGTGTTTAAAAAGGCAATTTGCGGGCTTGAGATACGGCCTATATATTATGAGAACAGCGCTGCGAGATAGCTCGGTTGATAGGGAGGCCTTTTGCCTTTTGCCTTTTGCCTTTTGCCTTCGTGACTGAGAGAGGACGAGAGGACGAGTGGACGAGAGAGGATATTCTCCCTTCCATAGTTTCCCGGCGAGGAGGCGCCTTGGTCGCCACTGCAAATGCATTTCTTGTGTAGCCCACTGCTCGTTTGCGGAGGGACGATTTACTCGTTGAGTCGTATTCAAATATCTCCCCGCTACCTCTCCTGCAGGATTCACCTCCGCAGCTCGGGTGGGTAGGTATTCGAGAGCGTATGTGTACGCGATTATTCGACTCTTACCCCGACACGGAGTCGAACACCCGCGGACCTCCACCCGCGATTACAAAGATGCCAACGATTATTATAATTGCAATATCTACATTCGTGGCGTATGCGTGCGGGTTCGGTGCCCATAGGGTTCCCCGGTCACCCGCTGAGCGCTGCCCCGTTCTTCCCTAAGACTTATTCGCACGAACCGCCATTCTGCGAGTTTAGGGTCACAGGGGCAGAGGTCAGCCTTGTCAGAATTCACAGTTTTGGTAGGGATCGAACGTCGCCGTAAATTTGTGGCATAAATTCTCCAGCCGTGGTATCACGTTAAGATCCTTTAATTTACACAACTTTCAAACGGAAGAGTTATTTATGCATTTTTTTGGAACATGGCTGCACCACGCGAACCTGCATTCACCCTGGACGCGGATACTATAACCATTGGAACCAGTAGGCGCAACCCGCGACGGTCTCTTCGACATCACAATGGCGTCATTCGGTACCTACTCGTGAACTCGTGTACGTTAACCGAGATGAGATGGACATGTTTAGGGTGATTATTTATACCGCGTAATAAACAGCTGTAAAAACCCATAAGAATTCTGTACGGGGATCCTAAGGGCCCTTCACAGCCCACCAGGTTCACCCCTAACATCTCGAATGCATCGGCATGCCATCGAAAGACTCTACACGACACGGCACCCCATATAACTTTATGGGCCCAACCCAGTCTCGGAGTGTATATCTAGGTATCTCCTTCATCCTCGACATCCTATGACTCGGTTCGCACCGAGGCATATAGGTCTCGCTGGTGCGGCATAAATCGCGGAACTTTTCCTTTTTCATCCGCCTCTGCATCTGTAAAGGCAAATTGACGCACAATAGAAACTAGAGTTGTTGTTTTTACCGCTCCACGGATGATTCTTGCAACCGCCGCAGCCACGTGGGTAATTGGAATCGGTTTTACCCGGAGTCGGGTCGTTGGTAATCGATCGAGCTTTTCGCGAGTATCGCGTGTCTTTTGTTATTCTAGACCCAAGATAAAACGTTGAAGGGCTTATCTAACGGTATTCTTTTTGTTTAACCTTTGTCCGAGAGCCCCCGCACGTTTTATACGTTTCGCGGGGATTTAACCGCGTTCAAGTGTAAACTGCTGCGAGGGATCGTTAGGACGTGCTCAAGTAATCAAAAAATAACATCTTTCAGTGTAAAACGTCGAAGGGGCCTCCGCGTGTACCCTGCACTCGGGCAACATTCTTCGTTGTTTTCCCGCGCCGCAAGGACGGAACCCGGCTCCATCTCACCCTGATACTATATTTCGATTTCGACTTAATGATGTTTGCCTTGGTATAGTTTAAAAGTGTAATAACCATAAAAGCAGGGATGGGCGTGTCCGGCTCCTCGCGTCTACAGGGGTATGTTCTCGGGTACGGGTACTATGCTTTCGGCTTACTCTACACCACCACCTCGTCGCCCGCTCACGCTGTTACATGGACTAACACTAATGTGTCCGTTACCTCGTGCAGTTGTGCTATGTGGATGAAACCGACTCGTCTGTAAGATTTATCGATGGGTATTCGATTACTTATCGTAAAGATCGACACTGAACTAGTCATATATGTACACGAACACTCACGCTTCGCTGGTGAACAGAATTTCGAATATATTAGATCTTAGGGGCAGCGGGGAGACGCCAGGATACGTAGTGGATAAAAATAATGGTACTATTTATGGCGACGTTTGATGAGAATTCACGCCGCGATGTCACTACTTGGCTACATTGTAGCGGACTATCTCGAGAAACGGCTGAGTTGTGTGAAAACAAAGTGTTACCGATCGGACCCGAGTATACCTGCGATCGGAGGAAACTGGTCAATGAATTCACCTAAAATGTGAGCAACAGTTTTTTATTTTGACGGTAACTTTGAAAAAAACAATCACCTTCACCATGTTCGCTGTCCGTTGGTTCCAACGTAGTTGCAGTAAATAACGCACTTTGTGTCCGCGAACAGTCCTCGCAGTGGTTAATTTCTTGATAAGATAACGCGATGCGAATCGCGGTCTGCACCAATCGCATTCTCGTCCATCGATACGACGATATTTCCATAAACGATGTTAGCTGACCACCGTATGCTGATCAGACATATAAAGTATAGGTTTAATCATCGAAACACCAATTCCATGCCCGAAACGGTATCTCTTATGAGCTTGGCCGAAATTCTTAACTGATTTGGTCCTACTAAGTTGCAGTCGCTGCCCGGCGAATGATCTCACGTCTGAACATTGGATGCTTCACTTTTTTGCCATCTGACTGCCAAACGTCTTGAATTTCTTTGGTCGTTCTCGTCGAAGAACGCTGATCGGTATTGAATTGTAAAAGTCGAGTGCGATATAGGGTTCAGCTAGAACTATCCGTTCGCGCGAACACGACTAGTCCGCAAAAGCCATAACGGAAATTGCGCCGTCGCGTCGACCAATCGCCACCGACTTTTATAAGCTCAGAATGAAAATGACTATTCGTTTAACCGTTCGACATAATGGCGCCCTCGGGCAGTTAGGTAAGAAACGGGAGGAGATGAGTTGACCCGAGGTGACGACACACCCGCGGACCAGTAAATGCAACGATCTCCGATAATACGCGCGAAGCATCAACGTTCGGTGCACAGACACTTGATCCAATCGTAAGTATCTTCGTTTATGCAAACAGACAAGCGCGCGAAGTCCTAACAAGACTAGGTATAACAAGGGGCTAACCACACAACGACAAGCAAGACCTGACGGTGATCGACTTCTCCGAATGACTCATCTCCATTGAGGGCTCAAGTCCCAGGTCCGACAACTGATGACTTGGACTTGGACTTGGACTCGGACTTGGCAAAAAGTCAAGTTCGTCGAACCCGTTAAGAGTTCTGCCACTTGGCTGTTTTAGTATTTGACTGTTCCCTTACGCGGTGCCTGAGTTCGACTCCCGTCGAGCGACAGAACGCCATAAGCAACCAATTTAAATGTAAATTGAAACCCACCGTGGCATACAAATTGTTCGACTCGGCATCAAAATATACCGCGAGCCAAGATCAAACACAGCAAGCAGAGGGTGGTGCGGGCGGAACAGTCCTGCTTCTTATCGCCCCCTTGTTCGCGGACGATAAATGTGATTTCACCACAGATAGAGAGACAAAAAAAAAAAGCATCGACGTGTATCTGCTCGCCCTTGTACCATTGAGTTATAACTAATTATCCAATCGGCGGGACGGTAATCGATTCCTCAAACTTAGCATGAAGATTTCAACATGAAATAGAAACTTTCGTCTCCTAATGGCGAGAGCAATGTTTCGTTACGCATATAGATGCAGAGTCCAGAATTCACGACGTTTCCATAAACCGATAGTTAATAAATATACGGTCACTTGCAGTTGATTCACAGCCTACGGGTAAGGCTTAAGTAAATTTGTGGCTCGGCATACGCACATGTTGAAGTTATACTCCGACACTGTGCGGCGGTGTACTGCAGTGTACCGCAGTTAAGTCTTGTAGTTAAATTGTACTCATGAAGAAGTATGTAAGCACCTACGTTGGGTTGAACCGTAGAAAAGGATCGGACGGATTCGCATCGACGTAGCCTCGAATACGTTTGGTGACTGCGAATGTTCAGGTACTAAACCTTTTATAATTTAATGGTAGGTAGGCGAAATATCGCCAGTCGTTAAATAATGATTACCGAAAATCACACCGAATCAAATCACGGTGTAGGATGGGAAGCCTTTACTGCGCGGAGCTTTGGTAGTAAACGCCAGTCTAGAAACGTCTGATTATGCTCGCGACCATTACCTTTGATGACCAAAATGACCAGGGTAACCGGGGTGATCAGGATCGCGTGGACTTACGCGCCTCGCAAACGGCGTAACCGACGAGACTCTACTCTCATACGCAGCGTGCTAATTTAAATTACGGCTATAGCTACGGCTCGACGGATTATACGCATAAATTTGAATTAACGAAATGGGATTCGACATGGAATACCCGATCGTACGGCTGCGTAATAGCCATCAACGTAATTAACACCGGGACAGAGACACGTGTGTATCACGATTAGAGGGCTTACTGTACGTTTGCATGTAATTAGTAGAATACGGCCAACTTCCCAGTTTAGAATCAAGTGTTGTAATTGGAACTGTCGGTGCGGGTTTAATACCGTCTTCGCTCCACTTCAACCGGCCCGCTGTCATTTTCACTCAACTTCATGCCATGCAGTTCATTTCATTAAGACGCCATAAAGCCCTCATCGGACATGTCACGTGATTAGATGATAACGATCTCAAATCTACGCAACCTGACTCCGCTCGACCGGGATTGACCTACTTGAAGGGTTCTATTCATCTCAGACTTGAACCTGTACACATTACATCTTTCCTAAATGAATCATCAAGCTTCCTCCATTCTCTCATACCACTCAACTCTGGTACAGACCAATCAAAGTCAGTCTTGCTTCACACGAAACCGATTTCCAGGTTATGATAAAAGGCCGTTGCCCCGCAGTAGACCCGTGTTGGTTATTTTCGAAAAACATACGAGGGAAATACGCGGTGCCTAAAAGGGTCTCAAGATTCGTTCCACGGTCTGCAATTACGTCACAGCTGCATCTGTGGGCGATGAGCGACCGGTTGCCGCGGACCCAGTTTCGCATACGTGAAAAAATATATCCTTATATAGGTTGAGTGTTGAACACGCCTACCTTATCTTAGGATATTGTGTAGGGTATATAAGCGTGTAGCGCGTCTACGGGTCGACCGTAAGAAAGCTAAATCCATATTCTCTTTAACCGAGCTCTTGCTGCTCTCTTGCCTGAATTAATTCGCTTCGATTATCGTGTACATAAATGTATAGTTTCCATTATTCAAGTCTAGCTACGCTCCAACTTCACAAAACGAAGAAATAAAACGTTCATACTAATGGAAAACCTGTTCGAAAATCGAGATACAACTCTTCTATGGACTTTATTGAACACGACCCTTTACTCAAAATCTCCATTGCGCTTACCGAAGGATCGCAATAAATCTCTTGGTCGTCGTACTATGAATTAAATTGAGGAACTACTGAGAACTGTAACGGCGGACACCATTGAATACTGGTTCTAAACCGATCGAAGTAGCTTCCGTCTCCGCGGCGTGCTTTGCTGGTTGTTTTTTTTTTTTTCACTCTACCCTGATAAGAATCTAAAGTATCCAAAGGGCAATCAAGCAGCGGAGAAAGAGTCTGAAATGTCTCCGAACGAGCGGGTGCCACTGCTACCGCCGGCTTTTTGGGCCCTTGGATCTCTGAGTGTCCGAGTCCGTTAAATCTCTAATGGCTTCGTATTCCAGCCTAATAATCGTTTATTATTTAAATGGAATGGACGTGCGGTGTGTGAACAGTGCATCAATCACGCCACGTCCATCAGCGTCGATCTGATACGGACGAGTCATTGGTAGAGTCGTTGCGTGGTACTACGAACCGGATTTTCCCTCAAGCGCGAGGTGGCCCCGACAGAGGCTGCAATGCCGTAGACTCCCAATAATTGCGAGCCCGACCGGTTGACTTGTCGACCGATCGTCTGTCAACCGTAGCCTGTATCAACTCCTCTTTCGCACTGATCACTTTGTATTCCCCGCAAACCACTGTTCGTACAACTCCGGTATTTTCTACATACACTATGTCCACCACTGACAGTTATCATTTGCATCAACAGATTACGCTCCTCGAATGTCAGATGAGGTGCATCTCCGGATGATCGTGAGCTTTTGTCACATCACACGAATACGTCATTGGCTGTTGATAATATATTTTGTTACGCTATGTTCAGGCCACTTTGATGTGCTTTGAACTAATCTGAGAGTTGCATCGAAGCGGCATCATTGTGAGGAATGTATGTCGAAGACGTTTGGCCGAGTCGCGTTGTCTACCACGTTGCTCAACTCCTCATTAATGAAAATTTCATAGTGTATAAACCGCTTGTGTTATTCATGATCCTTTGTTTGGAGTTGAACGGAGTGAGTGACTCGGTTGAATTAACTGTTGCATAATTCGGTATACACAGAGGATGATATTGAAGAAAGTGAGTCTCGTTATAGCAGAAGCGCAGAGCACGGTGGTAATCACTGGTTGATTTGTTGGACGTTTAAGTGCCGCTATTAGAACGGCAGTTGAGAGGGGTCAATAGATTGTACATAAATAAAGCTTTAGATTCGTTTGACAACCATCGATTTTTTTTCACCTGAACGCGAAAGAAATACGTATGAACGTGGATTCTTTTCACCGTGCACGTGGTACTATAAAATATACGTGATAAAGGCGGGCGTAAAAACGTTCTTCTTCTTGCCTACAATAACGAAAGTCTCAGCCCTCACCCTTCATGTTTTTCTAGCTCTTCTTTCCCGGTCCTTTCTTCCTAATTTTCAACTTGTACCCGCTATTCATATACATGCTAAAGCTGAGAGAGAACGAGAAAAAAAAGTGCTTCGAGTGGCATGGAATTTATGTAAGCGTTCGAACGTGTAAAATTGTTTTATGTCCGAGTCATAAAAAGAATCGGTATTTCATATTGAGGAATATCCTGACGTGGAAGTAATGATTCATAGGCGATTGTAATTCAAATATTCGAAATACGCTAGTGCGGTAAATCTTACGGCTTCAAGCCGAAGGATCCTGTGGGCGGCTGCCCGTTCGGCACCGTGGCAATCTCACTAACGTTTTTGTTACATCTTCTGCGACTTTGCAACGGCACGCATACCGCTTCAACAGCATCTCGCGTCGAGCTTGGAGAAACGCAGCAACTGTCTTCTTCCTCAATTATCACATGTGAAAATCGGACACGACCCTGACTCCACCTTTTTGATTTTTGACGTCTTCGCATCTCATTCAAAGATATGCTCAACAAACCGATCCGTTTTGTTTCAGTTCGCAACGGCTACTCCTGCGTCCCAGTGGCGCTGTCAGAGGGACTGGACATTCGGCTCAACACGGCAGTAAGAGTCGTTCGTTACGGAGCTAACGGCGTCGAGGTCTGGGCAGCGCCATCCAGGAGTCCTCACACGTCACATACGGTCTACAAGGCAGACGCCGTCCTGGTCACTCTTCCTTTGGGGGTGCTGAAGGCCTCCGCCCAGCCTTCTGCGGTCGCCTTCAACCCGCCACTGCCGGACTGGAAATCACAGGCGATCCAACGTCTCGGTTTTGGCAATCTGAACAAGGTAACGTCTTCGAAATCACCCGAAAAAACACCGCCCGTGCAGGAAAATCTCAGGGAGCAACTTAGAGCTGCCCTAACATTAAAATGGCCTTAGAAAGGGTAAACTATGATATCATCAAGCAGGGACACCCTAGCAAAGCCTCACTAGACCTTGATCAAGGTGAAGTATGGCTTCTTCAAGTAGGTCACTATCAACGAGGCCCTAGCAAGGCCCTGGCGTGGCTTGCCGAACCGAATTCCCTGATCAGGTCTCATCAGTCGGAGTGTTACATCCGTTTTCGGACCCCCTAACTCGTCCCATTCACTTTTAGGTCGTGCTGTGCTTCGAACGAATCTTTTGGGATCCCACCGCGAATCTATTCGGTCATGTCGGGAGCACAACGGCGTCTCGAGGAGAACTATTCCTGTTTTGGAACCTCTACAAAGCTCCGGTACTGCTGGCCCTGGTCGCCGGAGAGGCGGCTTGTGTCATGGAAAATGTCAGCGACGACGTCATCGTCGGACGATGCATCGCTGTCCTGAAGGTAAACCGCGGTTCTTACTCGCAGGGAGCTTACTAACGTGTGTATTGACATTTTCGATCATCCGAACAGGGAATATTCGGGAACCAAGTCGTGCCCCAACCGCGCGAGAGCGTGGTGACCAGATGGAGGGCCGACCCTTGGGCCAGGGGATCGTACAGTTTCGTCGCAGTTGGGAGTTCCGGAAGCGACTACGATCTGTTGGCAGCTCCCGTTACGCCACCGGCTCCACCGAATCATCCACCCGGAGCTCCGCCGTTGCAGCCGCGTTTGTTCTTCGCAGGTAGGAAATGGAGCTTTTATCCGTATTGAGATGTTGGTGATTGTTTTAGGATTACCCTGTTGACAATCTAGGATAGTGAATTCTTTTTCGCGGACAGAGAAATGTCGGTAGCGATTCTCCTCCGCTTTAAAGTTATTTGAATATGACAAGGAATGATTTGAGACTGAAATTTTTACCTCTGAGATCCACTAGGGGATGGACGAGGGAGTGGAAATTCCTAGCGAGCTTTTCTCGAAACGTTGAATGCTGAGCAGCGGCGGTGAACTGTCATGTTATTTCCGTCCAATAGGTTGTCGACGCCCGCCAGGAGCAAGCAACGTCGACGAATCTTATTATGCCCGTTTTAACGGACCGAGAGCGTCCATCAAGAAAAAAAAATTTACCATAGGACGAAAGAACGTTCGAATTTAGAACGTTTTGAAAACGCGAATCGTTCAGCCGGAGGAAGAAGCGAAGCAAGAAGCATGAAACCTCCGGCAAAATTTGAATATTTTACGTATGAGGTAACATTCACGAGCGATCACCCACCTGCATAATTCGCTATTTGAATGTTATCGTTTCAAAGGGAAGATCAACGTTTCATACGTCTGTCTGCCTCCTTCCAGTCTGTCTTCAATCGGTCATTCATTAACTCGCCTTTTCACAAACCGTTCGTGTACTTCTCACTGTCGTTCAGACAACTTGGTTCTTGACTATGAGAAATGCTTGATATTTAATTACGTTTCTGTTAGCTCACCGTAGCCTCAAGCTCAGGTGTTTAGAGCCAAAGAATCGACAAATAAACATAAGTATGAGACATGGGATAGTACACGCCGGAAGGTAAGAAATTTCTAATTAAATCTAGCGAATGCTGAGCTCGCGCCAGCCGTGTCCACCGAATGATTTCCCGATAATTGACAAAAAATTAAATTACTTTCAGTCGCTACGCTCAAGTGACTGGCTCAGTGCCTATATTCACGAACGTTAATCGGAATTAGTTTTGAATCGCGTGCGAGTTCGAAGGTCACTGAGAATTATGTTATGTTGCTCATTTTCTGCTTCCGTTTTTCTCTTTCGATTCATTATGACTTCCACGTGTATTCGACGAAGATACGTCCGCACGTCAGACGAGGAGGAATAAATTTTAGTTCCCAGATCGTCGCATGGACAGAAACCCCACTTTCCTAACTGATTGCATTCTGGATATGGGAATTCTGGTGTGTGTGACGCAAATTGAGATGAGCTCGTATCTCCTCTCTCTACCTATTCATCTGTCCGTCTTTTTTGTTCCAGTCTTACCAGTCGCCTTACCAATTCGTAAATCTCTCTAAAAGGCGACATTAATTATTTCTTGAAAAATGAATCATCATCATCGTCAAGTCTTCGTACGCCTCGGCTCTAACGGCGGACTTTTAATTACCTCAACGAAGAAAAAAACAGGCGATGAATATATTAAGTCGTTTTATAGTGTACATTTTAATGAGAATAATTACGCAATTCCCTTTGAAGCAGAGATGACTTACGAAGATGTCTCTCCTCCCGGTCTAATTTGCTCTCCGACTTTTGTCACTTACTCGAGGGTTCTTAGCGTAATTAATATTGTCAGTAGATCGTAACGAGGTTCGGCTATTGAAACCTTCGCTTTAAAACAATTTTTTGTTAATCCGGTGGCACCGGCTCCGACCGAGTCAAACAAGTACCAATTAGGCAGTATATTACGTCATATATTTAAAACAGAGACACGCGTGACATTAACGCTTGAACGGTCGGCAGTAAATAAAGTTTTGAGCCAAAGTGGACTCTGAGGTGGACGTATTGACCCGAATGTGAGTCCACCGTGTGTCACACACTTCGTTTCGAACCCGCGAAAAACTCACTCGTAACGTCGCGGGGATAATTTGATTCGTGCTTTTTGCTTCGGCCATGCACGACCGCCCTTTCGCGATTACAAACAACGTTACGTACCGCGTGACCACCTGAACCGAATTTTAATTACTGCAACATGCCCAATCTCCTATCTCCTATCCTATGTGCGTTAAGTACCAAGTCCAACAAATGTTTCCTCTTCCAGGGGAACACACCATCCGAAACTACCCGGCAACGGTGCACGGAGCTTTCCTGAGCGGACTACGCGAAGGTGGACGAATCGCGGACCAGCTAACCGGAAGTCCCTACGCCCCGCCAACGGCACCAACCCCAGTTGTTACTTCGGCTGGAAGTGGCACCGCTGCTTCAGCTTCCGGTGCAGCCCCGTAAAGCCCGCGTCCCAAGAGTCACTCAACGGCGACGCGATCTCCGATTGTCCTTGCCGAGTCAGGCTTGAAGCACCAGCTACTGTACTTCAGACTCTGGTAGAGATTTTTTTTCGTCCATCGTTCATGCGAGCGAAGGATATGATCGGTGAGTGGAAATCTCAATGACGGATGATCAGGAGTTAGATTGTGATCGTATTTTCTACGTTCGGGCATAAAATGGCGGAATTTACCGATGAGATTTTCTAGATTTATAGTATTGTTTCACCACGTGACTGCCTTAGCTTTTAATCATTATTTAATTGAGTGTACCAGAGTGTGACTCGATCTTTCGGTAAGTGAGATCGAATCAGACGTTCCCTACCGGTTCGATCCGAGCCAACGCGCTTTTTATTTCATTTCAATTCCATATTAGCTCGTAGGATTTGGAATTCCATTCCAGGATACGCGTTTACTTTGTCCCCACGCGTATCAGCGTCGATTGAAGGACCACTAGAATCAGCTTCACGAGATCATCAGAATTCTAATTCAAAATTCATGTTATAAGGTGCTTTCGATACAATTCGACTCGAGATGCGCTAAATGCGAGATAAAATGTAAAAACGTTGGATCGATTTAAGTATTTGTATCGTGGTATATGATATTCGTCGATTAAAGTGATCAGCGTCACATAAATGTCGATGCTGTATCAGCCTGGTAATTTTTAGCTGTATTATCGTGTATTCATCGTGTGCCACGATCAATGTCAATTGTTGTGAATTGGTGAACAATCCGGCGGCCACTATTAATATTACACCCTACGTTTTCTCTGCTCGTCATTCACGTAAAGAGTCCAATGGATTTTCCCATGAATGAAAAATTCATCTAAAAAAATGTCTCATGGTGCAAACAACTCAACCTCCATGTACACGATATCGTCTCTTTATCACGACAGAATCCACGATAGGTTTCTTCAGTAACGAAAAATTACAGATTGAGGGGAAGTAGGTAGCGGCCGTCGAAACGCCCACCTCCCTATTTTACTAGACTAATAATTACATATTGTAGTTGCGGTATACTCTTATGTTACTCAATAATGGATAATCTGTAACAAATTAATTGAATGCAAAATAAACTTGATGCGAATAAAAAAACTTATTATGCCCTCGTTGTCTGATTTATTTAGCGGGAGGGTAATTCTCGAAAGCATCGAACCACCGATGGCATCGAAAAATTGAGCTCGATCTAATCTGGGAAGGAGCGAGCGGTCAGGGTTTGGTAGTAACTCTTAATTCCAGTTATTTGCCAGGACGGACGCTATTTACAGTTTGTCTTGGTTACGGGAGGCACAACCGTGTTCCATCAAACTGTCGTCTTCGTTACTTCTTCTTGAATGAGATAGGTGGTTGTCTATTCTTTCTTTTGTTTTCTCCGGCTGTATTGTATATATACACACGTATACATAGACTTTCTTTTTCCCTTTCGAACCTCCAGTTTTCCATTTCTTTATTTTCTCGTTTCCCATTGTCGACATACCCTTGTTTCCTCCCTTTTACTATTTGTTCTCCGTCTTTATACTACCGGTGAAATTACAGACGCTTGTCTCTTCCTACTAAATGGAAAAAGTAAAACATAGGGGCTCACTCAATATGGTAGGCATAGATATAAACGAAGCATACGGGGCTCGCATTGACATTCTGTTCTGTTCTGTTGTAATATTATTCTTTTATTTCACATAAATTAGAAGAGGATGTGGATTAACGTCAAATTGTCTAGACGAAGAAATTCGAGGGTTCTCTTAGCGATCCGTGATTCGTGAGAAAATCGTTCCTTCGGTGGCTATTAAACCGTGTACAGCTCCTGAAATAGAATTTTAGAGGGTCACTGGTTCGAAAGTTTGGTTGAATTATGCTGAACGGTCGCAGTGCGAATTTAACGTAAATCATTCATTTTACGCTCGCCATCTCTATAAAGTTTACGAGGCGTTAACTCGCGCAGCGGATGTCCACGGGTTTCTCCGATCGTGAAGCTTTAATTAAATTTATGAGATCGCCCGTCTTGCTCGTTACGGACTCACACCTGACACAACGCGAAACGCTCGCGCGTATCTTTCAGACTTGTATTCGAATAAAAATTTTCCACACCGACAGAAAATTCATTGAATTTACAGTATGCAGGCGTCGGGACACACCTTTCTCTGATCTTAATCACGTATGAAATTACGACCCTGCGGCTCACATCCGAGTTTCTCAAATAATTTGAAACAACCATTTTATTTCGACACACCGTTATACTCCCGAATATTTTAATTATTCAGGTATTCCGAATCCTCGAGAACTACGGCTTTCGACGATCCTTTGGTCGGTCAGATGGCGCATTCGTTTTCAAAATCACGAACATCCGCTCGGACGGTGAGTCTTTAAACATTCCAACTCGTCAATGGCCATGACGTGGAATAATAGAAGACATCAAGTCACCGAAACGGAGTCAAACGAACACAAACTGGGCCATAAATGTCCCGAAAATTAATGGCGGGGCTGAAATCTGATAGGGGTACGATCGACCGGTCGAATGACCACGTGACGAGACAAGCGTCGTTTCAATCCCCGTGCGTCCAGTCGGCGGGTCGAAACCCCGGACTTTAGGACCTTCGAAAATGGGGTTCTGCCATATTATCAACCTTGTGTCGGTGTACACCGTCTCGTCGTATCGACTTCTTTATTTCAAATGTTATGTGATTTTTATATCCCATAGTCC
This sequence comes from Euura lappo, assembly GCA_018257835.1. NCBI lineage: Eukaryota > Metazoa > Arthropoda > Insecta > Hymenoptera > Tenthredinidae > Euura > Euura lappo. The sequence continues at coordinate 153,661 of JAEUYN010000865.1, read as the reverse complement.
GCGTGTTAAGTGCGCTGTTATAGGGCTTTTTATTAACTCGAACGTCCGTCTTACTTTTCGCATTATATTCCGGTCCCTCTCCCTAGGGAGTCGTGCTGGCCTCGCGGGACAAGGTTCGAATTTTATCGAAATACGAAACGAACCGACGCGGGGAGCCGTTTGACGTATTTGATAAAGGCGCCCTCGTCCTAGACTATGGCGTATGTGTAACGCTCTGCTGGCTGTACCAGACCACGATAGAGACATGAAAGTACCCTGCAGACGCGTTCCGCGACTTAATATTCAAAATCTATCTCAGGGGGCTACTTTGAAACGGTAAACGATGAAAATTGTACTTCCAGTCCTGAAAAAAACGTGACGCGAATTGTAAAAACTCGATTGTAAAAAAAAAACAAATGTCTTCTTCGCAACCTTTGTCAGTCATCCTATTTTTTTATTTTTTTATTGTCAGATTCTTCTCATGGAGGATGCGATATCGAGGTGGAAAGGTTTTCTGGGTTGGTAAGGCGGAAAATACATTCGAAAATCCTCGGAACACGGAGCTTTTTAAGTTATTTATATGTAGGAACAAAGGGCGGAACGAGATAGAAGCCCTGTGAAAGTGGGTAGATATAGGTTCGGTTCGACCGGTTCATTAGGTATGGTAATCTGATGCGACCATAAATTAGGATTCATTATTACAAGTTCAATATTCTTGAACTCGTAAAATCAATTTTACAACATACGCCCCTGCACAAACGTACGCACGATTTTACGAATGGAATGAAAAAATTCTTCCGAACCACACACACGCGCGTGTACACGGGACAGCCGTAGTTATTAATATTTTCACCACTCTTCAATTTCTCAATTATATTCAATTGCCTGACCAAGTTTTTCGACTTTGATCCCCTTTTTCCTCCGTTCCCTTCTTTTCGACTTCCTAAAGTTTCTCTATTCAAGTGCCCCGTCAAACTTTCTTCAAGTTTCGTCAGTTTGTGGCACTAGTCGAACTTAGTCTCTGTGAAGATTTTTTAGACCTCCCACGATGACTTCTGGTGTCGGTTTTCTACTCAACTTTTTATGTGGCCTATTGGAAATACTATCGAACTGAGTTATGCCTTCGTCGAAACGATGTCATTTTGATTTTTCAACTAATTTTAGCTAGATATCATGTGTCTTTGATAAATGTGCATTGCGCTTCTTATAAATCCTGGGTTTATCGTAAAACAATTTGTTGAGTTGAGGTATGAAACCACATTTACCAGGCTTGCAATGGGAAACTGTGCTGTAAATTTGAACCCTTCGTTACAACGTGTACGCTTTTATTTTCAGCAGTTTTGCAAATCTTAAAACAGTGGTGATCTGGTACTGTCATTTACGGTGTAGTACTGAGATACATTCCACAGTAATTCCGTCCCCCAAAGTTTACCCAGTTCATTAGTAACGTAACCAAAACTCAAAGCAACAACCCGTAATAGATGCAACTTGCGAGAATTCCTGCTCACTGTATAAAACTACAGATAGAAAAAAAAATACTGCACGGAAACATTAACCCAGCTTCTCAATGAAAACTAAGAACTCTCAATTAATGTTTTACTTTAAGTATGCGGTGAAGCTTTTAGCTTCGAATATTGAACGTCTTGATACCGACGCGCAGGCCTGGATCGAGTCTGCAGGGTTCGCACAGTTCCACCAACCACCGAGAGATGACGGTACCGGTTTCGTTGGGTAAGATCTGTCCAACGGGAGAGGCCCGTTCGGACACATCTGGATCGGACACAATCATTATCGGACACAAAATAATAAACCTGCATTATCGGATACATTTTTTTTCGGACACATTCAGATCGGACACATTTTCTTTCGGACACTTTCAGATAGGACACAACATAAATATTATTCTAACAAAAATTAGATCGGACACATCCGGATCGCACTTTGATGACACCTGGCCATTTCGGTGACTGTCAACAAAGTGAAATTGAATCAATCGGTCATTTTGATGACAGGGGTTCCTTGGCGTGATCCTCAAATGTCTCAAATGTCAAATTTTGCCGACATATTTTGGCTAAGTCGAGCTTACAATTGCGAATGGGTCCGGCAACCCAGCATATCTAGTGAAAATATCGTGCCTAGGGACCCAAATGAGGCGCGTCACCAAAATACTCGATAGTTTCGTTTATCGTGTCTAATGGCATATAAGGTCGTAAGCGCCAAACACGCGATTTTGGTGGCAAGAGGTTGTATATATATTTTTTTTCACGCCATTCGCTCTAAAATTACGAGATCGAAAAATGTAAGTGGAAAAGGTCGTAAGTTTGGCGGATACGTCGTTCTTGCATTACAATTTTCAAAGAAAATTAAAAAACAACGTAAAGGTAAAAGATGTATTATTTTTTTCATGATTTTTAATGATTTTTCCAAATAGCTGTAAAAACTTGTAAAACGCAAAGATAAATTGGAAAAAAGACCGTTCCGAAAATTTATGAAAAAAAAAAAATACTAAGATAAAAGCACAAGGTCGTAAGCGCCATTTTTTTTTCATTTTTCATGACTTTTTCAAATAGCTGTAAAAACTCGTAAAACGCAAAGATAATAGAAAGAACGAACATTAAAAAAAAAATCGATAACAAATATTGGTAGTTAAAAGCAGAAGGTCATGAGCGCCATTTCTTTTTTTTTATTTGTCATGATTTTTGCGAGTAGTTATAAAAACTCATGAAACGCAGAAGAAAAATCGAAATCGACAACGTTTCGAAAATTCATAGAAAAAAAAACCAAGGTGAAAGCAGAAGAACGTAAGCGCCAATTAAAAAAAAAAAAAAAATGGTGGTTACGACCTTCTGCTTTTAATTGACCCAATATTAAATCTAGACGTTTATGAACCAGCTTTCGGGTTTTTATCCCAAATACAGAAAAAAAATATGACCTTTTGCCGTTACGAACAGCAAAAAGTCGTATAATGGCGCTTACGTCCTTATGCCATTAGACACGCGAATATACATATAATCACTATCTATCTCGTGTCCGATCCGGATGTGTCCGAAAGAAAATGTGTCCGATAATGCAGGTTTATTGTTTTGTGTCCGATAATGATTGTGTCCGATCCAGATGTGTCCGAATGGGGTCTAATCGTCCAAACGACTTAAACGTGACAAGGAGCATGCCGGTTGCTTATTAGATCCGTCGCTATTTCACTCTTCTAATGTGGTCGTCCGCGTCTGGGAAACTCTTTCAATGCCCTAGCGAACGATCAGATCGCCTGTCAATCTTCGCGGATGGTTGAAACGCCCGAACAAGTTGATGTACTGGATAGACTACGACCGGACCTTGTGAGAGGAGAATTTTTCTTAGAATTATGTTCTTTATCGATGCATGTTGATGCGGATACGATTGGGAAAGGGGACATTTGAAAAGTTTCTCTTGTATTTTCGAATAATAATAACCTAACGGTACAAAGGAAATGTGCCTCCGGGTATTCTCAAAATTTGCCGAGATTCTCTGATGCAAGAATATAAAGTTTGCTCGGTTCGCGCTTCAGTGGAAATCGTTTGAAATTGTCCACGTCGAACCATCCAGACGACACATCTGCGTTTTATATCAGTTGTGTACGATGATTATATGATTCCAAAAATCACTAGGAAAGTGATAAAATATATCTTCTATCTTTCCAGAGATAGTGGGAAATTGAAAACGTTAAAATTTACAGAGTCAATATTTATTATTGAAATTGAGATTCGAGATTCGTTATCCCCTTTTATGTTCACCGATATGACAAAATCATGATAATTGCCGCTGATTTTTCTTTTTGGATATGGGACACAGAAAAACGAGAGATGATATAAAAGAAGGGACAAGGTCATTTTTCAAAGAGACGAGAACCGAAAGAAAAAAAAAACAGTCCACAAAACTGGATATGGAACTTTTGTTCCGCATTTATTGACAAAGACATATTCTGAAAAATATTCACCATCAATTCCAAATTACTCTGTATACTTTGCATGGTGCACACGCGTATGTGAGGTTGCGGTACGCGCAGGGGTATACCTTCTCATTTAATTGCTGGTTGAAAGAATGGCAGTTTTTTTATCCCCCAAGTCTCCCATTCGTTGTCTGTAGTGCCGGGAAAATTTGCTGTTCATCAATCAGAGCTTCGCCCGGAGCGGATCAAGTGGTCGATACGACCGTAGAAAACGTCCTCCTCCCGTCCTCTCCGCACTACGGAGCATCGATGGAAGATTCTGAGCGATTCTAGGAAAAAACAATGAGATTCAAACGGAAGTGAAGCACGGAATAGTATATTACACACCTAGGGAGGGAAAGTAGGCTATTCCAAACTGCATGTGAGATTGACACCCGAGCCGAAGGCGAGGGTGGCAAGAACGCAGTTTGGGATGGCCTTTTTCACTCCCGTGGGTTGTATACTATTTTTCACCACCCCCTGCATCGGAAAGTACGACTTCCCGTTCACGCAGTGGGCCGAAAGTCGTACTTTCCGTGCAGGTGTGGTGAAAAATAACGAGTTGCGTGTTCGGTATGATAGTGGCGGTTAGTACGAATGAGGAATGGTTAACGCCGTGGTCACCTAGTGTTAATTATCTGTCGGCGCCAGGGCGCTCAGCCCTCCGATTCTTCTCTTCCTCAACGAAATCGATTAATTTGGTTACATCATTAATCAGCCTCCGCCTCTCTCGAATCTCGTGGGAGTTCGGTTCATTGAAGGCTCGTGCCTAACTAGCGCCGATAATCGCTCTTCGTATACTGCTCAGACCTCGCCGCTGCCATCTTCACCCAGCCGCTGGCGTGCTACTGCTCCCGAGTACTGCTCGACGTTATACTTTGCAGATAAACTTGACGCGTTAAAATTCGATGCCTTTTTTAGGTACAGAGTCGAAATGAAATTTATGAGACTTTCGCGAAGGTTCGATTTCATTTCATGTTATGAAGCTCGTACTGATGTCGCATGTAGGGTTTCCCCCCGTCGCGATAGCGAATATTAATAATAATTTTTATGAGACGTACTTTTCGGAGAAAATCCAGTGGGTAAAACCAGTTAATTAAGCCGTTTACATCGTACAACAAAGGACCGAGGGTATTGTTTCGCAGATTCAAAGGCTGGAAATCAATGCGAAACACACGGGTTCACAGGATTACTACGTTGTGCAAAAAAAAAAAAAAAAACGAACGGAATTCTATTTTCTCCGCTATTTTATCCGCTTCTATTTTCTACAGGGTGTATGGTGGTGTTCTGCTGAAAGGTAAGGTATTCACAATTAGTCGGAGAACGAAGCAGCCCGGGTTGGTTTCGTTCACGCTCCCGCACACCGAAGAACACGAGCGTGGTGGGTTGCCGTGAAGGCTTCGTATTCACAGACCTCAGTAGAACGAAAGGTAAATTTCATTCGCTTCCGTACCCATCGTGCCAATTCTGCCCTAGGCATATACGGACCGTATGAGAAGAAGATCCTTTATACCAAATTTTTGGATTCGATGCTTGGTATTCCAGTCTCATTCGGTTGGGTATCTGTGTTGGATTCTTTCCGCATATAACACCGCCTGTCGGATCCTCGAGGCAGCCAGCTACACGGTGCTCTCCGATACTTATTTGTGATTGAATAATTGAGCTGGGTGCGGCACCGTGCCACTCATTATGACACTGATCGTGACTGATATAACTTGTCACGATTATCCGAGGATCATACAATATATTTATCCAGCAATGAATTTACGACCGACGCATTGTGAAGATATGATTTGTCTCGTTGCCGTACCGCATTGGGTAGCGAGCGTTACTGGTAATTATGACAAAGTCGCACTCATAACCAATCATTAAACGGTTAATACGCACGGATGACTCGTTGGTTGAGTATCGTATCGTTGAATGGAGTATGGGGTTAAGCGTGGGGCCATGTTTGTAACACCCTGGTAATTAGGTACATCGTCAGTTTTGGGTAATTACGCATTATGGGTATTAATGATATAATCCACCTATAATTATCAGTACGCTAATGCCTTTCTAGTCCATTAGGGGGCTTGGACAATAATCAACTATATTTCCCAGGGTAACGAGCACGCGTGTCGCTTATTCGTTCAGCGAAAATTGTCAATAAACAATAAATATAATCAGCGACAAATAACATACAGTCGTATTTAGTTGCTATCGGTAACCGGCTATTATCTCGGGCTGACATATTCAGGCACGATCCGATATATTGAATAGTGTCGAATGTCGTTACCCCGCATCAACGATTCAGGAAATATGATCGCTGCTCGCCACGTCGATAGATGGAATTGGCTGATTCAAAAACATCAATGTTCCGACGAATCGAAATTTTAGCTACGAAATATACGAGATATTCTGGTATCGTGAATTTTCCCGAAACTGAATATTTCAGTATCTGTACTACTGCGATGGCGCGAGGCTACAGGCCTCGAAGGTGTGGATTTGTATGTGACAATCGAGCTTGCAATCAGGACATATACACGAAGTACGCGATTATTGCGACACGTCGAGCCGAAACACAGATTAATGCTGCAAGCTTCGAGGTGAGTAATCGTAATTGTGTACCTACCAAGCCGCCGGGGGTCTTTGTGTGTCATACGAGAACGTAATACATGTAGATATATCGCGGGAGCGGGTTTGTTCCATATGAATTAAGCGCAATTTGACGCATGGCGCAACGGGATTCTGGTTGTCCCTATCTCCTCCACGATCCCCAGCCGCACTATATGTCTGTATGAAAGGACGAAGAACGACGCATTGACGCCTCGCCTTGTTAAGATCTTTCGCAAACTCCCCATAGACACGACGAGAGGTAGCTCACCCCCGAAATGATGAAACGCCATGAGCTTGGAGGCACCTGAGTGCAGAGAAGCATCACTATTATCTAGTTTCGGGAAATTGGAGATAATTTAATTACAGCTCGTCTGTCTCGAGGCGTCTCTGGGTAACGTGACACCCTGCCTTCCAGCTTATAGGGCCGCTCACCTGTTTATGGGAATTTGAAGTAACACCCGCACCAAATATCCCTCTGCCTTTATTAACGTATCGCTGTAGTTATCCTTTGCGTTTGTCAATTGTCATCGGGTGATTTTATTTTGATCTTGACCCGTGGACGATAACCACGCAATTCCGAAATAGGTTCCTTATCGCGTCGGTTCAAGGGCGCGCGATTGTCAAGACGGTAAATTTAATTCAGATGCTGTAAATTCCGGTTCACAGCCCTGAATTCCATCCACGAAACAGCCAAGCTCTTCCGAGTTGTGGTTTCGTTGTCAGAGTTGAAGGGCTGATTATACGGATGCCCTCGCGTACCTAAGATTTCTGAATGATAATTATATTGGGTGAAATATGCGTGTGGGAATGTAGGTACATGAGAGTCACCTGAAACCTTGCCACATTGCTTGATGTCATGAATATTGAATTTAAGGGTGTGCATAGTCAGAGGCGAAAGTAACGCAAAAACAATTCCAGTAAGAAAGTAAAATCCAAATTGCGAGAAATCAAGAAGTCGGTTCATAATTCTGGTTAAGGTTTCATTGTGGACTCGTGGATCCGACTATCAAGATGTGAATCTTGTCGGTATCCTGCTCACTATAAATAAATGAGATATCAGCTGGACGTACCGCGAGACTGTGTGACGTACGAATCTTAATCGGCCATAGAAATCGTATGGCATCTTCATTTACGATCATTTGTTAATCGCTACGCAAAGAATGTATGTAACTGAACACTGAGTATCAACTCAGATTGATCGGCGAGCATATAGATCTTTTATTTTCATAGTATCTCTGTGATTTATTTATTTTCGAATAAACACGCCGAGGTCATGAATTGTATCGGACTTATCTACAACACAGATACGTGGCACCTACGTAGACTCGTCTTGCGAAACCAATAATGACTTGTAAATGAATTAAATGAACGGTACAATTGATTTTTCACAGTGTTTAAATGACATTGGACTGAAAATTTGGTGGCATTCATCGAAATGAACTGAACTTGGGCCAATCGGAATGAAGCTTCGGAACGATCAATTCATTACGAAAAGATGACGTGGTTGTAGAATAATAAAACAATGCACTGTCCATTGAGTGAAAAAATTAAAGCACCGGCAACAGCAATTACACGTTCACGAGGTGCGTATTTGCAGTGATCACGTCATTTTATGCACCTGCCTTTATGCACAGACAGTGCGTCACAAGTCAGACCACTGAATATCATCCATCGCCATATTATAGCATCACCATCATCATATTTTCTGCGACGACACAACCTCGGACTAATTTTTTTTTATTTGAAGATCTCGATCTGAAAATGCAGGGACTCTTGATGGTTGCCTCATCTTTGCGGCTAAAATCACTGGAATCCTTGATGGACATCTTGGGTGTACCTAGAATGCGCCATCCACCTTAATTTACTTGTCTAGTTTCCTTCCAAGTCAAGCCAGTAAATGACCTGAATGTGGCCATGTAATTGAAAATACGTCGCATTTCAATATTGATAAAGTTGAAGGTATAGCTTTCCCATTAAACTACAGCGTTTCCGACGTCCTTTATTTTTCGAAGGAACCGCATCGATTTACTTTGTTGTTCGTCACTAAAGAAACGAAAGCCTGCCGACAACGTTAGAGTATGATCTCACGTTTTCGTCTTGTATTTTATTGTCACCATAAGCGTTGTTGAAAAAGCTGCAATTCCCGTTCGGAGCTGCATCACCGTCGTCGTCGGATGAAATAACCGACTATGTACGTGTTTTATCGATTCCTGATTTTCGCTGATCCCTGATTCACTGGCAACCCAACTAAAATGTCTATGATGACAAATCTATATCGTACTAGAAGATATTACGTATTGATAAATCAGTGCATAAAACTTGTGAATCATGAATATTCCCCGGGTACATGAGGGGACTTTTTAGTTCGAAGGTGATGGTCGTATAATGCTGGGAGTCACAGCTGTTCGGCCTATCTGAGCGGTTGGCAGCGGGGAAGCACCGTCCTGAAAGATGTAGGCGGTAGGCTGGTATAAAATGTGCCGCGACTCGCCCTTTGTTATCAGTACATTCAGTCGAGCTAACAGATCCACATCTATCTCCGCAAAAAATTTGAAAGTTTAAAACCAAACTAAAATCAATTGATTCAAAATGAACTCCAAAGTCATCTTTGCCGTACTTTTCCTTGGGCTGCTTTGCACAAGCTGCTTCGTCGAGGCGAGTCCCAAATGGCGTGGGTGGAAGAGGATTGGCCATGCCCTAGAGAAGGTTGGAAAAAAGGTTCTGGACGATGGTACCGTCTCAAAGGTCATCGTGGGCAGTGCCATTGCTGGACGGAAGAGGAGATCCGCCGATGAAGCAATCAGGACGGAGGAGATTGAGCAACTCGACTCCAACGAATTTGTTCCGTACTAAAGAAATGATCGAGAACATCACGAATGGTTGTCACCATCGACATCGCCCACTATTATTGACTTGATACTTACTACCTGATCCTTTTATTGTATCAACTATGTGCTATATACATTGTCAACGAAAAAAATGAAATTGTACTAGAATCTAGAATATATTCACCGATTATTCGTGAACTGACTGCGTTAAATAAAAATATACTATGAAAATAGTGATTGTTATTGTGTGTCCCAAATACTAGATATTCCCTGCATTTGTTACCTAGTAGTAATATGACAAAATTGAATAGCGACATGAAACGGTTCTGCTCCGCTCGTCTTGTAAAGGTTTTTCTCCAAATTCGAACTGGTCTGGTGACATCAACATCGTCATTGTACGCATGAACTGTACGCAGTTGAGAGATCGTTTTCACATCTATAAATAACCTCATTATACTCCCGTTTCACGGCAATGCATTGAGGTACGTCATTTGTAGCACATGAAGCAAAATTATCCATTTTTCGCACGTCTCGGTTCCATGCACCTGCCTTTATGCACAGATAGTCCGTCACAAGTCAGACCACCGAATATCATCCATCGCCATATTATAGCATCACCATCATCATATTTTTTGCGACGACACAACCTCGGACTCATTTTTTTTTAATTTGAAGATCTCGATCTCAAAACGCAGGGACTCTTGATGGTTGCCTCATCTTTGCGGCTGGAATCACTGGAATCCTTGATGGACATCTTGGGTGTACCTAGAATGCGCCATCCACCTTAATTTACTTGTCTAGTTTCCTTCCAAGTCAAGCCAGTAAATGACCTGAATGTGGCCATGTAATTGAAAATACGTCGCATTTCGATATTGTTAAACTTGGAAATATAGCTTTCCCATTAAACTACAGCGTTTCCGACGTCCTTTATTAGGCACGATCGTTGAGTGCCTTATACATTCGCCATCGCTAAAAACGTCGGATCGAGAAAAAATTCTGAAATCATGTAGGGAGCACGTTTTGGCACCTGGGTAGTCGTTTTCGAGTATTTTCAAGAGTGGTGTATTTGACCCCCCCATTTCTTGTAAACACGGTTTCAGCCAAACCGCTGAACCGATTCTGATGAAATTTGCACTGGATACTGTTTTCAGCCTGCAGATGTGCAATTTTGTCTGTGTACTCGATCCGACTTCCGGTTCAGAAATGGCGATTGCTAACTTTGTCAATTTTGAAGATACAACAACGAGCTTTGGCATACTGTCTTTTAATCAGGAATCAAAATTTTGGAATTTTTTTAGGATTTTTCCGGCACCTGCGTCTCGGTGTCAAATCGTTGAAGTTGCTTGTAAACACGAGCTTAGCCAAACCGCTGAACCGATTTTGATGAAATTTGCACTGGATACTGTTTTCAGTCTGCAGATGTGCAATTTTGTTTGTGTACTCGATCCGACTTCCGGTTCAGAAATGGCGATTGCTAACTTTGTCAATTTTGAAGATACAACAACGAGCTTTGGAATACTGTCTTTTAATCAGGAATCAAAATTTTGGAATTTTTGAGGATTTTTCCGGCACCTGCGTCTCGGTGTCAAATCGTTGAAGTTGCTTGTAAACACCTCAGCCAAACCGCTGAACCGATTTTGATGAAATTCGCACTGGATACTGTTTTCAGTCTGCAGATGTGCAATTTTTTGTGTACTCGATCCGACTTCCGGTTCAGAAATGGCGATTGCTAACTTTGTCAATTTTGAAGATACAACAACGAGCTTTGGAATACTGTCTTTTAATCAGGAATCAAAATTTTGGAAATTTTTTAGGATTTTTCCGGCACCTGCGTCTCGGTGTCAAATCGTTGAAGTTGCTTGTAAACACGAGCTTAGCCAAACCGCTGAACCGATTTTGATGAAATTCGCACTGGATACTGTTTTCAGTTTGCAGATGTGCAATTTTGTTTGTGTACTCGATCCGACTTCCGGTTCAGAAATGGCGATTGCTATCTTTGTCAATTTTGAAAATAATAGCGAGCTTTGGAATTCAGCCTTCTAATCACGAATCAAAATTTTGAAATTTTTGGGGGATTTGAACACTATTTCAAAACAAACCAGCACTCTGCGATCGTGCCTTACGCAAAAAAGCGATGAGCTTTTTGGCTAAAACCGGCTAGTTTTTCGAAGGAACCGCATCGATTTATTTTGTTGTTCGTCACTAAAGAAACGAAGGCCTGCCGACAACGTTAGAGTATGATCTCACGTTTTCGGCTTGTATTTTATTGTCACCATAAGCGTTGTTGAAAAAGCTGCAATTCCCGTTCGGAGCTGCATCACCGTCGTCGTCGGATGAAATAACCGACTATGTACGTGTTTTATCGATTCCTGATGTTCGCTGATCCCTGATTGACTGGCAACCCAACTAAAATGTCTATGACGACAAATCTATGTCGTACTAGAAGCTATTAAGTATTGATAAATCAGTGCATGAGACTTGTGAATCATGAATATTCCCCGGGTACATGAGGGGACTTTTTAGTTCGAAGGTGATGGTCGTATAATGCTGGGAGTCACAGCTGTTCGGCCTATCTGAGCGGTTGGCAGCGGGGAAGCACCGTCCTGAAAGATGTAGGCGGTAGGCTGGTATAAAATGTGCCGCGACTCGCCCTTTGTTATCAGTACATTCAGTCGAGCTAATAGATCCACATCTATCTCCGCAAAAAACTTGAAAGTTTAAAATCAAACTAAAATCAATCGATTCAAAATGAACTCCAAAGTCATCTTTGCCGTACTTTTCCTTGGGCTTCTCTGCACAAGCTGTTTCGTCGAGGCGAGTCCCAAATGGCGTGGGTGGAAGAGGATTGGCCATGCCCTAGAGAAGGTTGGAAAGAAGGTTCTGGACGATGGTACCGTCTCGAAGGTCATCGTGGGCAGTGCCATTGCTGGACGGAAGAGGAGATCCGCCGATGAAGCAATCAGGACGGAGGAGATTGAGCAACTCGACTCCAACGAATTTGTTCCGTACTAAAGAAATGATCGAGAACATCACGAATGGTTGTCACCATCGACATCACCCACTATTATTGACTTGATACTTACTGCCTGATCCTTTTATTGTATCAACTATGTGCTATATACATTGTCAACGAAAAAAATGAAATTGTACCAGAATCTAGAATATGTTCACCGATTATTCGTGAACTGACTGAGTTAAATAAAAATATACTATGAAACTAGTGATTGTTATTGTGTGTCCCAAATACTAGATATTCGCTGCATTTGTTATCTAGTAGTAATATGACAAAATTGAATAGCGACATGAAACGGTTCTGCTCCGCTCGTCTTGAAAAGGTTTTTCTCCAAATTCGAACTGGTCTTGTGACATCAACATCGTCATTGTACGCATGAACTGTACCGCAGTTGAGAGATAATTTTCACATCTATAAATAACCTCATTATACTCCCGTTTCACGGCATGCATTGAGGTACGTCATTTGTAGCATCCAAGGAAAAAAAGTTCTTATCGAATCATAACCAATTATAAGTAATCATATCTAATTATATATGATTGTATATATAAATATACCTACATCAATATATATGCGTCTATAAATGATCAGATATAAACCGATATCTGTTCATGTAGGGGTTAATATGGCTTCATATACGATCAGACATGGTTGAATGCAGCCCACACAGCACTTTATATTTCCGAAACATTCATAACATAACTTGGAAATATTTCTGAAAGGTATCTGACAGATGTCAGTTGCAATATAACATTGCCGATGTGTCGGGAATATCCCTGAAATATGCCAATTGCATGTAACATTCACAATATAACTGGAATGTCGCAGACACATGTCGGTTGAAACACAACATTTCAGAATTTTTGCAATATTTCAGAAACATCGCGTATGAAACATAACAATGTCAATGTTTCTCGAATGTTCCGGAAATATGTCGATTGAAACACGACATTTAAGAATTTTCGCAATATTCCAGAAACATTTCGTATGAAATATAACCATTTCGATACTTCTAGAATGTTCCGGAAATACGTCGATTGAGACACAACATTTAAGAAATTCTGTAATATGTCAGAATCATCTATATCTATATCTATATCTATATCTATATCTATATCTATATCTATATCTATCTATCTTCTATACTAATATATACACAGTTCGTACGTTTGTCTGTTTGTTACCGATAAACTCGAGAACCAGTGGACCGATTTACATGAAACTTGCACCAAATTGTTCGTTAGGAATGAACTTAAAACATAGCCTACATAAGTTGTGCAAAAATGGTCCGATTGGTTAACAAAATGGTAAAAATATGATAAATACGTTGCCCTTTGACATGGAGCGTACACTATGCGCTTGGAACTTCTGACCGCCACCGCGAGATAGCGGGCGTTCCCTAGCCTACCTTACCATCGCAGCCAAACAGCCCAAGCAACGCACTGTACCATACAATGTCACGTAATATCTGGACAGCCTCTTGCAAATACATTCATCAGGTGGCTTTCGTCTCTCGCGATTAAATTGCACTCATTCGAGTATATAGTCTCGATAGTAAGGGTGGGAATGTGGAAAAATATCAGGTTGTGGCGGTAGATCAATATTTATCATTTGACGATATCGCTATATGCCATGATTAAAACCTACAGTTGAGTTTTAAGTATGTCTAATATTTTGAGCTAACGAAATGATCTTTTGGACAGTCCGGGTGGTAATACGAACTTATGAAAATGCTAGCGATATAGATGTCACCGTATGTGGAGCGGGGTATTCTTATGTTTGATTCGATTAATAGTATATTATGCACCACGGGTAGGAAGCAGGCTTTTTTTGTCGAGCGCCGATTTTGCAGAACGAGTTGCAATGCGAGAGTGAAGACGAGTTCTTCAAAATGCGCGAGACAAAACGCCTGCTTCCTTCCAATGGCACGTAAGTTATTTTCTACCATATATGCATTAAAAACGAGATAAGGTGAGCTTAGAACCACGAGACCGGTGTTCTCCACTGGGGGCAGCACTTTCTTAGTTTATTCCGTCGTTACTATCACTATGGTTACGGGAGTTTTTTTTCCCTCCTATCTAGGTTTTTATCCCTCTTAAGGGCATGCTGGACTCAGTCTTTTCCGTATTTAAAAAATAATGAAGCCTGATATGAACGGGGGGGTGTTTAATGGGTTCCTTGGACGATTTTTCATCAAATTGGTAGCTGCATGAACGTGTATCTCACCAAAATCGAGTAAAATAAGCCTTTTTTGTGTCGCGAAGCGTGAGAGCGTCACTTGTTTTCACTGATATCACCGACTACGCGTCACATACGAGGGATTCTTGACATCTACGGGGTTCACATAGGAGTCCTAAGGGATTCTTGACACCTACGGGGTTCACATAGGGGTTCCGAGAGATTCTTGACATCTACGGGTTTCACATGGAGGTCCTGAGGGATTCTTGACATCTACGGGGTTCACATGGAAGTCCTGAGGGATTCTTGACATCTACGGGGTTCACATGGGGGTTCCGAGGGATGCTTGACATCTACGGGGTTCACATGGGGGTTCCGAGGGATGCTTGACATCTACGGGGTTTACATGGGGGTCCTGAGGGATTCTTGACATCTACGGGGTTCACATGGGGGTTCTGAGGAGGATCCTTCTACGGGATCGTCACAGGATTCTGAAGGGGTTCTCAGGAGGGGGTGGGGGGGAGGGTCGTCGATTGCTGATATCTTATGTCGTCGTCGTCGTCGACCTTCGAAAGGGTGCAGGGGGGGGTCGATTGCTGAAACAGCGGCGGCGGCGGCGGCAGCGGCGATATATCTTTATAATATAGGACGACATATATAAAAAATCGTGTAACTATGGGCCGAAAAGTTGTTGATTTTTTGTCCCGAAACTATGGCCATAAAATCTGTTGATTTTTCGTCCTGTAACTATGGCCGAAAATCTGTTGATTTTTCTTCCCGTAACTATGGACGGTCAGAATCTAGGCTTGATTTCTGACACTTGTTGATCTCTGTCTGTCAGCATCTGGGTCATGATTTGTGACACTCATTTTCTCCATTTCGAGGCCGAGCGGCTTCTCCACGTCGAGTTCCTGGCGTTCAAGTCGATCGTCCTGGTTTATGGGGACTTCCTGGTGCCCAATTGGATCGTCCAGGTCGACCGCGTCGTAGTTTCCATCATTCAGGTTGTTCGCGTCGTAGCTTCCGTCGTCCAGGTTGTTCGCGTCGTAGTTTCTGTCGTCCAAGTCAAGCACGTCGTTTCGCGTCGTAGATTTCTGCGTCCAGGTTATTCGCGTCGTAGTTTGTGGTGTCCAGGTCAACCGCGTCGTAGTCTTCTGCGTCCAGGTTGACCGCGCCGCAGCTTGTGGTGTCCAGGTCTACCGCGTCATAGTTTTCGTCGTCCAGGTTGTTCGCGTCGTAGTTTCCGTCATTCAGGTCGTTCGCGTCGTATTTTTCGGCGTACAGGTTATACGCGTCGGTTGGCGGTCAGGTCGATCCTGGTTTATGGGGACTTCCTGTTGTCCAAGTGGATCGTCCAGGTCAATCGCGTCGCAGTTCCTGGCCTCCGGGTCGACCGCGTCGTAGTTTCCGTCGTCCAGGTTGTTCGCGTCGTAGTTTCCGTCGTCCAGGTTATTCGCGTTGTAGTTTGTGGTGTCCAGGTCAACCACGTCGTTTCGCATCGTAGTTTTCGGCGTCCAGTTATCCGCGTCGTAGTTTTCTGCGTCCACGTTATGCCATAGTTCCCGGCGTCCAGGTCTATCGCGCCATAGTTCCCGGCGTCCAGGTCTATCGCGCCATAGCTCCCGGCGTCCAGGTCTATCGCGCCATAGTTCCTGGCGTCCAGGTCTATCGCGCCATCGTTCCTGGCGTCCAGGTCTATCGAAATAAGTGAGTGTCCTAAACAGGGTTAGAAAAGGTTAGAACAGCCACTGAAGGTTAGAAAAAGTTAGGCCAGCCATTCCTAGGAAAAATGAGTGTCCCAAGAAGGGTTAGAAATGGTTAGAACAGCCACTGAAGGTTAGAAAAAGTTAGGCGAGCCATTCCTAGGAAAAGTGAGGCGCGCAGCGCCGAGCGGGGTTGCCTATTATCACTGATCTCTATTATACACTGGATAGCGGACGGGTACCCTTTCTGCCGCAAGAGCGTGAGGCAACTTGGTGCCGGGCGAGGGGACTTGGGGGGAAGGAGGAGCGGGGCGAACTGGTTCCCTATTTACAGCGGGAAATTCAAACGGGTTGAGGGTTGCGACTCTCATATTACAAGGAAAACCAACGTATACGATTCAAAAATTGAGATTTTGTAGTGGAGTTACGTTAAAAAGGGACATAATATGTTTCATTGTCAGTCGAGAGTAATAAAAAAAAAAACAATCACGCCCGTCGAGCAGGTCTCATTTTATTTTCGTTCATACAGGATCATGTAACCGTTGATTGAGAATCAACGACGCAACATATAGGTGATTACGTTTATGGGACAATGCTGAATAAATTCGATTTCTGAAAAGTTAGCTCGTCGTCGAAAATCAAATATAGGTTATGTTGTGAATAATATAGAATATTAATAATGATAATAATAACTCGGTATAAAACAGCAATTGATTATTAAAATATATATAATTGTTTTTGACCGAATAAGCAAATCTGTAAATCAAAATCATTGAATCAGTACTCCTAACCTCAAACGCAATAATTATTCGTCTATTGTGCGTGTACTAACGATTTATATTCATTTACTTACCTGTGAAAGGCCCTCTTACAATTGGTACTTGAACTTTTTTTTACAGTATGAAAACTTTACCATCTTGCGCTATTAAGATATTTCATTACTGTAAATAAAACTGTTTTGGTGAAATCCACGCTCCCATTCATCAGCGCACGGGCGCCCGTGAATCTGTTCTCAATTTAAACTGCCCGCTGTAAATAGGGAACCAGCAAATGGCGCTATTATATATTTTTTTATTATTAGCATATTGTGTGATAAGTGCCGAAAGAAGGCGATATCCGATGAGTGTGAAGTTTGTAACACGAGCGAAGGCGAGCAGCCTGCGGCTCGTGAGTGAACGACACTCGACTCGTCTGAATGCTGTGCGAGCCGAGCGAGTGATTCAAACTTCACACGAGGCAGATGTCGCCTTCTTTTCGCATTTATCGCACACATTATTTTTTATAACTCCTGCGGGAAAGCTTGATTTGAGATGCAGACGAATAATATCTGACAGCTGAGCAAATGGCCGACCATAACCAACCCGAAGTTAGGCGATAATCTAGGTTGACACATCGCTTCCGCCCGGGGGCGCCACTTTGCGGACGCTTGGTCGTTGCCACCGACCTATGACGCTATTGAACGACTGACTTATTTCAAAGTGCGCATGCGTGATAGTGAAGAAACGTAGATTGCTTGAAGTGCGCATGCCTGTTAGTGAAAAAATGATGATAATGCACGATGTGCGATGCACGATTGCGCCTGCGCGATAGTGAAGAAATATTACTTTTTTTCACTCATCTGAAAAGGGGCCCTTTCCAAACCAGACACAGGCATCGAAAATCAAGCTTTCCACGCAGGTGTTATAAAAAAATCTTTTTAGCAATTTAAGCAATCTACGTCTTTTCACTATCACGCATGCGCACTTTGAAATAAGTCAGTCGTTCAGTAGCGTCATCGGACGGTGGCAACGTCCAAGCGTCCGCGAAGTGGCGCCCCCAGGCGGCAGCGATGTGTCAACCTAGATTATTGCCTAACTTCGCGTTGGTTATGGTTGGCCATTTGCTCAGCTGTCAGATATTATTCGTCTGTATCTCAAATCAAGCTTTCCCTCAGGAGTTATAAAAAAATATGGTGTGCGATAAGTGCGGATAGGCGACATCTGCCTCGTGTGAAGTTTGAATCACTCGCTCGGCTCGCACAGCATTCACACTCGTCTCGTGTCATCCCGCACTCGCCTGCGGCTCGTGAGTGAACGACACTCGACTCGTATGAATGCTGGCTGCTCGCCTTCGCTCGTGTTGCAAACTTCACACTCATCGGATATCGCCTTCTTTCCGCACTTATCACACAATATACTATTTTTTTAGTGAAATAATTCAAATTATTTCATTTATTTCAATATTTTTTTTTCAAATTTTTTCTTTTATATCAATTTTTTTCATTTCACGTTATTCCAGTTATTTCAACCTATTTTTTTTTTTTATTTCAAATTGATTTTTTTATTTCTCATCTATTTTTTATCATTGTTTCACTTTTTTTCAGTTATTGCTATTATTTCATTTTTTCTCAGTTATTTCTTATTATTTCAGTTATTTTTCATCACTTCAGTTATTTCTCATAATTTCAATTATTTCTTATTATTTCATTCATTTTTTAGTTATTCCCTATTATTTCGATTATTTCTCATTATTTCAGTTATTTCCTCGGTCATTTCTCAATATTTCACGAGCTGTTGATACGTTATTTCAACGAGTTAATTCCCCCTTGTTTCGATGCTTCATGAACTACGTACACTTCGATGAACTATTTTTTTTTTCCAAGAAACTCACAAACCTTGACCAGTTCTCTCTAGATTTCGTGAGCTCCGTTTCGATTGATTAGTTGGTAGATTAGAAGTACGGACTACCGAGATAATGCATAATGAATATAATTTCCAAGTTCTGATTTAGCTGATGGTTATGCAGCGTCGTGAGCGAATTAATCGCGGTTTCATGCATTTCTGAAGCACGCTTGAGCTGGAACTGATGAAAGAATTATTACTCAATGGATGGCTATTTATTCAATCACCGATTCAGTTATCATTGGCTTTTTTCTTATACTCAGGTATTTAGCGCTGCCTCTGAAGCACTCTGAGCGGCGTACTGAGCCAATATCTTGTCGAGTTCAATGCTCGCGTAAAACCTTTTCTTTAAAAACATGAAAATAAGCTCGGAACTGAAACCACGAGTCCATAGGAGATAAAATGAGGATAAGGCAACAGCTCAGATACTTTAGGGTTGGTATAACGTTGCGCAAAGTAGTGTCACGAAAGCCAATGTAAAAGTCCGGTAGTATCGTATCCACTGTTATTACGTAATAAAAACGGAAACCCTTATTGGTTGAGACTCCGACTTGCCTACTGCCGGCCTCGAGGAAATGCCTTTTTATTGTGCCAATAAAATTTCACATATTCCTTCAATATATACAATATTTATATTGACATAAAACTCGAATCGATATAATACTCCATGTAATTGAAAATACGTCGCATTTCAATATTGTTAAACTTGGAGGTATAGCTTTCCCAATAAACTACAGCGTTTCCGACGTCCTTTATTTTTCGAAGGAACCGCATCGATTTACTTTGTTGTTCGTCACTAAAGAAACGAAAGCCTGTCGACAACGTTAGAGTATGATCTCACGTTTTCGTCTTGTATTTTATTGTCACCATAAGCGTTGTTGAAAAAGCTGCAATTCCCGTTCGGAGCTGCATCACCGTCGTCGTCGGATAAAATAACCGACTCTGTACGTGTTTTATCGATTCCTGATTGTTCGGTCCTGCGGTCCGAATATCATTATTCAAGTCTTTGAATAGTTTTAAAATTAATTTACTAAGAATCGCCTAGGCTGCATTGAGGGTATTTCCACACATCTGCCTGGGAGGAAAGACCCAGGCCAGGTCAATTCTGACCCCGCCGTCCGGTAAAGGCAATCGCACCACATCTGGCAAGACAATGCCCGCGTTTTGGAGAAGATGCACCCTTAGACAATAGCAAACGCTTTTCAAAAATTTTATACCGGTCGAAGGGTGTTTGCCGGATTCCAGCGCGGGTTTTCACGCGTTTATGACATGCAGTTAGTCGCCAAATGTGAGGATGCAGCCATTCCCGGAATGGGCGGTCAAAAGGGTCCGAAAGGCCGTTTGCATTGTCTCTTTCGTGTATTTCTGGGCTTACCTCCCACTCTCAGTATATGCAGCCTAGTCCACTTCTCCCTTTTTTCTATGTCCGATAAGTTAGAAAATAAGTTAGTAAAATCAGTTGCCAAGGAATCGTCGTCGAGTGCACTTCTACTCCCGACTCCTTCGTCGCGATTCCCTCCGACCTACTTGAGTCTGTTGTACATTAAATAATAAAGGAGTTAACCAACACTTATATTCGGTTACTCTAAAATAATCACACAAAGTTTCACCTAGTCTTACTAAACGATGGCCGTGTATGCAACTTGTATTTTTTGAATAAATAATTATTTGTTTCAAAAATCCGAGTTACTACACACGATGAGAAAATACAGTCCAACCTCTCTATAGGGCCGCCCAGGCCCCCAAGGGGAAGAGTTTTTCCAGGAACTGAGGTACCCCCACTTTGCCATCTTCGCTAGTCGCACGACTCGTCTTTCGTCTCTTTCTCGAGCTCACGTTACATGGTAGAGTGGGGGAACGCTGCGAGCGAGAAGTAGGGGAACCGGCTCTATTGGGAGGGGCCTTATAGAGAGGTCGGACTGTAATAAGCCGCTGGGACACTTATCCCAGAGTATGAACACTGATTTTCGCTGATCCCTGATTGACTGGCAACCCAACTAAAATGTCTACGATGACAAATCTATATCGTACTAGAAGCTATTACGTATTGATAAATCAGTGCATAAAACTTGTGAATCGTGAATATTCCCCGGGTATCGGGGGGTCGTAAAATGCTGGAAGTCACAGCTGTTCGGCCTATCTGAGCGGTCGGCAGCGGGGAAGCACCGTCCTGAAAGATGTAGGCGGTAGGCTGGTATACAATGTGCCACGACTCGCCGTTTGTTATCAGTACATTCAGTCGAGCTAATAGATCCACATCTATCTCCGCAAAAAAACTTGAAAGTTTAAAGTCAAACTAAAAACAATCGATTCAAAATGAACTCCAAAGTCATCTTTGTCGTACTTTTCCTTGGGCTTCTCTGCACAAGCTGCTTCGTCAAGGCGAGTCCCGGCTGGCATGGGTGGAATAGGATTGCCCTTGCCGCGAGGAAGATTGCAAGGAGGGCTCTGGAGGATGGTACCCTCGAGAGAGCAGTCCAGCACGGTGCCAAGTATGGATCGAAGGCTCTGGAACATCGTAACGTCTCGATTGTGATGAGTGACAGTGCCAAGCTTGGAAAGCGGGCTCTGGACGATGGTACCTTCACGAAGGCAATCATGAGCGGTGTCAATATTCTACGGACTAGGAGATCCGCCGATGAAGCAATCAGGACGGAGGAGATTGAGCAACTCGACTCCAACAAATTTGTTCCGTACTAAAGAAATGATCGAGAACATCACGAATGGTTGTCACCATCGTCATCACCCACTATTATTGGCTTGATACTTACTACCTGATCCTTTTATTGTATCAACTATGTGCTATATACATTGTCAACGAAAAAAATGAAATTGTACCAGAATCTAGAATATGTTCACCGATTATTCGTGAACTGACTGAGTTAAATAAAAATATACTATGAAACTAGTGATTGTTATTGTGTGTCCCAAATACTAGATATTCGCTGCATTTGTTATCTAGTAGTAATATGACAAAATTGAATAGCGACATGAAACGGTTCTGCTCCGCTCGTCTTGTAAAGGTTTTTCTCCAAATTCGAACTGGTCTTGTGACATCAACATCGTCATTGTACGCATGAACTGTACGGAGTTGAGAGATCATTTTCACATCTATAAATAATCTCATTATACTCCCGTTTCACGGCAATGCATTGAGGTACGTCATTTGTAGCACATGAAGCAAAATTATCCATTTTTCGCACGTCTCGGTTCCATGCACCTGCCTTTATGCACAAATAGTCCGTCACAAGTCAGACCACCGAATATCATCCATCACCATATTATAGCATCACCATCATCATATTTTTTGCGACGACACAACCTCGGACTAATTTTTTTTAATTTGAAGATCTCGATCTCAAAATGCAGGGACTCTTGATGGTTGCCTCACCTTTGCGGCTGGAATCACTGGAATCCTTGATGGACATCTTGGGTGTACCTAGAATGCGCCGTCCACCTTAATTTACTTGTCTAGTTTCCTTCAAAGTCAAGCCAGTAAATGATCTGAATGTGGCCATGTAATTGAAAATACGTCGCATTTCAATATTGTTAAACTTGAAGGTATAGCTTTCCCATTCAACTACAGCGTTTCCGACGTCCTTTATTTTTCGAAGGAACCGCATCGAGCTACTTTGTTGTTCGTCACTAAAGAAACGAAAGCCTGCCGACAACGTTAGAGTATGATCTCACGTTTTCGTCTTGTAATTTATTGTCACCATAAGCGTTGTTGAAAAAGCTGCAATTCCCGTTCGGAGCTGCATCACCGTCGTCGTCGGATGAAATAACCGACTATGTACGTGTTTTATCGATTCCTGATTTTCGCTGATCCCTGATTGACTGGCAACCCAACTCAAATGTCTATGATGACAAATCTATATCGTACTAGAAGCTATTACGTATTGATAAATCAGTGCATAAAACTTGTGAATCGTGAATATTCCCTGGGTATCGGGGGGTCGTAAAATGCTGGAAGTCACAGCTGTTCGGCCTATCTGAGCGGTCGGCAGCGGGGAAGCACCGTCCTGAAAGATGTAGGCGCTAGGCTGGTATACAATGTGCCACGACGCGCCGTTTGTTATCAGTACATTCAGTCGAGCTAATAGATCCACATCTATCTCCGCAGAAAAGTTGAAAGTTTGAAGTGAAACTGAAATCAATCGATTCAAAATGAACTCCAAAGTCATCTTTGCCGTACTTTTCCTTGGGCTTCTCTGCACAAGCTGCTTCGTCGAGGCGAGTCCCGAATGGAAGGTGTGGAATAAGCTTGTCCTTGCCGCGAAGAAGATTGGAAAGAAGGCTCTGGACGATGGTACCGTCCAGAATATACTCCACGGCGCTATGAAGTTTGGAAAGAAGGCTCTGAGCGATCGTAACGTCAAGACGCTGGTGGCCGACACTGCCAAGGTTGGAAAGCAGGCTCTGTCGGATGGTACCTTCACGAAGGTACTCACGAAGGTGGGCACTACTGCCTTGCTTCTACGGAAGAGGAGATCCGCCGATGAAGCAATCAGGACGGAGGAGATTGAGCAGCTCGACTCCAACGAATTTGTTCCGTACTAAAGAAATGATCGAGAACATCACGAATGGTTGTCACCATCGAGATCACCCACTATTATTGGCTTGATACTTTCTACCTGATCCTTTTATTGTATCAACTATGTGCTATATACATTATCAACGAAAAAAATGAAATTGTACTAGAATCTAGAATATGTTCACCGATTATTCGTGAACTGACTGCGTTAAATAAAAATATACTATGAAACTAGTGCTTGTTATTGTGTGTCCCAAATATTAGATATTCGCTGCATTTGTTGTCTAGTAGTAATATGACAAAATTGAATAGCGACATGAAACGGTTCTGCTCTGCTCGTATTGTAAAGGTTTTTCTTCAAATTCGAACTGGTCTTGTGACATCAACATCGTCATTGTACGCATGAACTGTACGCAGTTGAGACATCATTTTCACATCTATAAATAACCTCATTATACTCCCGTTTCACGGCTGTGCATTGAGGTACGTCATTTGTAGCATCATGAAGTAAAATTATCCATTTTTCGCACGTCTCGGTTATCACGCAAGATGCAAGCAGAATGTACCACAACAGTCTGCTCTAAAATCACGAAAATAAATAATTACTAGCAATTCTACGTGAAACTGTGACAAGTTTCCTTTTACCAATCTGTCACCGCATACTGTCAATGATTGAAAGTATGAAATCTAAATAATGAACGTCAGGAATGAAAGCAATTGATGGCAGAAAAAAGTTTAGGCCGTGAACTTGAGAGGGTGATATACGGCATTTGGGTTCGATTTGATCTTGGAACAGGATTTGTACGTAATTTTGCAGTAGAATTCTACAGGACTTGAAGGTCGATGACATTTGTGATGAGCGCAAGAAAGACACTCACCTAACCAACGCAAAAGGTCTTGTAACGACAACTTTTCGATGGGCTAAATTTTTTTAGACATTTTTTTAGACATAAAACTGATTCGGGGTCC
Source organism: Euura lappo (assembly GCA_018257835.1). Classification (NCBI taxonomy): domain Eukaryota; kingdom Metazoa; phylum Arthropoda; class Insecta; order Hymenoptera; family Tenthredinidae; genus Euura; species Euura lappo. The sequence goes on along the minus strand of JAEUYN010000865.1, from coordinate 129,238 downwards.
CAAGTAATACTTAAGGTTATTTTGTCGTCAGTTTTGGACCCCTTTGAAAAACCTCTTGATTCTGAAATCATTTTCCGCCTCCAATGATCAACGCAATTGCAGATCTGATCGTGTTCAATGCACCATATGAGCCCCCCCCCCTCGTTTTGAATATCGCGTGTCCAATGGCATAAGGACGTAAGCGCCATTATACGAATTTTTGCTGTTCGCAACGGCAAAAGGTCATATATTTTATTTTTTTTTTGTATTTGGGATAAAAACCCGAAGATTCGTTCATAATCGTTGAAATTTAATATTGGGTCAATTAAAAGCAGAAGGTCGTAACCACCAATTTTTTTTTTTCTAATTGGCGTTTACGTCCTTCTGCTTTTACCTTGGTTATTTTTTTTCTATGAATTTTCGAAACGTTGTCGATTTCGATTTTTCTTTGCGTTTCACGAGTTTTTATAACTACTTGGAAAAATCATGAAAAATAAAAAAATAAAAATGGCGCTTACGACCTTCTGCTTTTAACTAGCAATATTTTTTTATCGAATTTTTTTAAATGGTCGTTGTTTCAATTTATCTTTGAGTTTTACGACTTTTTACAGCTATTTGAAAAAATCATGAAAAATAACCAATATTTTTTATTGAATTTTTTTAAATGATCGTTCTTTCAATTTATCTTTGCGTTTTACGAGTTTTTACAACTATTTGGAAAAATCATTAAAAGTCTTGAAAAAAATGGCGCTTATACGACGTTTTGCCTTCACGTTGTTTTTTGTTTTCCCTTAAAAATTGTAATGAAACAACGACGTATCCGCCAAACTTACGACCTTTTGCACTTACATTTTTCGATCTCGTAATTTCAATTGATCTATACATTTTGGCCGTTTTCAGAGCGAATGGCGTGAAAAAAAAAAATTATACGACCTTTCGCCACCAAAATCGCGTTTTTGGCGCTTACGACCCTATGCCATTAGACACGTGACATATTTGTAAAAAATCTAGTGATATCCGAGATAAGCTTATTCAAGAATTTTTTTCTTCCGCAGTCACAAAACTTCCACGTAAACTTCAGTCCAGTAGGGTAGACTGGGGACGGTTGTAACAGGGTACGGTTGTAACATTGTTAATATCTCTAAAACTAAGGGTAGGACATTTATATACCGCCGCCTGATAATCCGTGCAAGTAATCCGAACTAGCACATTAGTAGGTGGCGGTCCTCCGTGCAAAGCGGAAGTGGGTAGCGGCGCCCATTGATATTTTCGGGCCTAAAGTAAGTTCTTACAATCTTAGTTAAACATCGATAATCAGACTTCTATGATAAATCTTCAATTTTTCTTTTGTTCATATGTTTCCTTGACCAATTCTGTGTCAGTATTCACAGTATTTTGAGTTGATAGATTCGACAGAATAAATGAAATTTTGACTTGAAGTAAAAAAACTCGTCTGGGGTCAGTTGTAACAGTTGGTTCGGGGACACTGCAACCATTTGATGGCGGATGATTACAGCTAACAACATTCCTTCTCCTGCTTTTATTCAGGCATTATCGCAGTTTATGTTATGAAATAATAATAATAATATAATATATAACCCTAGGGTTGGGGTCAGTTGTAACACTTTGCCGATTTTTTTTTTGACAGGCTCATACTTTTTTTCTATTTATGCTAAAGAGTCCTACTTGCCGCCATTTTGTCAGCAATTAAATGCTCTTTGCTATGTTATTTGGAGCATTGATGTGTTCACTGTAGTTTGAGCTCAGTGAGGGCAAAACCGAAAAATGCTACAACCGTCCCCAGTCTACCCTATTTTATTGCTTTAGTGTTTTCCGTTACTGAATCATTTAATAATTCGTAACACCTCTTTGTACCTATCTAGTATAATAGATATAATTCTGTCACCTGTCTAAATTGAATATTGAATGCATTTTTTGGTCTTATCTATAGTTCTGTTTTGGAATATGGTATTTCTTCAGGAACATGTCATCGTATGGGATGACTGATGAAAGGGATTCTATATCCCTGTATCCATGGAATAGGTAGTTGTTTGTTTACACGGTTCATTAAGGTGGCTCAAGCACGAACACGTTCAGCAACAGAAAAAAATAATTTTTCAGTATATTGTAGATAAAGTACTCATCTTCACGTACGCAAAATCTCAGACCAGGTCATCGACTAGATAAGAGAGATAAATATTGTTGAAATTCGACTTTTTAACACGGGGCTTATGGGAGGATCGCGCCAAAAGACTTGGGCCGGGTAATATCTCGATATTTACGCTAGAGATGATGTCGAAAAACTAGATAAATGTCGAATAGATCACGAGGATTGCAAATTCAACAATAGAATATGGGGTCATCGACTCCTGTTATGAGATATTCAATGTCAATGTTTCGAATACTTTGAAATTCAGAGAGGTTATGGGACCGCGTAGAATTTCGGCAGCTGGATAGAATCATGATGGCTGAGCGCATGCGCGAGAATTGAAGCTCCGGCCGTCTGTCACTAGAGAGAGTGAGACAGATAGTTGCGATGTTGTCATACTTCTGTACGCAGTATCGTAACATGAAATTATTCTTATTTCACGGTCTTTATTTACCGGCATACAACTAATAACTTATGCACGAAATTATCAATAATTTGATCGCGAGTACCTGTATGATGGCAATCTTGCGTTTTCGAGGAAAAATAGAGGGCCTTGCTTTAGCCCCCGCAAAACTCGGGCCTTCGTGCTTGAGCCACCTTAAAATACTCGAGTCTACCAGCATATTGGCTTACGCAAGGAGCTTTCATTGTTTGTTGTTCTTGTTGTAATATCTCAAGGCTGCGTTGTGGCTCGTTGACTGGTTGTACTTCTGCGTGGTATACATCGCTTGTTATTGGTTGTTCTGGTGAGTTGGTCTTTTCTGAGGGATGTTCGTTCTGGATTTGGGTTGAGGTTTCTTCAAATTCTTGTTCGATTTCTCCGAAGATTTTTCCAGCTTTTATTATTTAATTCAACTTCGTGTCCACACGAACGTAAGCAAAAAAATGAACATGGCCGCTGGAAGCATGATTGTAAGTATGAGTGAAGTATTAAAGAGCGGAACGAGATTTCCCGTCCAGTTATCCCGTATTGATAAATCGGTGCATAAAAATTGTGAATCATTGATATTTCCTGGGTATGTGGCTGGATTTTTTCAATTAAGATGTGATTATCGGTATACACCGGAAGCCACAGATGTTTAGCTTATCTAAACGGCTGACCGCAGGGAAACCTTGTCCTGGGAGATGTCGAGGGTATAAAATGCGCCTTAGCTCGCCGTTTGGTACCAGTAACTTCGGTCGAGCTAATAGATCTACATCTATCTTTGGGAGAAACTTCAGTTTCCGAAGTCAAACTGAATTCAATCAACACAAAATGAACTTCAAAATCATCTTTGCCGTACTTTTCCTTGCGCTTCTTTGCTTAAGCTGCAACGTCGAGGCGGATCCCAAATTCAGGTGGAGTAAGGTCGGCAAGGGCCTGAAGAAATTTGGAAGCCATATGATGCGAGATGGTAGCTTGGGAAACGAACTACTAAAGAGTGCCTTCCGACGGCTGAAGAAATCCGACGATGACGGAATTAGGATGGCGGAGATTGAGCAACTCGACTCCAACGAATTCGCTCGGTACTAAAGAAATGATCGAGAACACCGCGAATGGTTGTCGCCATTGACATAAGCCGTTATTATTGACTTTATACTTACTACCCGATCCTTTTATTGTATCAACTATGTGCTATATAGATTGTCAACGAAAAAAATGAAATTGTACTAGAATCTAAAATATGTTCACCGATTATTCGTGAACTGACTGCGTTAAATAAAAATATACTATCAAACTCATGATTGTTATTGCGTGTTCCAAACACTAATATTCACTGCATTTGTTACTCATTGATTGGAAGCGGTTCTGCTTCGCTTGTCTTGTAAAGGTTTCTCTTCAGATTCAAGCTGATCCTGTCTGAGATCGACATCTTCATTGCATCCATGCATGAACTGCTACTGCACAGTATGTGGTTGAGAGTTTATCTTTACATTTATAAATAACCTTATTAAACTTCCGTTTCGCGGCAATACATTCAGTTATTTATAGCATAACGAAGCAAACCCGTCAAGTCTTTGCACTTATCGGTTTTGATGTATGCAGAATGCACCACAACAATCTGCTTCGAAACTATAAGAACAACCCTAATTGATGGTCAAAAAAAGCTTAGGTCATGAACGTGATGTAGTGCCGTACAACATTTGCGTTCGTTTCGATCTTGAAACGTGACCTGTACGTAATTTTTCAGTAGAATTTTACACGACTTGAACGTTAATGACATTTGTGATGAACGTGGGAAGGGCAGTCACCTAGATGTATATCAAATTCTTTTGTGATCGTAGTTGTGCTACGTCTTTAGATCATCTGTGGTAATACCGCATAATATATCTACACATATAACTTTTGAGTAGGCCTTTAATCTAAACTGTGAGCAATAGAGAGTAGAGAATTACAGGAATTACGGTTGTTGGAATACTTCTCGGAGATCAATTATGGTAGGCATCATAAGACTGGGAGATCAAATCATGGACCGCAAATCTCTTCGACATTGATGATCGAGCTGGAAATCCCTTTACTTGTTAATGGCGGTGGTGAACCCCCGGTAACGCTGCTCGTGGATGACGGAGCTTTAGAAGACTGAACATGAGCGAAGCCTCGACAATCTGAATCAATTCGTACTCCAACGAGGAATTGGACTCGTATCAAGTTGAGCGAACGCCCCTCTGACCAGCGGCGACTAACCGTAAGTTTCGAATAAAATTTATCATCTTCCGTTTGTTCTTACAAATATCTAAATACTGTATCCAAATTGAGAATAACCAGCTCAGCAAGTCGGATGGATTTTTTTACTACTATCAAAGTCAAATCTCATGTGGCCGAACATTTCAATCATGTTTCACTGAAAGTAATAACCTTCAATGTGTATTTCTGCATTACAGGTCAAGATGAACCATAAGCTGCTCATCCTGTTTTTCTGTGTGATGCTCGTCGGCAGCACTTTTGTGAGTGCCAACGAGTTCAGCGATGCCCTCAAAAGAATTGGCAAGGCATTCGAAAAGGTTGGGCAAAAAATTCGTGACGATGGTATAATTAATGATTGGGTTCGCAAGAAACTTGACCTGGATGAACCAGCGGCTAGACCCAGTTCTTGAACCTGAGTTGCATATCTGAACTATCGAGTGGATTAAACGCCAGTAACCTTCGGCTGTAGATACCGGACATCATCATATACGCCATCATCATATTTCAACTATATCTACTGTATATATCAATAATCATATTTTCGAAGGTTTTAACGATGATAATAATAAACATTTGTTTTAATTGAACATTTTTATTTTGATTTTCATCCTAAGTATCGAGTTTTGATAAAAAAAACCTCAGTCTCTCGAATTAACTGAGTATCGCGGGGATCGAAACATTAATGCTTTGATTAATTCTGGTTATTATCGGCGGTAATGGTTATGGTACCCATAGTTATTTTCGTAATTGGACACAAATTCAAAGAATAGCTCGGATAATACCAGAATTTCATTTGAATGCGGTCCTCTATGGACAGTAATCGTACGTACAGATATACTAGCCGACCAATTTGAATTTCACTACAACCCTTGTCTGTGAACATACTAAATGATTTACTTATATGATGACATATTTATTAAAAGAGTGATACAATAAGATTCATCAGACTCGCATCACACTTGCATAGTATTTCTTTCGATACTTTTCTGGTCTTATAACGGCGAAATTTAATAAAAAATCGTCTGGTTCCTGATCCACATCGGTGTCATCATCGTTGCCATGGTCATATCCATATTTGTGCATCGTAAAATCGACGCTCTCTAACGGCGAATCTTTGCCGTAGGGATTGTAGCTAACAGGTGCTTCAACGACGAAGGTTCTCTTCAACAATGTGTTGCGGTCCAAAGGGGTCAACTCGACAACATTCATCGGACTACACAGGGACGAATCGATCACCGACGAGCCTACTAGGCAGAACACAAAAATCAATATAATCTTTCCCATAATAATGTTGCTAATATTATGTTGACGCAAGAAATGTAACTGAGCTTCGTCGATGTAGAATAGATATTTATGTGGCATGCGCAGAAAGTAACTGTTTATTCGGAACAGTTACTTTCTGCGCGCGCCCCATACAATATTTTTTTACGGAAAAGGCATTAATAGTCACTTTGACGCTAGTTGAGGTCCGCACGAACTGCGTATAGGAGCTGCTGTAAAAGGTAGTAGAGAGGGGGTAACCTGCGGTATGAAGACTTTATTCCGCAACTTTGACATGCGCACTTCGAACTGCGCATCAAAGTTGCGGAATAAATACTTTATACCGCAACTTTGAACTTAGCGGTATAAAGTGCCACTTGCCGGAACGAAAACAGGCATCAAAAAGTGACTTTTTAATGCCTGTGCCGTAAAAAAAACTTTAATATACCAGACCGAGCTAGCTGTTTCTCTGAGATCAAGCACGTGCGGCTTATCATTGTTTCTTCGTTTCGCACGTTATTCTTGCAAGGACTGCATTCATCGTCGCGCACAATTAATGTTTCGGCACGAATCTACAATTTCTTTATCAGGTGGAACATGAGTAAAAATCGAAGACCGAGAATGATAACTTGACTTGACTTTTGATCATGATCTGAAATTTTTATTGATTTGCCAAAATACGATTATCTCAGTGGCTCGGTTCAATGAGCCTGACGGTACTGTTGAATACACTAGTTTTTCATTTTCGTGCAGGAATTCATTTCTGCGACGTAAATCAAATCAAGGTCAGTACGAATGAGACACTGGATGTGCCAACTTCTTTTACAGAGTTCATTGCCTTCAAGCCGGCTAATCAACATATTCAGATGCCGATACTTAAAAGGAAGGAGGCGCGCCTTCACAATTGCTTTGGAACGGGGGATCCCTAGCACATTGTTTCCATCGGAATGTGACCAGGAGCTCTACTCAGAAGTCAGAGGATACTCATAACTGTAATTTTACTACAAAAAGAAAAACCGCTTCGATGGAGAGAGATGCTACGACGGAAGATGGAGATGATACAAGCTGGTCAAGGTGACACGGCTCGATTCTCTTCTTCGACACTCGTCAATTTTAAATACTTCTGTACTTTTTTATCTCTCTTTATGTTCCGTGACCGAGACCAAATACACGATAGAAACAGATGTCGGGGAATAACTTAACAACTAGTAAGTTCATTATCTGCACATTATATCGCTGAAGGCGTCACGCATTGTGTATACAAGTGTTGCCGTCTTGGAGTAATTACTTTTAAAGAGAATGTACAATCATCAACAATTTTTTATCTTCCTTTTCACATTATGTCATGTTTATTGGTATTGTGATATTGCCGACCACTGTAACCGGTATTCTTGAAATGGAATAAGATGGTGCGAGAAATCATCTATCATTTGGAGCTGAGCTGATTTCAAGTGCCAGAGCTATGCGAGATGACGAGCTAAATGCAGCTGTTTTCTTATCTCACATCAATAGATTCAATAATTGCTTTCCCTGTCACACGTTAATACGATGCAACGTGTTACAAAAAACAAGCATATATACCAGCAAGGCAAGTATACAACTTTGTTATCATCGATCGATTGTCTTTATCAAAAAGTGATCCTAATATTCTTGGTAAAGCTTCGAAAAAAAAAAAAAACAATACTATAGGGATTGAGAAAGTATTGCACAGGAACCCCCCTTCGAACGTATAATTTAATGTTCATGGAGACCATTATTTTCATCCCTTGTTCCAATCATATGTAATAATAAAAGCGTATCAATCGTTGTACTCATGCAATGACGCATACGGCCCCGTATTTTTTACCTTCGCGTTTCTAGAAAAATGGCTTGTCGTCAGAACAGAACCGCATGGTATTCCCTCGATAGAATCCCGGATTTTCCAGCGCTATCTCTGATAGTCTATAAAATTCTTGCGGCTGACCCCTGATCATCAGTTCAATGCTGAAGTCGGTTCGCAGCAGTGGTAGAGTCTGGAAAAAATCGCAACCTCGGAATAAACGTCAAGATAACATTGGCGATAACTATTTGCGTCGTGGCTTCCGTGTGCACGATAACTTTGACGGAATGTATCACCTTCAGAGATTCTTCGCAGCATATTGGTCAAGCTACGGAAAAATTCGGTGAAAAAGCTCCGGACGATGACCACGTATCGGCTTACTTGGGCTCAAAGATGGTGAAGTGGTCAGTTGATTCTGTATTAAAAAACAGTCGCAATCCTGACGAAGAACTTTGGCATAACGAACCAGCCGTTCCTCTGAATCGACCTGAAGCAAACGAATCTTTGGAACGGAAAATTCTCCTTGCTCCCTACTAACCAGATATTGAGATAACCAACCAGAAATTGATTTTAAATAATGAACTGGTCATCACAATTGTTCAGTACTAGTTCATAGTAATCAAAAGTCACAGATGCGATTTTTTTGTCAATAAATCGGCTAAACTTTTATTAAATATATGGGGCTGTCCACGTCAATTCACCTAGGCTCGTGACCGCAACTTTTTTGATTTGCTCCATAATTTTTTCTATTGTTGCACTTGCTCTAAAACATTTTTCAGAATTTTTTCCGATTTAAAAAAAAATCCTTTTCTGAGTTATGATTTTTTTCGACGGAAAAAAAGGACCATTTTCAAAAGTCTGAAAAAATTCACAAAAATCGTACGATTAACGTAAAACAGTTGCCCGATCGCAAAAATGTGGGCCGAATTTTTCTTATATTTTTTTTACCTGATCCAAACTTTTTTTCTGTCAAGGGGACCAGTACAGCGTGATTCGACATATTCTGCATACTCCAAAAATCATTATTATTTTATCAAAAGTTCATTACACGTCGAAAAATGGACTTTTTGGAAAATCACTTGTCGTGAAGTTTCAGACACACGGTTAATCGAATTACATCTATCGACGTTGCATTTTCTTCGGATAGCAATTCTTCATCGTATGAATGAGGGAAATTGAGAAAAAAAATCCTGTGATGAGTTATGGTCAGTTATCGAAACTTAGCGACAATCTAGTCACTCTTTTGGTGATAAGTTCGTCCAAAAATTTTGTTCTCCAATTTCCCTCATTCACACGACGAAAGATTGCTCTCCAAAGAAACTGAGATGTCGAGAGACATAATCGGATAAACCGTGTGCCTGAAACCTTACGACAGGTGATTTTTGAGAAAGTCAATTTCTCGATGTTCAATGAACTTTGGATAGGATATAAATAATTTTTGGAGTATAGAGAATTTGTTGAATCACGCTGTACTGGTCCCCTTGACAAAAAAAAGTTTGGAACAGGTAAAAAAAATATAAGAAAAATTCGGCCCACATTTTCGCGATCGGAAAACTGTTTTACGTTAATCATACGATTTTTGTGAATTTTTTCAGATTTTTAAAAATGGTCCTTTTTTTCGGTCGAAAAAAAATCATAACTCAAAAAGGGATTTTTTCAAAAATCTGGAAAAATTCTGAAAAATGTTTCAGAGCAAGTACAACAATAGAAAAAATTATGGAGCAAATCAAAAAAGTTGCGGTCACGAGCCTAGGTGAATTGACGTGGACAGCCATATACTTTGTTAAGTCGCTTGATTCATGTAGCCCAGTACCTGGATTTAGCATAAAAATTTTGTAATGAAAACTCTGTTCTCTGATATTTAATGTTCTTTTACTGTTTACTGTTCTAATTTAATGTTCTCACATATTGGCGTGCAAATATAACTACCAAGATTCGGGATACTGCATTGGGCTGGTGTGCTCGCATCCGGTAAAAGTTGCCGAATAACTTGATATCTTACAAAACTGCTGACTGGGTAGAAATATTGAAGGGATAAATCCCGGGCAGGAAGTCGACGTACAAACATTAAGTTTGATTAAATTCTCGCTCGACCGTGAAGACGAGATCTAGACAATCTTCAAATCTTATCATCGCAAGGAAATAGAATTTTGTTTCCTGACATTTTACAGCTTGTTACGTAACTTTCCGGTACTTTTATTTTTCAATACTTCCCTTGAGCGAAATCGCGGACACTATGTGAATCTATATCAGAGTTTACACTCGCTGCTTCGATAACAGATCGTAACATTCTATTCGGATTTATATTTCGCACGGTGTATCGTTACACCGATGATACAAAGGGGATAATATACGAGTGGAGGAGGATTTCCAGGTTTAGTGCATAGTTATATCAAAATAAAATATCGGACAAAATTTTCATTAAATATCGGGCACACATTTTACCAACAGTAATTTCAGAATGGAAATTCATCAACTAAAGTTTCACATTAATCCGGGGAGATAGAGGAACGATGTTAGTCGATGTGAAATCAGCGATCCAGCTCCGTCTGGATAGAAGGGAGGAATTGAGGCCTCCTATCCTTGAGATTAGATTAGACGCGTGCGGTGTAACTCAGTCGAACTTGAGACTAATATGTAAAGGTTTCAGGAATGCCAGCATAAGGTTTGGCGAAACTGACCTGCCACCCTTTGTGTATCGAGCGGGAGGCTATCCTAAAAAGCAAAGTAAAAAACAAAATAATACAAAAAAAACAAAACTGTTAGCTATCAATCTAGACTTGGCGGGTTTGAAGCCAGGATTTACCCGCAACCGTCATTTATTTTGAACCATTGGTAGTTTATCCCCCTGCCGTTGGCCTCCAAAAAGTGTGTCCGGATTCAAACGCGCAGAGATATTGGGCTGGAGTAAAAAAAAAACAGCTCTATTTCAAATAATTATTAACGTGAAATTTCATGCATAATACCTTCCAATCGGCTTTACATTCGATTAAATGTATCGAATATTCGTGTTTTGCAGGAAATAATTTTCCGAATCGAGTTATTGATTACACGGAGTATGATTGTAACTGTGAGATAAACAATGTATATACGTTATGCAATAATGATTTAAACGTTACTTGCCCTGGAATGTGGCGCGGAGTATGATAAAAATAGATTTATAATCACTTATGCAGTGGTATAATTGCGGATAGCGCTCGACTAACCAGTAATTGCATATTTTCAATCATTATCCTCATGCACTTCAGTCGCTCATATTCAATTATATTAATTACTGCTATCGAGAACCATTTGAGTTTTCTCTGTTGATCGTCATAATCAAATAATTAGCGAAAATAATAATGCTTTTAATGCCGAAGAACAGCCTCGTTACCGTTTGAAAATAAAAGAGCTGAATATAATTCCGGAAACTGCAGGCTGGAACTTGATGTTACGTAGTATTACTATTATAACAGCGACAGTAATTGGAATATATCCATTTGCAATTAATTTGACGATACGTGTGATAATTCGTCAATTTGTCGAGTGTTGTTCGAAATTCAGCGTTTCGAGTGACGGTGTGGGTCAAATCCACTCTTAATCTAAAATAAATCAAACCCGTTATCTATATTGGCGTGATTAACATTTACAACCAGGTCTCGCCCCGCTGTTAAACACTTTTAAGTACCTCTAGATTATTGTTATAAATCAAATAAATGCCGGCATGGACAAGTAAATAGTGTTAAGATTGGCTATTAATATCAGAGGCTCAAATAAAGATGATAATTAATGAAGGAAATGTAAAGTCCATTATTCCTGTATGAATTGGAATTTTCTACAAACCTAAATCTTTCCTCAAAAGTTCTCCTCAGATAACGTTTAGAATTCGAGACATCATGAAACCGATATCAACCGCGAATACACAACTATGAGTGCTCCGTGTCCTGGCCCCAGTATCACTTCAATGCTGTGAAAACAGTTTGGCTTCTCTTCAAAGGAACTTGCTTTCTCAGGCAGGATGCATATTCAAGTGGCAGTGTCCATCCTTGTCGCATTCACTCTATTTGGGACGTCTGGGACAAAAAGTTTACCGACCACCGATGTTCTGGGATGTGCTTTCAATGGTACGTAACATTCCTTACTCTTAGTCTGCACTACGGGTGAAACGGGACATTTTTCAAAATATTTCTTACTTTCAAATTCGGCATAGGCGACATTTACGACGATGAACATCAGGACGTTCCATCCCATGAGAAGGCGTACTTTGACTCTGGCCCGGAGCTCAGTGACAGTCAAGTTTTAGATTTGCTAAACGACGATGATGGTTTTGAGAATGATGGCGTTTTCACGATTCTTGTTGTCTACGAACTACACTAGTTGAGCTCTGTCAAAAGTAACACCAGTGATGCTGATATTGATTGAGTGAAAATTCAGGGCCAAGTTGAACGTGTCGATTGCAGTTATAATATTATCTCGCTAAATTGAAGGCAGAATCAAATAAACGAAACTATGCTCATATTGATCTTTTCGGTACGATACTTTTACCCTCAATTCTTCGCCATTTCTATCTGTGATTTTTGGCCTTCTCATTACAGTTTTTCGGTGCTCAAAATTGACTGCAAATGTGACAAAGTTTATAATTATTGTTTCTGCCGTTTGTTGGAATGCTTATCATCCATTCGCATCACTGAACTGAATATGTTTCCCAGCGTTTTATGGTCTGCTGGTGATATAAAATAACAGATAAGGCAGTACGGGTCTGCAGGTTGCTTGAAAGTCATTACCGACCAGATAATGAACGCTACTATAATAGATATACGGTATACTTGAGTATTACGTCTATTCGTTTGAGGGAAATTGTCAGGCAGGCAGAATAAAATTGAATTTAAATACTTGGATTTGAATTTGACTGCGAAGCTATCGAAGCAATGAAAGTTAGGGTCAACGAACAATCCACAAGATAAAGAAACAGACTCTGGGTCTCCCGGGTAGACGGTCTGCACGTCATGCGGCGCAGGGGGCCCTTTTATGTCCGTCTCGTCCATCTCCATCCCCTAAAGTTCTGCGACCATTTCAATTCACCGAACCCTGGTTTTGTTTTGCAAACTTTACCGGTCGATCCCCAACTCAATGACCACGACCATTCGGTTCTTTCTAAACTTCCAGGTTGTTTTAACATGGAAACTTTTGCGGCACGATAATGGATCCCGAGGTTCGGGTTCATTGTTATTGTTTCGAACGTAGGGTAATTAAAGCGGTATATATACACTCGTTGAAAGCCAGAGGTCAAACTTTTTTCTCGTTATTATTTCGGGATCCCTTCCATCCCTCAAAGAGAATCGCGGCTAACTGTCCCTCGGTTATCCTAGCTACGAAACCCAGCAGACTCAATGGAAAACAGCGCCGGAGAGAAAAATACTAAACCCAAGTCGCTCTGCTCCAGGCTTAGGGATTTACGGGTTTACGGGTTTATAGAAGAAGGATTCGCACACGGTTGCATACCTCCCAGTCCTCCGAACATTGACCGTTAAGCGCAAACGTTGAACGTACATACGTTGAATGTCCCTGGTTCGACTAGGAAATGGTGTCAGAGTGCGGCTATGGCACGGATATTTGTCCCGCAACGTATGGTGCAGCTAATCGCTCCCTGCCCCCATGAATCAGGTGCTAAATGGTTTAAAAGTGTCGCCAATTTTATACAGGATACGTCTTTTTTAATGGGTCGGATTAAGCAGTGGAACGTTCCCAGTCGAAGATTAACGTTCATTGTCTACGCTAGGATCCCACTTCCTTTATACTTTTTTTCCAGCTACATTTTCGGGTTATACCCGCTAACCGGGACACGGCTAAAGGTTTCTCGTGTACGTTATTATAGGATTCGCAAAATGCGGAATACTCGAATTCCCTCCGCAGGTTCTGGTACATTCAGCAATCATTTCGTACAAGACTCTTCACTCTCGAGAATACGTGTATGAGTTAAGCACCGCTGCAGGTCGTAGCAGCCCGTAGCGGGCGAGTCTTTGCTTCTTCCAAATGGTCTAAGACAGGAAACGGATGTTTAACAAACGGGTGAAGGAGCTGCTTTATTAAAAAGACTCCCTCTCTCCATCGTTTTCGTGCCCCTTCTTACCAGAAACTCATCCCCCCAACATCCGGATGCGAATTTTCTCTAATTATAAAGGGAAGGAAATTAACTCGATGCCATTTACTACAAAAGTTTTCAACTTTTTCTTTGAAGCTTAGTTTGTGGGTCTTTGAGAACTCAAATTACCCTGATGAAATTGTTTTACTTTATCCCATTGTTCGTACAAGCTCCGTATACCTCGAGATATTCTGAGATTATAGTAGAGGCGTTATTCACTCGCCCATAAGGTTCACAGGAATTCCTGAATCACTCGGCCAGTGACATACCATGCTCAATATAATTCGATGAAATAAGTTATTTAATTATCCACTGCGAAAGAAGGCACTAATTGTTTCCAACTCACGTCGATACAGCTAGTGGAGAAGTTGAGTTGACTGTAAAAGAAGAAAATTTTTATACTTGCGGGAGGAAACTTGTTTCCGATATCCCCGAGAGAATATAATTACATTATAGACAGATTACATTTCCAGATCGTAAAAAGTGATATCGGCAAAAGAGCGAGTATCAAGTTTGAAGTACGGTTCTTCTACTTACTAAATTTTCCAGACGTATACGATAGCGTAGTCTCGAAATGAAATACCTAACTTATTCCTCTTGATTTGATTTGGTTCATCTCTTGAAGTTCTTTCAATTTCTATTCCAGCGTGAACAATATCGTACTAGAAAGCGTGCCAACGAATATAACCGTCTATACCCTGCGGGAAAATATTGTTTTCAATACTGAAACCTGAGGCTGAATTACCCAAGATTTTATTCAGACCAATATTGGAAACATGCCGCTGTTACCTGCGTTCCGCAATTTAATTAAACGCATCGGTCGATAGATTCTCAAAGTGCTCATCATAAGATAACGTCGAGAATTGAAAATAATGCCCGACGAACGAACCGCGGCTAATCATCTTGGAAATTCTTCCGATTCATTGAATGCCTAATGCAGACGAATCAGCTACAAAATATACCTTTCTCGGCTTGCGAGCCCAACACGAATTAAAAAAAAAGTGGAGACAAAAAGCTATTCAAAAGCCAAATGGCAAAAACGTCTGGCTCTGTGTTAATACTCCGTGTCACGTATAGGCTCGTACCCCGCTGAGAGCCTGGCAAATGTGTGCGTGGGTGTGAATTCGCCGCCCGTACGCGTGTTCCGTCTGAGCGGTACTTTTAACGGGTTCAAGTGTCAAGCTTTTAGGGTACTTCAAACCGTAGGTGGCGCTATTTTTGCTCGGAGCATTCAGAAAAAAAGCTGTTAAAATGTTGGCCACATCGCACCGGTTATGAATGTATAACGTACAGAATAATTGCCCGCAAATTTTTCACAGATATCACACTCGGGCAGTGTCTCTATTTCTCCCTGAGTTGTGTCAGACGTGACCCGATATAAAGCTCCTTTCTCCTCACTAGAATTTCAGAATCTCATGATTGGAAAATTTCGTTTCCAATTTGACAAACTCATCGGGATGATTATAATCGTAGATAGTTTATTTACGAGTTCTTGTCCCATATGCTGTAATAATTGGTAATTATTTCGACTCTATTATTATCGATCAATCGGTGAGCTCACGGTCGGAGGTAAACTTAATAACATATCACTCTCGCAAATTATTTCAGTTGACTTTGCATGATGACATGGCTGTCGCATGCATAATTTTGAAAGCAGAACAAGCCACGCCTTTGACAATAATTATTTAACACAAATTGATGAATGCTCTCTCGATATAATGCCCACCACGCGAACACTGTGACATCCTACAGATAATTCTAGTCAGCGTTCGACTGCGTGACGGGTCGCAGCTCATCAAGGCGCGGCTGCAACCGCGGTTGATTCGAATCCTTTGAAGATTCTTCAGTCATGGCAGAATCACGCGAAAATGATAAAACGCAAACTGAAAAGTATTTGGACGTGCAACTGCGTATGCTGATTTGGACGGGGTTGAGCCGGCCAGTCGGTACTCACCCGATCATAAACTTTCTGTCCATCCTCCGGGGAATTTTATCCTTTGCAATTTTCGGTGTACTGATGATCGGATGCGTTGCGCATATGAAAATCGTGAACAAATATGATCTACTCTTGTCCAGTATTGACGTGTTGCAATTGATAATATGCGCAATAGTAGCAATGCAACTTCTCTACTATCAGATAAGAAACGAAACTGTTCATTCTTTGATCATGAAAGCTCGAGAGGTCTTCAGGTTCTCCTCCAACACCGGTGAGTATCCATAATGTGACAGCCTTTGAGCCATTTGATCCCCAGTCTGATGCGCACTCGGCTCTTGATTAACTGAACGTTACCCACAATTATTTTAACAAAAGGGCACTTCACTATGGACGGACCAACGCGAGTCGATAGGCGAAAGAGCGTTGCTTGGACAGCATTGTGTACCGTAGCCACAACTTGTTGGTTTGCGTTAGCGATAGCTCGAGGAGATGATCCGATTCCCGTTTGGGCTCCGGTGGACCTACGGAAATCACCGCACTACGAAATTGACACTATCCTACAGTTTACAGGACAATTCATGATCGGCACTCAGAGTGGATGCTTCAGCTCTTTTTATCTGAGTGTACTATCATTAGTCAGATATCAGTTTGACATGCTAGCCTGCTCGCTGGAGCACGTAGGTCCTTTGGCGGCACTGAAAACCCGGAGAAGAGTTCGCGCCGGAAATTATGAAACTTCCGGTGAAATTGCCTCGAATGCTGAAAGCGGTGAACCGGAGAGCTCCAGTCAATGCGAATGTTGCACGAAAGAGTTCAAGCGGTGAGTACGCGTCGGCTCTTTTTCTCTGTTCAACTGAATAATAAAAATGTTGTTGTGCCATAGGTTCTACACATCATTTGAGAAACGACGATTGGAGAACGCCCTGACACGTTTAGAGGGACGCATCTATGAGGAGGAACTTTACGACACGTTAAAAGATTGCATTGTCCATCATCAGAACATTCTCCAACTGAGGGATTTGGTTGATGATTTTTTTGGAACTGCCATACTTGTTAGGTTGGTTTTCAGCACGATGATGATGTGCTTTACTATATACAGTACCAGTAAGGTTAGTGAGATTCTTGTCTGAAATTAGTATGATCTCATCAAGGTTGATTAGCCTTTGCGTGCGATCTTTCATTTGTGCATAGTTCACGTCACAAGAGAACTTCGATCCCATGGATATGACATTCCTGAGCTTATTGGAATATTATATCATTGAGGTTGCGGAGCAATTCATATTCTGTTACATCGCAGACGCCCTTTTACACACGGTGAGAATAATCACGATCTTGAATCGTTTATATTCCATTTCTGAAATCAATCTGAATTCACACCAACGAGGATTGATTTTACCTGTGAATAATTGATACACTGATTGGTTTCAACCCCTTCACAGAGCCTGACAATTCCGGACGTCGCTTTTGAAACAGTTCCATGGCACGGTGGAATGGTGACAAAGAAATTAATTTCAACCTTGAAGATATTTCATTTGAATGCGAGAAAACCGAATGGCCTGCGAACTCTGTTTTACGTAGTCTCTCTAAATGTACTACTAGCAGTGAGTACCTAGAGGATTTTATTTTGATAATCATACCCTGTGTAACGCTGCTACTACCAAAAGAAAAAAAACCAATTTCTAGATTTTTCGAGCAAGTTTTTCTTTCTACACGCTACTTCGCCGCCTGCAAAGTAATTGAAACATCCGAAAACGAGAGGGTCTCATCCGAAGGATTCGTAGAATGAAATTGGGGCGGAAAAATTGTTCTCTCCTAAATAAACGATTCTTCAGCTCATGAAGTATGTTATTTACTTTTATTATTCAAGTATCGCAGACGGCAACCACAAAACACGTAGGATACGGTCGTGTTTATTCCACGTCGCGTTAAGCAACCCCCGTAAGCTTCTGTTTCTAACTACACACGTAAAGTCTATTCTCTATTGGAGAGCGGGTAGATTAAAAGAGTGTTTCCACACCATTTAATTAAGCTCGCGCAGATAGGATTTCCTTGGGAAAACGGTTATGTTCTAACCAACTTTGCTCCCGGATTTCATAGAATAGCTTGAGAACGGTTGCTACCTCCACCTGCCGCAAGAATCTATTCCCTAGGAGTCTCCGGGGAAATTTTTAGAATATCACACGCTGTGGAAAGTATATTTTTTTCCAAACAATAGTGCCTCGCGTCCCGCACAGCGGGCTGTTCCCGTTGCATGATTTTATAATAAACACGAGGTTATCTCCAAACGAAATCTCCATTCGCCACTGATATGCCTCCTATACACAGGCATCTACAAGTGCTCTTGCATGCGGGGTTCTAAGCTCTTTCGGTCTTTTGTTATTTTTGTATTAAAAGTTCAACGCAAATGCGGTGCGCTTCGGATTATAAAAAATTAGATGGTGCCTTTCACGTTCCTCTAGCAGGCTGAGACATATCCATAAAATAGAACAACGATCACGTGCTCAGTATCGTGCAGCAGGCTGTGGAAGCTGTGGAAGCTGTATAAAGTTCTTTTTGCAACACTTGCATGGGAAGTTCGATTTCGCGCACCGCGGAAAGTGCGCGAAGCGGTCGATTACTGCGCTGGGCGGAGAGCGTGAAATAATATAGCAGACGACGGTTGTAGCGTGAAATAATATGTTTTAGCGTGAAATAATGAATATTATTTCACGCTAGTCTCAGCGAGACTCTGTTAGCTAGCGCCATCAGACGGGACACTTGGTAACTACGATCGCGTGTGCTGCTCTACGCCACGCTCAGGTTAGAGTGCCGAGCGAGGTGCCGAGTGCCGCGGCGGCGAAATCGAACTACCCATTGCAAGGGGTTACAAAAAGCATAGTATGCAACGCGTGCGGGTTGTCGATCCCCGAATCGTGCGAGCATGTCGACACTCGTCTACGGCTCGTGACACTCGCCTGCGACTCGTGCGCCATACTCTCACTCATCGAGAATCGCCAACTTCCCGCACGAGTTGCACAATATACTATTACGAACGTACCACTGGCGCGTGTATGAAGCTATATATGCAGTAGACGTCAGGGTGAAGATCCCTCGGTAAAGTCAGTCCAGCTTTTAATAGATCGAAAGGAATTTTAATAAGTCTGCGAATTAATGTGGCTATCCCCGAGGCATTTACATAACAACGGCAATAGAATGAATTTCACCGAGAATTCCACCGAGATAATAACGATATTGATTTTAGTACCGATATTAAACATTAAATTTGTAGGGGATGGGATCCCGATCCAGAATTCCGAAACTTGAAAGTTTTCCCTCATATGTAGAATCTGCGATATTCCATGACGAAAAGAACTCAAGTCCTAAGCTACACCTTAGCGCTAATTAAACAGAATGGTAGACGGCGGGTGAAGCATCGAATTCACTATGAAAAGGAACTAAGACGTGCAAAGTTTACCTCACAGACCCAAGGTGCATAGAAGGATGTAGATGTGATACACGTTCCAGTACGGTTCGGGTAAGGTGTGGTTTGCGGGATATGCCGAAGACGTGATTCGAACTGCGCTCCGCCATGCATCATTCATCGCTTGCATCGCGGTGCAAACCGGGATTCGAATCATCTGACTCCATTCTAGCTGTTCCGAAATACATCACGCGCGATCGTATGAGCATATAGCAAACGTCACGACATGACAGACCGGGGTGCTTCGTCGTACTGTATCCGTTGAAAGGCCTCAAGCGTCAGTACCTAAGCCAAGGTTCATCCCGGAGCTAATCAGCTTTAACAGCTTGTGATCAAATCAACGGAGAAGCTATAATGCGTCATCGATAGAGAGCCGATCTGCTGCTTATGTGACGCACTACGTCACCCCGTGTTATCTTCAAAGAGCAAAACGTCACGCTATAAAGGCAAGAGGAAAGTTCAAGAGGAAGGTGAAACGGCACTCTGTATGGTACTCTTCTGACACTGGGACATGAGGGACCTATGGCGTCCTCTACCCTGCCTCCCTCACGCGTACGACCCTTGCACCGACATGGCCACTGCGCCCCTATGCCCCAGGGATTGTTTTGAGATATTGAATACTAAGCTCCGACGTCTCGAGTGTGGGACGTGCCCAGCATACGTCGTAGGACCAGCCACGTCGAGTTCAGCATAATATTAAAGAAAGGTTGAAATTTCAAAAGAATGTAGAAACAGCGAGATACAGACGCACCCGGAAGCAGTTGGATGCTGACGAAAAATGTAAAATTCAGTCGTACCCTTCGCGTGCTTCGAATCTTGGGCTATACTGAGGTCCTCCACTGCAAAGAATATCCGAGTTTATTCTCGCCAACAATTTTTATGCTCAATGACAACTTGGACTTTCTGTGATAACGTGTTACGTAAGAATATACTATAATAATAATAATAATAACTTCAGATCAACGAGTCATAAGGAATTCACCCTATATGTATATTCACGTGGGGTCTTCGAGTGGTGATGGATGAGTGACGAATTTCGGTGTCACGCTAAAGCTCACGGAAGCAAGAGAGTGAATGCGTTTCCATCTACGTGGTTCACGACGTGGTTAAGGTTCTTGTCGCGAAACCATTGATAGGAGAGTCTCTTAACTTGTTCGCGAGTCAAGTGTCGACAATAACTTTGAGCTCCCGATACATTCGAGTCGTCTCCGTGGTGGGGGAAAATCGTGCGATAAAAACAGTCTTGAAATATTACACGAAATGTGCATTACGATCATAGGGTCGTTTCATGCGACCGCGATGGTCGAGAAGCTATATACGGTTGGTACACTCGATCATCTATTGATAACAGCTACCGTAAGCATCAACGGTATTTTGACAAAGAGGGTGGCCACCCCTTTGGCTGTTTATCAGAGGGTTAGACTTCACCACGCCCCAGCATCCTCAAATCACCCTCCACAAACCTCTTTACCATTCACCCTCGTCTATACGAACCTGAAAAAATGTCATAATGGCTGATACAGAGATGGGTGTTTATCACATCCAAAAGTAACGATTCCGATTTGAACTTTTCGTCACCAATGTGATCTGAGATGGTCGATGAGACTGTGAAATGGTGCGTATTATAGCTCTCCGTAAGTGGTTAAGGGGGTAATTTAATTCTATAATAAGTTGCCCCAAAATTTGTCGAGATAGAATGTGGCTGAACCCTTTGGGAATAATAAAGGATTGTATTCTGCGAACTCGAATGCCGTCCGACACCAGGCAAACCCATAGGAATTCCGGCGAGGCTGGCTGGACGCGGGGTCAAATCATTCCGAGCGACGATATAATTGAATTGAGTCGCTGCCCGCTTCGCATTGGTCATAGTATTTAATAATGAAACCCGCAGATAACTCCCGGGACGACCGCAATGGCTAAGTTACGGGGGTATATATGATTCTGTGATCCCGAGGCCAGCAGCCAGTAAGGCAAACAGCGCTTTACTGCACTTAACGCGATTAGCTTCCTATATAATATTGAGGGTCACTTTAGAAAATTCGATTCACGGAAAGCGGGATTCAGGCTTGAAATATTTTCATGGAAAAATGTATCGATACATACACACAAGTCATACATGAATTTTCCAGTTTCTTCTTATCATTTCATAATACTGACGATTTGTGAATTAAGGCGAAGTGTAATTTTGCAAGGAGGCAAATAATCAACAGAAGGCAAGCAGGTGAGCTTTCAGGGCAGCAGCAATTTTCGATGCCCCGACCCAAGCTTGCAGTTACAATCGGCAGACTGTTGGGCCAAGGTTCGGAGAATACTACCGACGGTCGGCGATTTTGTTTCACGGAACGCTGGCCCAGCGCTGAAAATGATAACATCATGCCAGCATTGGCACGACTGTCAAGTCCTGCATTGGCACGACTGTCGTACCAGCAGCAATCGAACGTTCCCTGGTACAAATTTTCGTCTACATTCCCGCCCAGGGATACTAGATGGCAAATATTTTTCACAAATTTTTATCTCAATTTTTTTTTATTTTACCGTGGTTTTTCGGTATCTAAGTAATAATAATTGTAATTCCCATTCATTAGGATGAAAAAAAAAGATTATCTGAGTGAGGTTCGAGCTCGAACTAATCCGCCCCTCGATCCAGTAATCCAACCCGGTTCACCCATCCTAGTACTGACCGCGCCCGGTGTTGCTTAACTTCGGTGATCTCTTGAAGTTCGGTCCCCATCTCGCTCTAAGTACCTGTTATTGTAGAGTTGCACATTTCCTGACATCATAACGTTTATGAATGATTCAGAACATACTGAATTTTTGAGAAATCATACGAAGTCCTTTTAGCTGCAATATCTTTTTGGCTTCAACATATACCGTAATAAGTTATCGCAGATAGACTTGTGTAGACTCATTGCACGTTCGATTCTCGGATTTGGTAGGCATGAAAGGTTCTTCTCGAGTCCAAATAACTTTGAAAGATTTTGGCTGTGAATGGTGGTCGAAAAACCCTACATTATCTTTAGTCGTGTATTTTAGTCCAATTACATCTGTTTTTGTTTTTCAAAGATTTGGTTTGAGTTGCAGATTCTCGTAGATGACCGTCAATATTCGCACCCTTTTGAAGTTGTAAAAAATTGTCAAGTTTTTTGGAGTTTCAGATTTTCGTCATCTATCGCAGATATCTATGTAATTACTTAGAAAATAATCACAATTATCTGTGCTCAAATATTTTCTTATTTTTCAGTAGTCAATTTTCATAATGTTTCCACAAATTTTTATCTTTTGCGAAACAAAACAGCAAAAACTTCAGTCATCGCCTCTTTCTTTTACTTTGTTTTTGGAAAATACATTTGCTAGTTCGAAATTAGTTGGAGAAAGTGTAGAAATTTTGAATTGTCAATTTATTTTTGGCGTGATAGTTAACGGAAGATAGACGACGAAAATTGTAATGGCGAGGGCTGAAATTGTCACGAGGGCGCAATACCTCCTTTTCCGCCCTCGGCACACAAATAACTATTCTAGCATTGCATTGTATGGTATTAATCACAATATGCACTATTGACTGATTATAGTTTTGATAAAACTTTGTCTTCAGGAAACATTACAGTACTGATGAATGTCAATAAAAAATGTATGATTATCTTTCCAATTCTTTCTGGCGATGAGGCAGAATGTTTCCAATTTTAACGCGTTGCTGGACGTGGAAGGCCATCTAAATAAAAATTAGCTGTTTTAGTTCGCGTTATATACTCAGTATCCACAAAACGAACATGCCATCGTATGGCCAACGCTATTCGAGCACTATCTGCCCAACGCTGAGCCAGCGTTGACATTCATGATCATTTGACAGTCAGTGAACGAGTACGAGTCAATGCTGGGCCGGCGATGGCAAAATGTCACCGTCGGCAATACAATTTTGGGAATGTTGGGCCGACGGTGTTGAATTGTCAGCGTCGGTAAAGCGAGCTTGGGGAGTTAATAACATCGCATATGCATATATAAAAATCGCCTTGGAAGTACTGCGAAATTGTAGCTGATATCCGCTTGCAGAACCATCCCGGCATGGTAACTCACCCCATAACGTTTTACTGCTCCATAACCGTTCCAGTTGTCGTTCAAGAGAGCCAGTTAACGGGCAATTGCATACTTTTCCAATTGCAACTTTAATAATCGCAACAAGAATTCAATATCCTCGAACTCGCGACAAGGACAATATTCGGAATAAAACTGTACGGTTCACTGCTCGAAACATGATAAGATCTCGATACCAGGGATTTGGACCACTCTTCGCATTCGTACAGCGAATTCCTAGGGAAAAATCGTTATTGGGTACAGTTATGCACTGTCACTCTGAGATTCCTTCGGTTATAAAACCATAACGGACGTCATGGTCAAAATTTGCCACAAAACACGTCGCATTCAGTAGTCCCTGGGGTACCATACGGATGAAAATCAATTGGAATTGATATTGAAGTCAGTGGCGCAAGGGGTAGATGGTATGGAGAAACACAGTAAAGGGCGCTAACCCATGTCCCCCCGGGTTCTTTCACGTTGATATGTCATGGGACCGAGCGTCAAATCTCGCATCACTGTTCGACACGGCGCCATCAGACACGCCGTGCGAGTGAAGTGAGTGGAATATGACGAAAGTCAGGGTTCCGAGCTCAATACAATAAAATCGGATAAGTGAAGGCGTCGCGTTTCCTTTCCTGGGGTGCGATTGTGTAACTTTTAAGCGACGGTGCTAACTCCGGTTGCCATGGTAAATGAACGACAGTCAACAAAATATTTTATTATAACCATGGCAACCGGAGTTAGCACCGTCGCTTAAAAGTTACACAATCGCACCCCTGGATGCTACTTTAAACACGAATTTAACCAACCCAACCTTTCCACTACTGTTGGCTCTGTATCTATCCAATACCCGAATGGCGTCGAGTCGAGATCAAAGAGAAGGCGAAAGCATTCCCGGCACGCAATGCATGGAATCGTCGATGCGGGAAGCACCATGTGGGAGGGGTAGTTTCCTCTCAGTTCTCTCAGTTCGCTCTGGACCCTGTTTCGGATGCTCGTGCTACAAAATGGCAAGCGGATTGTGCGCCAGTTACATATCCTAGAAATATTTCTGACTGAAAAAAATTAACTACCGATCTCTCCATACGAGCTGGAGTAAATATGTTATTATTGGGATATTCGTTAGAATCTTAGAGAGATGAAGTGTCAGCTGTTGGCTGTCACTTTGACATTGAGAAACTTAGAATCAGTACTGCTTAGAATGCGGGGTGACCAGTTGATCATGAATAAATAATTGAAATAAGTGAGAACTAGGGGTCGCTGTGCCAACTGAAATTATTGTAAAAATAGTCTCGTCCTAGACCTTGAAGACAAAAGGAGTATACGGAATAAACAGAGAACATATTGAGGTTATTGAGTTTGGAGTACTTCTTGTCTCACTTTTAGCTCGCACTGAAAAACCTAGAAATAGCAGAGTTCACCCTGTTACACAATAATCGAGGGCCGTAACTAATAGAACAGAAAAATTCTCACCGTGATTAATGTGATTCCAACCACAAAAATCTCAGGATTCAGCATGAGTGCTCGTGCAGGTTTTTTGAATATCTATTTTCTCTCATGATAATGTTGAATAAGAAAGTCGTCAGAGTGTCGCGAATGATCCGATTTTCTATTTTCTGGTCTCTCTTTCCCCTTTCGCTGGGACCAAATCCCTTCTCCGAGAACCTATGATATAAAGTGCGCAATGAGCTTATACCATCCCAACTTTACAATCCCATGAATTTTTCGCAGTCTGCTTTGTGCGGCTGGGTAGCTCGAGGAAAGTCGGCCATCTTGGATGAACACATACGCATGTAGACGATACTCTAATATTCTAAGGCCACAATAATATAATGGTATATACACGTCAACGAGATGGATACGAGAGTCTGGACCCCTGAGGAATCTTCGGGAATATATTTTGCGAAGGAGACAGTGGAAAGATAAGGTTTCACAAATGCAGGAAAGATTAGAGGAATGAGAAAAGAGCGGAGGACTCATAGAGGGGAATTGTTGCAAGATAAAGCGATGAGAGAAGAGGCGGTCCCCCACGAGGCTTCGAAGGTACACAGCATCGTTTTCGATGAGTATCGTAGGAGTCAGGATTCGGTCTGCCTTATGTGGAACACCTTTTGCGGGATCTTCGCAGCGGAGAGCTGCAGCTCAAAGACAAGCACGACGGGGTGTCTCCAGAGTTCTCTCGAAGAAGTTGCCGCGGAATCGGGACCAGAAAGTAGGCCGAATAACACAGAAGAACGAAACGTCCCGATGGAGATGGGAACCGTCGTGCGAATCTGACGCACGAAGCGGCTTTCCCAAAGCCGGTGACACATATTTACACCTTGAGATTCAGATACGACGGTCACTAAGTTTACATTATGACCTGTACTCCAAATTTTCTTTCCTTGAAAATGTTGGAAAATTGAGAAAAGTCATCTCTGATTTACGATAAGCTTGTCGTATTTTTTTTCGAGTCCATATTCAGAATCTTGACTGGTGACACGGTCACAGCTGTCGGGTTTACAATGGTGGAGTAAAGTTTGGTGAAAAGTTCGTATGACAATACTTGCCCTGACTCATTGAAATTTCGAACGTTATCATAACATTTTTATAGACGTTAAAAGCTGAGAAACTGAAAGCGTTTACTGCTATCCAACCGAGGAAGAAAATTTGATGTATTATCTTTACGAGCGGTAAAAATTCTCGTGAATCTTTAACGCTTGTTTTCTTACGGAATGCCAAATTATCTGGACATCGAGCTGCTGGGGAATGGAGCTCGCTCTGAGGTTCGCACTTTATGCGATACATTCGGTAAAGCCGAAAATTGCCCAGAGGTAATAGTCTATTAGGACTGAAATTACGTTCCGTTAATTCAAACCTGCGGGATAATTAACGAACGTAACTCTCGGGTACCGCCTGGGAATTACGAAACCATAATTAAGCGAATCATTGACTATTAATTGTCTAGAAATCATAAAATTCACACAAAACGTTGTCGAAACGCATATCTGAAGTGGTATTTCGGCATGAAAATAGTTTCACTGCGTCACTCACGACTCTGAACTATAATCCATCCTGTGAACATACTTTACGGTTGTTTCAGTGCAATCATTAATTACTTTTGTAAACGATGGCTCCTCTGGGCGAGTTTGTGATTTATATGCAAGGAAGAACTTTAGCTATATCCACTTCGCTTCGCACTACACGGAATCCTAATGGAAACTAATACAGCACATACCATCAGTGTGGCTCAGTCAAATAAATTGTTTGTACACTGAACTCGCGGTACAACTGTGATTTCTTGTATTTTAGTCATATTAAATAACCAATGTACCTTTTCTCGTCATGTAATCACTGCCTGATCGCCTGATCGGGTGACTCTTGTAGTATCACACAGTCTACCAGAAGTTTGTCTGATACCAGACTTTGGTTCTCCTGGGAAACCTCTTACTTGCCGACCAGACGACGACGTAATAAGAGGCTCGCCAGGAGGGTAAGTTTTATCCCGGACGATAGATCAACTGTAACTTAATTGGAGATATTTCGGTTGGTCTGCTGCCAGCCTATATACACTAGATTGATAAGACTAATGGTACAGCGAATTCGTGGAAAATTGCTTAATCAGACAACCGAAGATAATTTTGCTACGGGAGGTCAAGTGACCAGAATTTTTTGTATCACTTGACCAAGATCTCTGCAGCACATCGTTCGCCATGACCCCCATTAACCACAGGCCCAGAAATGGGCAGAAATTTCATCGAACGAAGGATAAGATATTTACTTTAATGATCATAACGATAATATCGATAATAACCCCCCGGCAATAATAACTGGGGTTCGCGGAAGCGCACCCAGTGGGTCGCCGCTAATTTCTCCCTCAATAATTATGCATTGAAATTGAACGGGTAAAGTTACGGAAGCGATAGTTATGCCGAAGTTGGCGTGCGCACTGCCCCGTTGGCCCTTTCACCTACGGTCCTCTCGTCCGCTTGTCCGCTCGTCGGTGATTCCGGCCAAAGGGTTGGCGTCGGCTATTACGGGCAGATGTCGAGCCCATTGGACCCGGTTCAAAGAGAGATGGGGGATGAAGAGGTGGAAGGGAGAAGGAAGAGGGCGACCATGCCTCAATCGTATTACGAGAACATCGAGCCGAGCCTGGGTAGAGCCGTCGTGCCATCCACCAAAGTTGGATTAACCCATTTTAAATTAACCCCAAACTACCCACGAGTAACGAAATGCGCTCGCAAGAACCGCCCTTATAATGGAACACTGATTGCGTTACCCGTACCTCGCAGAGCGTTCGTCTGTTGATTCATGCCCACGTCCGACCGTACGCTATTAGTTCTCAGTTTTCAAGGTCGTCGTCGTATAGAGTCAATTTCGTCCCTTCTCAATTGATTAACAAATCGCACGATGGGTTTTGTGTTCTATTATCAATGCGGACTCACGCCGCAGTGTAGTATCTGTTCATTGGACTATCAATCCACGTGTATATTTCTCACTGCGCTTTCAATTATTCCACGTGAGGCCGCATACTCACGAAATTTGTCGGAATTTTATGAAATAAAGCCTCCAACAGAATTATTTGATCAGGGAATAGGTATATGATTTGGTTCAGCGTGACCATGGTCATGGAATGTGAACCAATTAAAATTGAGTTTTTGATCAAAGCTTGGTTTTAATCTGATGCTCAATAGGAACTGGCGTTTCAAAGTTATCTGTTGAAAAAGTTTGTCGAAATCAATTGACGGATTCCTCGTAGACTTCGATAGAGAGAAAAAAGAACCAGTATAATTTTACAATT